>CM019075.1:80032949-80209590 GCA_009667805.1 Leptobrachium leishanense
GGGTGTGTGGTGTGTTTTTTTAGGGGTTTCCTCCATATATTCAGGGTGTGCTGGTGTGTTTTTAGGGGTTCTCCATATATTCAGGGCTGTGGGGGTGTGTTTTTAGGGGTTCCTCCATATATTCAGGGTATGCGGGTGTGTTTTTAGGGGGTTCCTCCATATAATTCAGGGCGTGCGGGTGTGTTTTTTAGGGTTCCTCCATATATTCAGGGTGTGCGGGTGGTGTTTTTAGGGGTTCCTCCATATATATCAGGGCGTGCGGGTGTCTTTTAGGGGTTCCTCCATATATTCAGGGTGTGTGGGTGTTTTTAGGGGCTCCTCTATATATTCAGGGGTGTGGGGTGTGTTTTTTAGGGTTCCTCCATATATTCAGGGTGTGCGGGTGTGTTTTAAGGGGTTCCTCCAATATAGTCAGCGGTGTGTGGGTGTGTTTTTAGGGGGTATTACTCATATATTTCAAGGTGTGTGTTTTTAGGGGTTCCTCCATATATTCAGGGTGTGCTTTGGTGTGTTTTAGGGGTTCCTCGATATATTCAGGTGTGTGCGGGTGTGTTTTTTAGGGGTTCCTCATATATTCAGGGTGTGCGCGGGTGTGTTTTTAGGGGTTACTCCATATATTTAGGGTGTGTGTGTGTTTTTAGGGGTTCCTCTATATATTCAGGGTGTGTGGGTGTGTTTTTTAGGGGTTCCTCTATATATTCAGGGGTGTGGGGGTGTGTTTTTAGGGGTTCCTTCCATATATTACAGGGTGTGTGGGTGTGTTTTTTAGGGGTTCCTCCATATATTCAGGGTGTGTGGGTGTTTTTTAAGGGGTTCCTCCATATATTCAGGGTGTGCGGGTGTGTTTTTAGGGACTCCATATATTCAGGGTGTCTTTTTAGGGGGTTCCTCCATATATTCAGGGCGTGTGGGTGCTTTTTTAGGGGTTCCTCCATATATTCAGGGTGTGCGGGTGTGTTTTTAGGGGTTTCCTCCATATATTCAGGGTGTGTGGGTGTGTTTTTAAGGGTTACTCCATATATTCAAGGGTTCTTTTTTAGGGGTTCTCTATTATTCAGGGTGTGGTGGGTGTGTTTTTAGGGGTTCCTCTATATATTCAGGGTGTGTGGGTTGTTTTTTAGGGGTTCCTCCATATATTCAGGGTGTGCTGGTGTGTTTTTAGGGGTTTCCTCCATATATTCAGGGTCTGTGGGTGTGTTTTTTAGGGGTTTCCTCCATATATTCAGGGTATGCGGGTGTGTTTTTAGGGGTTCCTCCATATATTCAGGGCGTGCGGTGTGTTTTTAGGGGTTTTCCATATATTCAGGGTGTGCGGGTGTGTTTTTAGGGGTTCCTCCATATATTCAGGGCGTGCGGGTGTCTTTTTTAGGGTTCCTCCATATATTCAGGGTGGTTTTTAGGGGTTACTCCATATATCAGGGTGTGTTTTTAGGGGTTCCTCTATATATTCAGGGTGTGCGGGTGTGTTTTTAGGGGTTACTCCATATATTCAGTGTGTTTTAGGGGTTCCTCCATATATTCAGGGTGTGCGGGTGTGTTTTTTAGGGGTTCCTCCATATATTCAGGGTGTGTTTTTAGGGGTTCCTCCATATATTCAGGGATGTCTTTTTTAGGGGTTCCTCCATATATTCAGGGTGCGCGGGTGTCTTTTTAGTGGTTCCTCCATATATTCAGGTGTGCGGGTGTCTTTTTTAAGTGGGTCCTATAGGGTGTGCGGGGTCTTTTTGTAGGTTCCTCCATATATTCAGGGTGTGCGGGTGTCTTTTTTAGGGGCTCCTCCATATATTCAGGGTGTGTGGGTGTCTTTTAGGGGTCTCTCCATATATTCAGGTGTGCGGCGTGTCTTTTTTAGTGTTTCCTCCATATATTCAGGGTGTGCGGGTGTCTTTTTTAGTGTTGACTCCATATATTCAGGGTGTGTTTTTTAGGGGTTCTCCATATATTCAGGGTGTGCGGGTGTCTTTTTAGTGTTGACTCCATATATTCAGGGTGTGTTTTTAGGGGTTCCTCCATATATTCAGGATGTGTGGGTGTGTTTTTAGGGGTTCCTCCATATATTCAGGGTGTCTTTTTAGGGGTTCCTCCATATATTCAGGGTGTGTTTTTTAGGGGTTCCTCTATATATTCGGGTGTGTGGGTGTGGTTTTGGGGTTCCTCTATATATTCAGGGTGGTGGGTGTGTTTTTAGGGGTTCCTCCATATATTCAGGGTGTGCGGGTGTCTTTTTAGTGGTTCCTCCATATATTCAGGGTGTGTGGGTGTCTTTTTAGTGGTTCCTCCATATATTCAGGGTGTGCGGGTGTCTTTTAGGGGTTCCTCCATATATTCAGGGTGTGTGGGTGTGTTTTTAGGGGTTACTCCATATATTCAGGGTGTGTTTTTAGGGGTTCCTCCATATATTCAGGGTGTGCGGGTGTGTTTTTAGGGGTTCCTCCATATATTCAGGGTGTGTGGGTGTGTTTTTAGGGGTTACTCCATATATTTAGGGTGTCTTTTTGGGTTCCTCCATATATTCAGGGTGTGTGGGGGTGTTTTTAGGGGTTCCTCCATATATTCAGGGTGTGCGGGTGTGTTTTTAGGGGCTCCTCCATATATTCAGGGTGTCTTTTTAGGGGTTCCTCCATATATTCAGGGTGTGTTTTTAGGGGTTCCTCTATATATTCAGGGTGTGTGGTTGTGTTTTTAGGGGTTCCTCCATATATTCAGGGGTGTGTTTTTTAGGGTTCCTCCATATATTCAGGGTGTGCGGGTGTGTTTTTAGGGGTTCCTCCATATATTCAGGGTGTGCGGGTGTGTTTTTAGGGTTACTCCATATATTTAGGGTGTCTTTTTAGGGGTTCCTCCATATATTCAGGGTGTGTGGGTGTGTTTTTAGGGGTTCCTCTATATATTCAGGGTGTGTGGGTGTGTTTTTAGGGGTTCCTACATATATTCAGGGTGTGTGGGTGTGTTTTTAGGGGTTCCTCCATATATTCAGGGTGTGTGGGTGTTTTTAGGGGTTCCTCCATATATTCAGGGTGTGCGGGTGTGTTTTTAGGGACTCCATATATTCAGGGTGTCTTTTTAGGGGTTCCTCCATATATTCAGGGTGTGTGGGTGTGTTTTTAGGGGTTCCTCTATATATTCAGGGTGTGCGGGTGTGTTTTTAGGGGTTCCTCCATATATTCAGGGTGTGCGGGTGTGTTTTTAGGGGTTCCTCCATATATTCAGGATGTGTGGGTGTCTTTTTAGGGGTTCCTCCATATATTCAGGGTGTGCGGGTGTCTTTTTAGGGGTTCCTCCATATATTCAGGGTGTGTGGGGGTGTTTTTAGGGGTTCCTCCATATATTCAGGGTGTGTGGGTGTGTTTTAAGGGGTTCCTCCATATATTCAGGGTGTGTGGGTGTGTTTTTAGGGGTTACTCCATATATTCAGGGTGTGTTTTTTAGGGGTTCCTCTATATTATTCAGGGTGTGTGGGTGTGTTTTTTAGGGTTCCTCTATATTCAGGGTGTGCGGGTGTCTTTTTTAGGGGTTCCTCCATATATTCAGGGTGTGCGGGTGTGTTTTTAGGGGTTCCTCCATATATTCAGGGTGTGTGGGTGTGTTTTTAGGGTTACTCCATATATTCAGGGTGTGCGGGTGGGTTTTTAGGGGTTCCTCCATATATTCAGGGTGTGTGGGTGTGTTTTTAGGGGTTACTCCAGGGTGTCTTTTTTTTAGGGGTTCTCCATATATTCAGGGTGTGTGGGTGTGTTTTTAGGGGTTCCTCCATATATTCAGGGTGTGTGGGTGTGTTTTTAGGGGTTACTCCATATATTCAGGGTGTGTTTTTAGGGGTTCCTCTATATATTCAGGGTGTGCGGGTGTGTTTTTAGGGGTTACTCCATATATTCAGGGTGTCTTTTTAGGGGTTCCTCCATATATTCAGGGTGTGTGGGTGTGTTTTTTAGGGGTTCCTCCATTATTTCAGGGTGTGTTTTTAGGGGTTCCTCTATATATTCAGGGTGTGCGGGTGTGTTTTTTAGGGGTTCTCCATATATTCAGGGTGTGTTTTTAGGGGTTCCTCCATATATTCAGGGTGTGCGGTGTGTGTTTTTAGGGGTTCCTCCATATATTCAGGGTGTGTGGGTGTGTTTTTAGGGGCTCCTCCATATATTCAGGGTGTGCGGGTGTCTTTTTAGGGGTCCTCCATATATTCAGGGTGTGTTTTTAGGGGTTCCTCCATATATTCAGGGTGTGCGGGTGTGTTTTTAGGGGTTCCTCCATATATTCAGGGTGTGTTTTTAGGGGTTCCTCCATATATTCAGGGTGTCTTTTTAGGGGTTCCTCCATATATTCAGGGTGTGTTTTTAGGGGTTCCTCTATATATTCAGGGTTTGTGGGTGTGTTTTTAGGGGTTCCTCTATATATTCAGGGTGTGTGGGTGTGTTTTTAGGGGTTACTCCATATATTCAGGGTGTGTTTTTAGGGGTTCCTCCATATATTCAGGGTGTGTGGGTGTCTTTTTAGTGGTTCCTCCATATATTCAGGGTGTGCGGGTGTCTTTTTAGTGGTTCCTCCATATATTCAGGGTGTGCGGGTGTCTTTTTAGTGGTTCCTCCATATATTCAGGGTGTGTGGGTGTCTTTTAGGGGTTTCTCCATATATTCAGGGTGTGCGGGTGTGTTTTTAGGGGTTCCTCCATATATTCAGGGTGTGCAGGTGTGTTTTTAGTGTTTACTCCATATATTCAGGGTGTGCGGGTGTGTTTTTAGGGGTTCCTCTATATATTCAGGGTGTGCGGGTGTGTTTTTAGGGGTTGCTCCATATATTCAGGGTGTGTGGGTGTGTTTTTAGGGGTTCCTCTATATATTCAGGGTGTGCGGGTGTGTTTTTAGGGGTTTCTCCATATATTCAGGGTGTCTTTAGGGGTTCCTCCATATATTCAGGGTGTGTTTTTAGGGGTTCCTCTATATATTCAGGGTGTGTGGGTGTGTTTTTAGGGGTTCCTCTATATATTCAGGGTGTGGGTGTGTTTTTAGGGGTTCCTCCATATATTCAGGGTGTGCGGGTGTCTTTTTAGTGGTTCCTCCATATATTCAGGGTGTGTGGGTGTCTTTTTAGTGGTTCCTCCATATATTCAGGGTGTGTGGGTGTGTTTTTAGGGGTTACTCTATATATTTAGGGTGTCTTTTTAGGGGTTCCTCCATATATTCAGGGTGTGTGGGGGTGTTTTTAGGGGTTCCTCCATATATTCAGGGTGTGCGGGTGTGTTTTTAGGGGCTCCTCCATATATTCAGGGTGTGTTTTTAGGGGTTCCTCTATATATTCAGGGTGTGTGGGTGTGTTTTTAGGGGTTCCTCCATATATTCAGGGTGTGTGGGTGTGTTTTTAGGGGTTCCTCCATATATTCAGGGTGTGTGGGTGTTTTTAGGGGTTCCTCCATATATTCAGGGTGTGCGGGTGTGTTTTTAGGGACTCCATATATTCAGGGTGTCTTTTTAGGGGTTCCTCCATATATTCAGGGTGTGCGGGTGTGTTTTTAGGGGTTCCTCCATATATTCAGGGTGTGTGGGTGTGTTTTTAGGGGTTCCTCCATATATTCAGGGTGTGTGGGTGTGTTTTTAGGGGTTACTCCATATATTCAGTGTGTCTTTTTAGGGGTTCCTCCATATATTCAGGGTGTGTGGGTGTGTTTTTAGGGGTTCCTCTATATATTCAGGGTGTGTGGGTGTGTTTTTAGGGGTTCCTCCATATATTCAGGGTGTGCTGGTGTGTTTTTAGGGGTTCCTCCATATATTCAGGGTGTGCGGGTGTGTTTTTAGGGGTTCCTCCATATATTCAGGGTGCGGTGTGGTTTTTTTAGGTTTTACTCCTATATTTTAGGGGTGTCTTTTTTAGGGGTTCCTCCATATATTCAGGGTGTGTGGGTGTGTTTTTAGGGGTTCCTCTATATATTCAGGGTGTGTGGGTGTGTTTTTTTAGGGGTTCCTCTCATATATTCAGGGTGTGTGGGTGTGTTTTTAGGGGTTCCTCCATATATTCAGGGTGTGTGGGTGTTTTTAGGGGTTCCTCCATATATTCAGGGTGTGCGGGTGTGTTTTTAGGGACTCCATATATACAGGGTGTCTTTTTAGGGGTTCCTCCATATATTCAGGGTGTGTGGGTGTGTTTTTAGGGGTTCCTCTATATATTCAGGGTGTGGGTGTGTTTTTAGGGGTTCCTCCATATATTCAGGGTGTGCGGGTGTCTTTTTAGTGGTTCCTCCATATATTCAGGGTGTGTGGGTGTCTTTTTAGTGGTTCCTCCATATATTCAGGGTGTGCGGGTGTCTTTTAGGGGTTCCTCCATATATTCAGGGTGTGTGGGTGTGTTTTTAGGGGTTACTCCATATATTCAGGGTGTGTTTTTAGGGGTTCCTCCATATATTCAGGGTGTGCTGGTGTGTTTTTAGGGGTTCCTCCATATATTCAGGGTGTGCGGGTGTGTTTTTAGGGGTTCCTCCATATATTCAGGGTGTGCGGGTGTGTTTTTAGGGGTTACTCCATATATTTAGGGTGTGTGGGTGTGTTTTTAGGGGTTCCTCTATATATTCAGGGTGTGTGGGTGTGTTTTTAGGGGTTCCTCTATATATTCAGGGTGTGTGGGTGTGTTTTTAGGGGTTCCTCTATATATTCAGGGTGTGGGGTGTGTTTTTAGGGGTTCCTCCATATATTCAGGGTGTGTGGGTGTGTTTTTAGGGGTTCCTCCATATATTCAGGTGTGTGGGTGTTTTTTAGGGTTCCTCATATATTCAGGGTGTGCGGTGTGTTTTTAGGGACTCCATATATTCAGGGTGTCTTTTTAGGGGTTCCTCCATATATTCAGGGCGTGTGGGTGTCTTTTTAGGGGTTCCTCCATATATTCAGGGTGTGCTTTTAGGGGTTCCTCCATATATTCAGGGTGTGTGGGTGTGTTTTTAGGGGTTCCTCCATATATTCAGGGTGTGTGGGTGTGTTTTTAGGGGTTACTCCATATATTCAGGGTGTCTTTTTAGGGGTTCCTCTATATATTCAGGGTGTGTGGGTGTGTTTTTAGGGGTTCCTCTATATATTCAGGGTGTGTGGGTGTGTTTTTAGGGGTTCCTCCATATATTCAGGGTGTGCTGGTGTGTTTTTAGGGGTTCCTCCATATATTCAGGGTCTGTGGGTGTGTTTTTAGGGGTTCCTCCATATATTCAGGGTATGCGGGTGTGTTTTTAGGGGTTCCTCCATATATTCAGGGCGTGCGGGTGTGTTTTTAGGGGTTCCTCCATATATTCAGGGTGTGCGGGTGTGTTTTTAGGGGTTCCTCCATATATTCAGGGCGTGCGGGTGTCTTTTAGGGGTTCCTCCATATATTCAGGGTGTGTGGGTGTTTTTAGGGGCTCCTCTATATATTCAGGGTGTGGGGTGTGTTTTTAGGGGTTCCTCCATATATTCAGGGTGTGCGGGTGTCTTTTAGGGGTTCCTCCATATAGTCAGGGTGTGTGGGTGTGTTTTTAGGGGTTACTCCATATATTCAGGGTGTGTTTTTAGGGGTTCCTCCATATATTCAGGGTGTGCTGGTGTGTTTTAGGGGTTCTCCATATATTCAGGGTGTGCGGGTGTGTTTTTAGGGTTCCTCCATATATTCAGGGTGTGCGGTGTGTTTTTAGGGGTTACTCCATATATTTAGGGTGTGTGTGTGTTTTTAGGGGTCCTCTATATATTCAGGGTGTGTGGGTGTGTTTTTAGGGTTCCTCATATATTCAGGGTGTGGGGTGTGTTTTTTAGGGGTTCCTCCATATATTCAGGGTGTGTGGGTGTGTTTTTAGGGGTTCCTCCATATATTCAGGGTGTGTGGGTGTTTTTAGGGGTTCCTCCATATATTCAGGGTGTGCGGGTGTGTTTTTAGGGACTCCATATATTCAGGGTGTCTTTTTAGGGGTTCCTCCATATATTCAGGGCGTGTGGGTGTCTTTTTAGGGGTTCCTCCATATATTCAGGGTGTGCGGGTGTGTTTTTAGGGGTTCCTCCATATATTCAGGGTGTGTGGGTGTGTTTTTAGGGGTTACTCCATATATTCAGGGTGTCTTTTTAGGGGTTCCTCTATATATTCAGGGTGTGTGGGTGTGTTTTTAGGGGTTCCTCTATATATTCAGGGTGTGTGGGTGTGTTTTTAGGGGTTCCTCCATATATTCAGGGTGTGCTGGTGTGTTTTTAGGGGTTCCTCCATATATTCAGGGTCTGTGGGTGTGTTTTTTAGGGTTCCTCCATATATTCAGGTATGCGGGTGTGTTTTTAGGGTTCCTCCATATATTCAGGGCGGTGCGGGTGTGTTTTAGGGGTTCCTCCATATATTCAGGGTGTGCGGGTGTGTTTTAGGGGTCCTCCATATATTCAGGGCGTGCGGGTGTCTTTTAGGGGTTCCTCCATATATTCAGGGTGTGTGGGTGTTTTTAGGGGCTCCTCTATATATTCAGGGTGTGCGGGTGTGTTTTTAGGGGCTCCTCCATAGATTCAGGGTGTGCGGGTGTCTTTTTAGGGGTTCCTCCATATATTCAAGTTGTGCGGGTGTGTTTTTAGGGGCTCCTCCATAGATTCAGGGTGTGCGGGTGTGTTTTTAGGGGCTCCTCCATAGATTCAGGGTGTGCAGGTGTCTTTTTAGGGGCTCCTCCATATATTCAGGGTGTGCGGGTGTGTTTTTAGGGGTTCCTCCATATATTCAGGGTGTGTGGGTGTGTTTTTAGGGGTTCCTCCATATATTCAGGGTGTGTGGGTGTGTTTTTAGGGGTTCCTCCATATATTCAGGGTGTGGGTGTGTTTTTAGGGTTCCTCCATATATTCAGGGTGTGTGGGTGTGTTTTTAGGGGTTCCTCCATATATTCAGGGTGTGTGGGTGTGTTTTTAGGGGTTCCTCCATATATTCAGGGTGTGTGGTGTGTTTTTAGGGGCTCCTCCATATATTCAGGGTGTGCGGGTGTGTTTTTAGGGTTCCTCCATATATTCAGGGTGTGTGGGTGTGTTTTAGGGGTGTCTCCATATATTCAGGGTGTGTGGGTGTGTTTTTAGGGGTTCCTCCATATATTCAGGGTGTGTGGGTGTGTTTTTAGGGGTTCCTCCATATATTCAGGGTGTGCGGGTGTGTGTTTTAGGGGTTCCTCCATATATTCAGGGTGTGTGGGTGTGTTTTTAGGGGTTCCTCCATATATTCAGGGTGTGTGGGTGTGTTTTTAGGGGTTCCTCCATATATTCAGGGTGTGTGGGTGTCTTTTTAGGGGTTCCTCCATATATTCAGGGTGTGTGGGTGTGTTTTTAGGGGTTCCTCCATATATTCAGGGTGTGCGGGTGTCTTTAGGGGCTCCTCATATATTTGGGGTGTGTACAGCCTTAATATAACAGACCCCGCGGGCGCTCGGAGCTGGTAAGGGAGGGATAAAGCGGATTACTGTGCCTCTCGCGGCCGCCGGGGACAGCTCTGCCGGCCACAATCAAAGCAAATGTCAGAGTTAATTGGAAATGTGGATTTTTTTGCCGTTAGACCCAGAAAAGGTAAAATTACAGAATCTTTAAAGCAAACAACCCTTTTCTGTCTTTTCATCCTAAACAGGAGAATGTCGGGAGGTGGGGGGGGGGGATTCCACGTCGCCCACAGAGACCACGACCTGGAATGACTTCTCGCCGACTCTGCCACTACACTACAAGGCCCATCAGCCTCACATAAAGCAGGATTCCTCGCGTCTCCCTGATCCGCAGCACACGAGCCGCATTGACTGGTGTACATGGATGTGGACGCAGCGTCTCGGACAGATACCTTCAGACCTGTGTGACGGCGGCAGGAGGGACGTGACGCGCGCGTCCTGACAGATTTTACCCGAGACGGTTTCGGTAATAAAGAAGTTTAATAAAATCTCGCTGCTTATTGTCCTGGACGTCACAATCCAATAAAAGCCTTTTATCTCCTGCCGGGATCTGCTCTCACCGAGACACGCGGCACGACACAAAAATACAGAGCCCAGTAAACACAAACCTTTTCAATGAGGTGACAGGTGGCCGACACATTTACACAATATATAGATTTAACAATTGAAAACACAAACCTATATATTTTAAATCGTTTATACATTATTATTTTTTAATATGTAAATCGAATTTTAAGAATATGAAAGATATTTATGATTTATACGGCTATATAATATGCCCATAAATGGTGTGTGTTGTTTTTTTGATGAGTCATAAATGGTATTAGTATAAAATTTATATGAAAATATTTTTCTGAATCTATAAAATTATTTTAAATTTTTAATATTTTATGTATTTACATACATTGAATACATAATATAATAGTTATATAAAAATTAGAAAACCATGTAATGTTATAAAAAATATAAATTTATAAAATTATTTTAATTTTTACCAATTATTATCATTATGAATTTATATTTATTAAAATAAACAATTATGCATAATAGACAATTTATTCATATTTTTATTGTCAGAAAAATATTTTGGTACAAATTTAGTTTTAGCATAATCTTTTTTATTAATATTTATATGAATTTTTTTTGAATATAGTTCACTAGGAAGGTGCAGACTCCAGGAGTCTTTTACAGATTCAGATAATCTGACTACATAGGGGATCAACCATATTTCAGCCCTTTATGGAGATTATATCCAATAATCAATCCGTCAATAAACGACTGAAATGTTCTATGGTCACAAAGTATCTGAAGTAACAAAAAGACTCCTGGAGTGCCTGAATCTTCCTGTGAACTATAGGTTTTTACTAAACATCTTCATTTATATTTTTTCTGAATAAAAATATTTCATAATAGTTTTAGTATTCTTAATGAATATGAATATTAAGATAGAATTTTGTTATTAATAAAAAAATGGGTAAGATATTAAATATATATGCATTTAATAGTAATAAAGGTTATTAAAATTCTAAATCTTAAACTTTTGTTATGCATATAAAAATTATATACCCATTGAATACATTTTGCATTATATAAACAATTATGATTTTTTTTTCTGCATTGAAATATTCATGTTCCCAGAGAACGCGCACACTCAGTTTTTCTTACACCCAAGACCCCACGAGTGCGCACCTTATCTGAGCACAAGATATGTCGGCGACAAGTGCACTGATTAAAAGTATTAATAAATCTTGGCTGCAGGTCCCCAGGTAACTCTTAAAATATATATATATTTTTATGTATTTATTTTTATACTCTTCATATTATTTTTGTATATAAAAATATTTTGAAAATATTTAGTAAAAATAATATTTATATACTAGTTGTAAAGCCTGCCCAGAGGGCAGTCTATTGTGGATATACTGCCCCTGCTCATGTATACTGCCCCAGCTCGTGGATATCGCCCCAGCTCGTGGATATTGCCCCAGCACGTGGATACTGCCCCAGCACGTGGATATTGCCCCAGCACGTGGATATTGCCCCAGCACGTGGATACTGCCCCAGCACGTGGATACTGCCCCAGAACGTGGATACTGCCCAGCACGTGGATACTGCCCCATCACGTGGATACTGCCCCAGCACGTGGATACTGCCCCAGCACGTGGATATTGCCCCAGCACGTGGATACTGCCCCAGCACGTGGATATTGCCCCAGCACGTGGATATTGCCCCAGCACGTGGATACTGCCCAGCACGTGGATACTGCCCCAGCACGTGGATATTGCCCCAGCACGTGGATATTGCCGCAGCACGTGGATACTGCCCCAGCTCGTGGATACTGCCCCAGCTCGTGGATACTGCCCCAGCACGTGGATATTGCCCCAGCTCGTGGATACTGCCCCAGCTCGTGGATACTGCCCCAGCTCGTGGATACTGCCCCAGCTCGTGGATACTGCCCTAGCACGTGGATATTGCCCCAGCACGTGGATGGATACTGCCCCAGCACGTGGATATTGCCCCAGCTCGTGGATACTGCCCCAGCTCCTGGATATTGCCCCAGCACGTGGATATTGCCCCAGCACGTGGATACTGCCCCAGCACGTGGATACTGCCCCAGCACGTGGATATTGCCCCAGCTCGTGGATACTGCCCCAGCACGTGGATACTGCCCAGCACGTGGATACTGCCCACAGCACATGGATATACTGCCCCAGCACGTGGATTGATACTGCCCCAGCACGTGGATATTGACCCAGCACGTGGATACTGCCCCAGCACGTGGATACTGCCCCAGCACGTGGATTGATACTGCCCCAGCACGTGGATTGATACTGCCCCAGCACGTGGATATTGACCCAGCACGTGGATACTGCCCCAGCACGTGGATACTGCCCCAGCACGTGGATTGATACTGCCCCAGCACGTGGATATTGACCCAGCACGTGGATGCTGCCCCAGCACGTGGATACTGCCCCAGCACGTGGATACTGCCCCAGCACGTGGATTGATACTGCCCCAGCACGTGGATTGATACTGCCCAGCACGTGGATATTGCCCCAGCTCGTGGATACTGCCCCAGCTCCTGGATATTGCCCCAGCACGTGGATATTGCCCCAGCACGTGGATATTGCCCCAGCACGTGGATACTGCCCCAGCACGTGGATACTGCCCCAGCACGTGGATATTGCCCCAGCTCGTGGATACTGCCCCAGCACGTGGATACTGCCCAGCACATGGATATACTGCCCAGCACGTGGATTGATACTGCCCCAGCACGTGGATATTGACCCAGCACGTGGATACTGCCCCAGCACGTGGATACTGCCCCAGCACGTGGATTGATACTGCCCCAGCACGTGGATATTGACCCAGCACGTGGATACTGCCCCAGCACGTGGATACTGCCCCAGCACGTGGATTGATACTGCCCCAGCACGTGGATATTGACCCAGCACGTGGATACTGCCCCAGCTCGTGGATACTGCCCCAGCACGTGGATACTGCCCCAGCACGTGGATACTGCCCCAGCACGTGGATACTGCCCAGCACGTGGATACTGCCCCAGCACATGGATATACTGCCCCAGCACGTGGATTTGGCCCAGCTCGTGGATATCGCCCCCCGCTCGTGGATATGGCCCCCCCCCCGCTCGTGGATATGGCCCCCCCGCTCGTGGATATGGCCCCCGCTCGTGGATATGGCCCCCCCGCTCGTGGATATGGCCCCCCCGCTCGTGGATATACTCACCTACATCGGCCCTTAGCTCCTCCAGCGATGGGGTCCCGCGTCCCGCTTCCAGCGTCCTCTCTCGCTCCGTTGGTCGCCGGGATGACGTCACGAAAGCCTTTGACCCCCCGGGGTCAAAGGCTTTCGTGACGTCATTCCGGCGAACAACGGAGCGAGAGAGGACGCTGGAAGCGGGACCGCCATCGCTGGAGGAGCTAAGAGCCGATGTAGGTGAGTATGTGTTAGGCAACATCCCCCTACATTGGCCCGGAGCCTCAGCGGTGGCTGTCGTAGGCCGCTCGGCCGGCCTCCAGGCTTAGGCGAGCCCCCGGCTCGGCTGGGCCTGTAGGCCCAAGCCAAGCCGGGGGCTCGCCTGAGCCTGGAGGCCGGCCGAGCAGCCTGCGACAGCCGGAGGACAGTCACCGCTGGAGCTCAGGGCTAATGTAGGTGAGTATGTGCTCTCCACACCCACCCTGCTTACTCGGCCGGTATCCAAGCTTAGGCGAGCCCCCGGCTTGGGCCTAGAGGCCCAGCAGAGCCGGGGACTCGCCTGAGCATGGAGGCCGGTCGAGTTGCATGCTCGGCCGTCCTCCAGGCTCAGGTGAGTCCCTGGCTCGGCTGGGCCTCTAGGCCCAAGCCAAGCCGGGGGCTCGCCTGAGCCTGGATGCCGACCAAGCTTAGGCGAGCCCCCGGCTTGGCGTGGGCCTAGAGGCCCAGCCGAGCCGGGGACTCGCCTGAGCCTGGAGGACGCCCGAGCATGCAACTCGACCGGCCTCCATGCTCAGGCGAGTCCCCGGCTCGGCAGGGCCTCTAGGCCCACGCCAAGCCGGGGGCTCGCCTAAGCTTGGATACCGGCCGAGCAAGCAGGGTGTGTGTGTGTGTGTAGAGCACATACTCACCTACATCGGCCTCGAGTCCTCCACCGGTTCCACACATACTCACCGACATCGGCCCTTAGCTCCTCCAGCGATGGCGGTCTCGCTTGCAGCATCCCCTCTCTCTCCGTTGCTCGCCGGAATGACGTCACGAAAGCCTTTGACCCCCCGGGGTCAAAGGCTTTCGTGACGTCATTCCGGCGAACAACGGAGAGAGAGGGGATGCTGCAAGCGGGACCGCCATCGCTGGAGGAGCTAAGGGCCGATGTCGGTGAGTATGTGTTAGGCAACATCGGCCCTGAGCTCCAGCGGTGACCTCCTCCGGCCGAGCAGGCTGCTCGGCCGGCCTCTACGCTTAGGCGAGTCCCCGCTCGGCTGGGCCTGTAGGCCCAAGCCAAGCCGGGGGCTCGCCTAAGCCTAGAGGCCCGCCGAGCAGCCAGCGGCAGCTGGAGGAGGTCTCCGCTGGAGCTCAGGGCCGATTTTGGGGTGTTTGTTGGGAACTTCGGCCCCGATCCTCCAGCGGTGACCTTCTCCGGCTGCCGCTGGCTGCTCGGCGGGCCTCTAGGCTTAGGCGAGTCCCCGGCTCGCTGGGCCTGTAGGCCCAAACCGAGCCGGGGGCTCGCCTAAGCCTAGAGGGCCGCCGAGCAGCCAGCGGCAGCCGGAGGAGGTCTCCGCTGGAGCTCAGGGCCGATTTTGGGGTATTTGTTTGGGAACTTCGCCCCGATCCTCCAGCGGTGACCTTCTCCGGCTGCCGCTGGCTGCTCGGCGGGCCTCTAGGCTTAGGCGAGTCCCCGGCTCGGCTGGGCCTGTAGGCCCAAACCGAGCCGGGGGCTCGCCTGAGCCTAGAGGGCCGCCGAGCAGCCAGCGGCAGCCGGAGGAGGTCTCCGCTGGAGCTCAGGGCCGATTTTGGGGTGTTTGTTTGGGAACTTCGCCCCGATCCTCCAGCGGTGACCTTCTCCGGCTGCCGCTGGCTGCTCGGCGGGCCTCTAGGCTTAGGCGAGTCCCCGGCTCGGCTGGGCCTGTAGCCCAAACCGAGCCGGGGGCTCGCCTAAGCCTAGAGGGCCGCCGAGCAGCCAGCGGCAGCCGGAGGAGGTCTCCGCTGGAGCTCAGGGCCGATTTTGGGGTGTATTTGTTGGGAACTTCGGCCCCGATCCTCCAGCGGTGACCTTCTCCGGCTGCCGCTGGCTGCTCGGCGGGCCTCTAGGCTTAGGCGAGTCCCCGGCTCGGCTGGGCCTGTAGGCCAAACCGAGCCGGGGGCTCGCCTAAGCCTAGAGGGCCGCCGAGCAGCCAGCGGCAGCCGGAGGAGGTCTCCGCTGGAGCTCAGGGCCGATTTTGGGGTATTTTGTTTGGAACTTCGGCCCCGATCCTCCAGCGGTGACCTTCTCCGGCTGCCGCTGGCTGCTCGGCGGGCCTCTAGGCTTAGGCGAGTCCCCGGCTCGGCTGGGCCTGTAGGCCCAAACCGAGCCGGGGGCTCGCCTGAGCCTAGAGGGCCGCCGAGCAGCAGCGGCAGCCGGAGGAGGTCTCCGCTGGAGCTCAGGGCCGATTTTGGGGTATTTGTTTGGGAACTTCAGCCCCGATCCTCCAGCGGTGACCTTCTCCGGCTGCCGCTGGCTGCTCGGCGGGCCTCTAGGCTTAGGCGAGTCCCCGGCTCGGCTGGCCTGTAGGCCCAAACCGAGCCGGGGGCTCGCCTGAGCCTGGAGGCCCGCCGGCAGCCGGAGGACGGTCACCGCTGGAGGATCGGGGCATCTGGCCGTGTAAACACACGGGTAGCTGCGCGCGGCTCGTGCCGTTGTTTTTTTTTTTTTTTTCACGCGGCCGGCACGCGCAGCTACCTGTGTGTTCTAACGGCCGCTTTCAAATGTCCGTCGCGCATGCGCAGTAGGCTTTTGGCGACGGACAGTTTTTAGCTTATTCTTTTATAGTATAGATTATTTTTTTCTAAATAGTTCATAAATATCTATTAAAATATAACTATTTATACATTCATAAAAATCTAAATTTTAGTTCGTATTTATACGATTTAAAATTTATACCAATATAAAAATATAATTTATTTAATGTATTTATATTCATGAATCTTTTTTTATTTTATTTCAAAATTTTTTATTTTGAAAAAGAGTCAGCTTAACAACATACAAAGCATGAAATGGCCTCGCAGAGCCATGAAATGTCATCAGAAAAAACACATCAGTATAAAACAAAGAAGTCATCTAAGCGAAATCACATATTAGTAAACATCCCCTAAGAGGGGGTCTCATCGAAGGATCAACTGCGAAGTAAGAGGTAATCAGAGAGTAACAAACGTGTCTACAGGTAGTAACAAGAGCATAAGCCATCTGCGTTCAGCAAAAATATCCAAGAAAAAAAAAACGGGGCAAGGGGAAGTGGCAAAGGCCAAAACCGTGCCGTCCTTGGTATGTTCCCGCAAGCCCGAGGGACTGCGGGTGGCCAAGGGGAACAAATGGCACGAAGCACGGGGACTCGGGGAGGGCCAAGTCGATGCACCCAAAGAATAAAGCCATAAAACAGCTAGAGAACAGAAAAAAGTCCTCGATGACATAAAAACAAGTCGTCATCAAAATAACAGAAGTGTCTCACGGTAAATCCTGGGGCAAGAAAAAAAGAGAAAATAACTTGGCGGGAGTTTCCTCAGCCCGACGGGGAGAAGAGTCCCGGGTGGGGGATCAGAAGATGCCCACATGTTGTGGCTTTTTCAGCCTGGAGAAGAAACCGCCCGGTCCGGGGCGATACCCGCTCCCAAAAGCACTGGCCAGGCTTCAGCCGGATCCGATAGAGTGTACAGTACGTTCATGTGGGTAACCGCTAGGGCGCCAGCTAACCCCCAGCGGTAGCGGACCCCCTTATGCCGTAGAAAGGTTGTCACGTCTCGGAACCGACGACGTGCCATCAAGGTCACAAAGGGCAGATCTTGATCTATCATCAATAGGGCTCCATCAAACCGAACAGGTGCTCTAGCTCCAGGGGCTGACATGAGTCGCGTCTTAGTCGCCACATCAGTGGCTACCGCGATAACATCCCTCGGGGCATCTTGGGGGGCTGTCGCAGCTTTGCGGATACGGTACACCACCCCAAACACCTCCGACTTATCAGGTGGGGACCCGGACACCTGACGAGCCAGACGATTAGCATAGGCAAGCAGGTCTGCAGCAGAGATCGACTCCGGGATACCACGGACTCGGACATTGCGCCGACAATGGCGAGATTCAAGGGTCTCCACAGATCGTGTCAGCAGACCAACCTTGGATTGTAGGGCTGTCACCTGGGACGAGAGGACCACCTGTTCATTCGCAAGGTCCGTGGTTTGGGCTTGTACCGCCACCACCTGGGAGCGTATCACCTCCACATCAGCCTTCACGTTAGACATCTCAGTGGACAAGAGCGACTTAATTTCGGCGATGAAGCTCCGGTAGTCCCTCATCGTAGTGGGACGTGCATCATCCGAGGCATCTTTAGTAGCCTCTTCAGGGGAAGTCGCATCTTCAGAAGGAGCTCCCGTCTCCCCTGAGGCAACCGCTGCAAGACGTCATAGCGAGGAGGGTGACCGGTAAGCTGCGGTAAATCCCCTTCATCTGAGAGTGGTAAGTCTGCTTCGGAAAAGCCTAAGGAAGGGTCTGGGGCAAGAACCATGGACTCGGGAGAGGTCGCCACCAAAGTCTTCTTCCGCTTTTTCTGTGCCCTCTTCCTCGCAGCAGGGCTCATTGCCACCGGAACTCGGTCTCGGGACTCTGGGGCCAACCAGTCGGTCCCAGGCATACACCCCAGAAGCCAGGAACTATCTTCCTCTTCTGACGATCCATACCCCAGGGGAAGGGTGGAGGCAGTGGCCGCCACGCTGGCGGGGCGTCCACCACCTAAGGACTCTCTGATATCCCGCTGTCTGGAACTCACCGATCCGTTGCTCCGTTTAAGTTGCTTTTTCTTCTCCATCTTCAGGGAGAGGGGAGTGGTCAGCCGCCGGGAATCAGTTCCGCGCCAGACGGCAGGAAACTCCCCAGGCCCTGCAATATGGCCGCCCCGACCAGGCCGCACCAGACCCGAGTCCACCGATTTAAAACAGCGGTTAAAAATGCCTGGTAAGAGGCAACTCGCCCAGCCCCAGAGCATACAGAGGGCACCAGACCTCCTTTGAGTCAAAATCGGACAGGAGGGCCGCCGATTATCAGCTTCAAAACCACGTTTACAGCGGAGCACTCCCAGCATGCGGCTAATCCCGTCCGTCGTTAGCTCCTCCCCCCTATATTCATGAATCTTTAAATTAGTCATAAATAGAATTTTAAAATGCATTATAAATGTATACACTAATTCATGAAATTTAATATAGACGTGGGCGAATTTTTAGGATTATAAAACAAAATATTTTTAAATGTTTAAGATTTCTGTTAAGTGGTTAATAAATATAGCATTTACATAAAAAAATACAAAATTTGTATAAAAATACTTCTATGAATAGAAATATTAAAAATATAAAAAAATATATATTCTGTAAAAGTGGCACCCACATTCTGTCAGTTAAAAGGTCTTTGATGGGGGGGGGGGGGGGGGTTGGTTTTGCGTTATAGTAATTTTTCGGAGAGTCTCAAAGTGCAGAGTTTAACCCCTGCAGTTCATTAAAACCCTCAATACACTAAATATCAGAGGTTCCGAGCTTTTCTCAGGTCGGGCCAATCCTTTGCGGCTGATCTAGAACCGGTAATCCAATGGAGAGTCACAGTACCCTAAAGCAGAGATTTGGTGTCATGGCGCAGGCTCCGCCTCTCAACCCCGTCATGTGCATCCGTCTGAAACGTTACACAATGCGGACACGAAACCTTTGTCCTTTATACTGGAAAAAACGTTTCCCAACATCGAACTCTGATCCAGAACCGCACGAGGCTTCGGAATTCTATGTCAACCTACTGCGAGCCTGAAACAAGACCTTCCATCCAGCACCGTGTACGCGGTTACTAGTCGCCACCTCCTCAGGGTTTATGTCTTTTTTACCGTTCTAGATAAAACCCAATATAGGAAGATATTTGCACACGTTCTGCTCGCTCGTCAGTCACAATGTATTCCACAGTGTATCACCCCTTGATAAATGATTGCGTCCTCTGTGCGTTGTGGTGAGCGCGCGGCGTGCTGGGTCTGAGCGGACATTGATTTTACAGGTAACGCATTTATATAAAAGGTCACTCACCGCGCCAGTTTACTGAGCCCCAGCACCTGCTTGTTTGGGAGATATCCGATGTGCACCTGGGGAGACAGAACACGCAGAGGGGGAATTAATCGTAGTATAAGAATGGGGTGAGAAATGCCGCCCAGAACCACACCACCCGCGGGATGAGAAATGCCGCCCAGAACCACACCACCCGCGGGACGAGAAATGCCACCCAGAACCACACCACCCGCGGGACGAGAAATGCCACCCAGAACCACACCCACAGGACTGGAAACTGCATCAACAAAAACACCCTGGAGATGGGAAGCCCCACCCAGAAACACACCACCCGTGGGACGAGAAATGCCGGTCAGAACCACACCACCCGCGGGACAGGAAATGCCACCCAGAACCACACCCACGGGACTGGAAACTGCATCAAGAAACACACCCTGGAGATGGGAAGCCCCACCCAGAAACACACCAATAGGGCGGGGAGATGCTGCCCAGAAACACCAACCGCGGGATGGGAAATGCCACCCAGACCCACACCACCTGCAGGATGGGAAATGCCACCCAGACCCACACCACCCGTGGGACGGGAAACTGCATCTAGAAACACACCCTGGAGACAAAAACACCACCTAGAAACACACTCGTGAGATGGGAAGCCCCACCCAGAAACACACCCATAGGGCGGGAAACTGCCAACCAGAAATAGAGGCGGAGGGAAACAACGCCAGGAATGGAGACGCCGCCCAAAAAAAACCAAAAACACATGGGGCAGGGAAACGCCATCCTTGAACACATGTGGGGTGGCTGGCGTTTCCCCATTCGCGTGTATTTCTGGATGGCGTTTCCCCATTGGCGTGTATTTCTGGATGGCGTTTCCCATCTGGCGTGTATTTCTGGATGGCATTTCCCGTCTGGCGTGTATTTCTGGATGGCGTTTCCCGTCTGGCGTGTATTTCTGGATGGCGTTTCCCGTCTGGCGTGTATTTCTAGATGGCGTTTCCCCATTGGCGTGTATTTCTAGATGGCGTTTCCCCATTGGCGTGTATTTCTGGATGGCGTTTCCCCATTGGCGTGTATTTCTGGATGGCGTTTCCCATCTGGCGTGTATTTCTGGATGGCGTTTCCCATCTGGCGTGTATTTCTGGATGGCGTTTCCCGTCTGGCGTGTATTTCTAGATGGCGTTTCCCCATTGGCGTGTATTTCTAGATGGCGTTTCCCCATTGGCGTGTATTTCTGGATGGCGTTTCCCCATTGGCGTGTATTTCTGGATGGCGTTTCCCCATTGGCGTGTATTTCTGGATGGCGTTTCCCGTCTGGCGTGTATTTCTAGATGGCGTTTCCCCATTGGCGTGTATTTCTAGATGGCGTTTCCCCATTGGCGTGTATTTCTGGATGGCGTTTCCCCATTGGCGTGTATTTCTGGATGGCGTTTCCCCATTGGCGTGTATTTCTGGATGGCGTTTCCCCATTGGCGTGTATTTCTGGATGGCGTTTCCCCATTGGCGTGTATTTCTGGATGGCGTTTCCCCATTGGCGTGTATTTCTGGATGGCGTTTCCCCATTGGCCGTGTACCCAGCATTTTGTAGACATTTTGTTAATCTACCTGCAAAAGCCGGTATAGAAACAGGAAGACCTATTTGGCATCGCTGGCAGATCACATGATGTTAAAAGTACCCGGAAATCTCAGTAACACCCCGAATGTTTAAGAAATACATTTCCCATGACGCCCAACCACTCTGCAGCCAGTTCCAAAGCATCTGAGGTTCCTGAAACCAGTTTTCTACATTCTATACCGTTACCCGCTCCAGATGTTCCCGTGCTAAAACAGAGTAGAAGTATTTACCTTCCCAATGAAGGGCACCAGGTGATGCTCACACATGGAGAACATGTCGATGTCCTTTACGATCACCATCTCATCATGGTCTTCATCAAATATGGCGTCATTGAGCACATCTAGAACAAAACAAATCATTAGCGAGGCCTGGTGTACCGTCTGTGCATAAAACCCCCCAGAAACCTAAATAAAGCTCCTCTTTAAAACAAAACTACAGAATAAAAGGGCATTTTTAATCATATCTTGACAACGGGTCACTAAAGCCGGGCAATGGACGTAGGACGGAATGGTCATTAAAAACCAATGAAAGGGAAAAACAAGACCATGAAGCAAAGTAGACATAAGAGAACAGAAGGAAACACACCTCCAACATGGCCTCCAACTCTCATCCCCAACACACACCAACCTGGCTTCTTACACACTTCCCTAAGACACCAAAATCTCCAACATGCTCTCCTCAATTCTTAAAGACATTGAATCCCTCATTGTTGTGCCTCTTGCACTCTAACCCAAGTAAAGACACCAAGCCCTACATCGCTCTGCCCTCCGAAACTTCCTCAAAGACATTGAATCCTCCATCACTGTGGCTTCAGACATTCTTACCCAAATACGGGATAAAACAGACTCCATCAAGCTACTATTCAATGCTCGTCTGCAAGGAAATACATTGAATCCTCCATCTTGGCCCAAAACATTTTACACAGTTGTAATAGACAACACCTATGTCAACCCTGGACTCCTAACTCTTAGAGAACACAAAATCTTTCATTGACATGGCATCCTACCTGGTTATCCAATTAGGCTAGGGTCAAACGAACGCATTATTCCCAGCGACCGCCAAAATGTGCGTCCGAACGCATTGACGTATTTTCTCACGGAATGCACGAAAACGGTCATACAATGCGCATTTTCGTGAGTGATTTGTTACCCGGACATGGGCAGCATCTGACATCTCCTAATCACGCACACACGCCGCTAGCGGACGCAGCGCACTCTGTACGTCAGTACTAGCGGTTCTGCGTTCTCGAAAAAATGTGTTTGTTTGCCGCTTGCGTTGCACGGACGCACTTTCGTGCGGCCGTACTTCGTATAT
Source organism: Leptobrachium leishanense (assembly GCA_009667805.1). Lineage (NCBI taxonomy): Eukaryota > Metazoa > Chordata > Amphibia > Anura > Megophryidae > Leptobrachium > Leptobrachium leishanense. The sequence continues at coordinate 80,055,029 of CM019075.1, forward strand.
TGGCCGTCATTTGCTGCTACTACGGCCTTGATTAAGTGCGCCTAAACGCACGTTAAAAATGCGTTAGTCTGACACAGCCTTAAAGACACAAAATCCTCCATTCACATGGCACCCAAGGAGGGGACAACAAAGTCTCAAAAGTCAACATCAACAGTGCCACCTACACACTTCCCCCAAATCTTCCATTGACACTACACATTTTCCCAACTAAAGACTCCTAAATCCTCCAACATGACTTCCTACACCCTTCCCCAACTAAGGACGCCTAAATCCTCCAACATGGGTTCCTACACCCTTCCCCAACTAAGGACGCCTAAATCCTCCATCAACATGGCTTCATAAGAACACCCAACTAAGGAAGAAGAAAGCCTCCATCGACCTTGCCTTCTACAATTCTTACCAAGTAGAGGACAATCAATCTGGCCTTCTCCCCTCTTCTTCATAACATTAAATCCTCCAATGACCTGACTGACCCATCTAAATTCTCCCTCAAGAAAAACCCCAAACTCTCCACTGCTCTCGTTTCCCAAGTCTTCTCCCAAATACACCCCGTATTCACTGGGAAATGGACAGTTTAGGGCTTCCGGACGTAACCAGTAGGGAAAGGCGCATTCAACACCCCCAGTGGCACCGTTTTGGCGCAGCTCTCCTTCCAGAAGCCGGTGACATCATAGAGCCAAGCCGCGTCCAGGAGGAGAAGGAGTTAACCATATGGAAATTGTTGTTTTCCTAGTGATCTCTCGGACGTCGATAAGGTCTCGCTTATTGTTATACACACACACCTCTGACGCTGCACAGAGCAGGACGCGGCGGCGGGTTTAATTTCCTGTTTGATGACAGCTGTGGACAGGTAACCGTGGAAACGCAAATCTGCGTCATTTTGCCGTCCTGGTGAAGGTAATCACAGCTTTGATGCTCGGCGCGGCTCGTCTTTTCATTTTGCCGTGAATTATAGGTAGTGGTTAATGACATGGAACGAGCCGGCCGCGATAACGAGGGAACGTTCCGTCTCGTCTGTTTATTGCGGCTCCGGTTTATTCTTTTAATTAACCCTCTAAATACCAGAGTGCAGACCCATTAACCTGGATACACCATGTGCAAGCAATGTAACGCAAACAAACAAACAAAATCTGTGCAGCGCTCGGCACGTTATGTTACACGTAGATACGTGGAGAATGGGTGGACATGGAATAGTGGAGAGGACATCATGGGAGATCAAGATACAGGAGATCCTGGGGATATCATAAACTCATCTTTCAGGGCCTTCACATAAAGTTAGCCTTTGTGTTACATGATTACATGGTTGGGTGACAAGTCCAGTGCATGGACACAGAAATGGGGGGGGGCCTACAGAACTGCCAGAAAGGAGAGTACAACATCACCCCTGAACCAGTACAAATATTGCCAACAGATCAACACCCTAACAGAACGAGGCCCTAACGGGAGCCGCGTCAACAGAACGATGCCCTACGGGAGCCGCGTCAACAGAACGAGGCCCCACGGGTGCCGCGTCAACAGAACGAGGCCCCACGGGAGCCGCGTCAACAGAATGAGGCCCCACGGGAGCCGCGTCAACAGAACGAGGCCCCACGGGAGCCGCGTCAACAGAACGAGGCCCCACAGGAGCCGCGTCAACAGAACAACGCCCTACGGGAGCCGCGTCAACAGAACAACGCCCTACAGGAGCCGCGTCAACAGAACGACGCCCCACGGGAGCCGCGTCAACAGAACGACGCCCTACGGGAGCCGCGTCAACAGAACGACACCCTACGGGAGCCGCGTCAACAGAACGACACCCTACGGGAGCCGCGTCAACAGAACGACGCCCCACGGGAGCCGCGTCAACAGAACGACGCCCCACCGGAGCCGCGTCAACAGAACAAGGCCCCACAGGAGCCGCGTCAACAGAACGAGGCCCCACAGGAGCCGCGTCAACAGAACGACGCCCTACAGGAGCCGCGTCAACAGAACGACGCCCTACAGGAGCCGCGTCAACAGAACGACGCCATACGGGAGCCGCGTCAAAAGAACGACGCCCTACGGGAGCCGCGTCAACAGAACGACGCCATACGGGAGCCGCGTCAACAGAACGACGCCATACGGGAGCCGCGTCAACAGAACGACACCAGTTGACTCACGCTGTCAGAATGACACATTAATATTAAAGCACCAACATCCTCCGGGGTGCAGTACAATGGGATAAGACCAGACCCTGTGTCTGCTCTGCTGCTGGTGTTGAGACATAAGGACATCTCTTTCATATGTGAAGCGTAATACGTTGGTGCGCACAACTCGAGGCTGAGCAAACAAACAGCAGGTGCTGGTGAAGGCTGCGCACACAAGACCTTTCATTAAGGGCATTTAAATGGGCGAGTGACAGCGGGTGAATGAATACGGAGAAGCCAGACGTGTCCGGTGACGCGTGTCATCCTGCAGGTCTCTGATCATCAAGGACACTGTTCTGCGTCACTTAATTGTAGCCTTTTAGTAGTGGTTTGGTGATATGGTGTATTCGTCATGGCGCTCCTGTAAATAATCTCTCACACCACCAATATCCATGAGCTTCATCTCCCATGAGCCTCTGTCTGAGCATCATGGGAGGAATCCGCTCCCATACATCTGGTTCAACAGACAACTCTCTGTGAGCGCGAGTCGTGAAAATAACGATAAGGTGAGGCGGCAAGTGGTACCAACACGGACTTGCTATACATGAGCGTCTCAGATATACAGTTAGGTCCATATATATTTGGACACGGCACAATTTTATCTTTTTCTGGTATTTACCAACACCTATTCCAGCTATAATTCTAGAATGGATTTGGGGCGAAAGTGCAGACTCTCAGGTTTAATTTGAGGGGAGAAAGGGTTTAGGAATTACAGCTCTTAAGAGGAGCCACACACCCTTTATCAAGGGACCAAAAGTAATTGGACAATTGAATGAAAAGCTGTTTCATGGTCAGGGGTGGCGACTCCATTATTTAATCAATTAAGCCGGTAAAAGGTCTGGAGTTGATTCTAAATGTGGGATTTACATCTGGAATCTAGTGCGAGAGAAACCGACCATTTTAACGTTTCAAAAACACAACAAACCCATCAGAGAGATCGCGGCAACATTAGCATCGGCCAAACAGTTTATACATTCTAAGGAAAGAGAAACGACCTGGTGAGCTCAGCAACATAAAAAGGGCCTGGACGTCCATGCAAGACAACAGTGGTGGATGATGGCAGGATCCTCTATGGTAAAGAAATACCCATTCACAACATCCAGACAAGTGCAGGACACTCTCCAGGAGGTGGACGAATCATTGTCAAAGCCTACAATCAAGAGAAGACTTCACGAGAGCAAATACAGAGGATTTACCACAAGCTGCAAACCATTCATAAGCCTGAAGAATAGAAAAGCCAGATTAGACTTTGCCAAAAAACATCTAAAAAAGACAGAGCAGCTCTGGAAAAGCATTCTCTGGACGGATGAAACTAAGATTAATCTGTACCTGAATGAGGTGAAGAAAAAAGTGTAGAGAAGGCTTGGAACAGCTCATGATCCAAGGCACAAAATGTCTTCTGTAAAACATGGTGGAGGCAGTGTGATGGCATGGGCATGCATGGCTTCCAGTGGCACTGGGTCATGTGTTTATTGATGCGACAGAAGCAGATGAATTCAGCAGTGTTCACAGATATACTGTCAGCCCAGATTCTGCCTAATGCAGCAAAGCTGATTGGACGGCGCTTCACAGGACAGACGGACAATGATCCAAAACACACGGCAAAAGCAACCCAGGAGTTTCTGAAGGAAAAGTGGAATATTGTGCAATGGCCGAGTCAATCACCTGATCCCAACCCAATCGAGAAGCGTTTCACGAAGCAAAACTAAAGGCAGAAAGAGCCGCAAACCCAGAACAACTGAAGAGCAGGGCGAAGCATCAGAAAGGAGGAAACCAAGTGTCTGGTAATATCCATGGATTCCAGACTTCAGGCAGTCATTAAAGCCAGTAAACGATTCTCAAAAAAAAAAAAAAACGTGATTAGAATCATAATTTGTCCAATTACATTCGAGCCCCTGATAATGAAGGGGCTGTGTATAAAACGGGACTGCGTATAAAAATGGGGGGGAACCTGTATAAAAATGGAGGGGGGGGGAACTGTATAAAAATGGGGGGACTGTATATAAAAATGGGGGGGGGACTGTATAAAAATGGGGGGACTGTATATAAAAATGGGGGGGGGGACTGTATAAAAATGGGGGGACTGTATATAAAAATGGGGGGGGGAACCTGTATAAAAATGGAGGGGGGGGCTGTATAAAGAGGGGGGGGGGACTGCGTAAAAAAACTGTTGCAGTTCCTACAATTTGTTCTTGATAGGTTTAAGCCAGTGAATTAAAGCTGAAAATCTGCGCTTCCAATTGATTTGGATTGTTCCGTTTTACTTTTATTCTGGTGGCAGAGCCAAAAGTAGAAAACTCTGCCAGCGTCCAAATATATATGGACCTGACTGTATATAAAAGCAGCTACAACTATATAACTATATCCAACACAAACAGCGACAAATCTATCACACCCACCCACATAACTATTACATTTATAGGGGAGAAAAGAAAAAAACCACCAGCACTCAATCTTTTAGGTGTCCTGAAAGGGTTAAATCCATGGTGCCTAAATATATATATTTTTTTTTTAAAAAACAGCTGACGTTTCAGCTCACAGAGCCTTCATCAAGGGGGCTTTTTTTAATGTGGTTTATTATTTATAAAAATACCAATATTTTAAAAAAGCACCTTAATACAAAATAAAGTTTAAAAAAGGCCTATTTTACTTAAACCAATAGAAAAAATATATATAAAAAAAACAAAAAACAGTACTTTGAAATCCTATTTTACGTAAAAAAATACCAATAAAAAAAAACACGAATCTGCAAAATGTAATTATTACATATAACAATGGTAACATTAGGAAATGGCGGTTTCTGTCTCCGATTTCAGGCCGCGCCGAGTTATTTCCTGGCACCCCGGCTTTTACCATTAACACAGCTGGAGGGAGGGATGGGGCGTCCATCACCAGCAGCTAATAATGAAGATTTACTCCCCGGTTCGCCTCAATAATTGATCTTCCTTCCTCGATATTTGCAGAGTTTAATTGACGAGCACCTTCAGCCGCCTCAGTTCAGTCTGTTAACCTGTGCTTTCCCCTCGCTCGCCTGTGTCTTTGTATAATTCAATATATTATCACTTTACGTTGAATTTTTACTCGAGGACTGGGAGGGGGGGGGTTAATAATTATGACCGGTAATATGGTCATTTATGGGACTTTTAAAATAATATATACTTTATTATTTTAGTGCAAAATGATTTATAATCTATTTTTTGAATAAATCGATCTGTTAGACGCGCACACGAGGTATCGTCTTCAGAAAAAGAAAGGAAAACGTTTTATTGCTGGGTAAAGTCTTTAAAGTATATACAGTATATTTACACAAACCCATCGTATTTAAAAATTTAAGTAATACATTTTATGGTCTCATTAATTTATCCTGTTTATATAAGCAATAAAATGTAAATAAATTGTGCATTAAACAATTAAAATATGCAGTAAATTTATTCAAAATAAAATTCATTAAAAGAAATGAAAATTAAATTATAGATTGTGATTTCCCACGGGAATAGGGCCCTCGTTTATTTATTTTATTGAGAAAGGAGTTTACCAGGACGGATACATTGAGATTCTCTCGTTTCAGTATGTCCTGGGTTCGAGAACATTGAATTGTTACAGAAATACAAAGTAATAAAATGCAAGATATTAAAAAAAACAACACAAATCTAAAGATTAACAGAAAATAAATATGTAGGAAATAGTCATTATGTTACATGTTTACAGGTGCATTCTGTATATAGTCACTGTTACATGTTTACAGGTGCATTCTGTATATAGTCACTATGTTACATGTTTACAGGCGCATTCTGTATATAGTCACTGTGTTACATGTTTACAGGTGCATTCTGTATATAGTCACTGTGTTACATGTTTACAGGTGCATTCTGTATATAGTCACTGTGTTACATGTTTACAGGTGCATTCTGTATATAGTCACTGTTACATGTTTACAGGCGCATTCTGTATATAGTCACTATGTTACATGTTTACAGGTACATTCTGTATAAAGTCACTGTTACATGTTTACAGGCGCATTCTGTATATTGTCACTATGTTACATGTTTACAGGTGCATTCTGTATATAGTCACTGTTACATGTTTACAGGTGCATTCTGTATATAGTCACTGTGTTACATGTTTACAGGTGCATTCTGCATATAGTCACTGTGTTACATGTTTACAGGTGCATTCTGTATATAGTCACTATGTTACATGTTTACAGGTGCATTCTGTATATAGTCACTGTTACATGTTTACAGGCGCATTCTGTATATAGTCACTATGTTACATGTTTACAGGTACATTCTGTATAAAGTCACTGTTACATGTTTACAGGCGCATTCTGTATATTGTCACTATGTTACATGTTTACAGGTGCATTCTGTATATAGTCACTGTTACATGTTTACAGGTGCATTCTGTATATAGTCACTGTTACATGTTTACAGGTGCATTCTGTATATAGTCACTGTTACATGTTTACAGGTGCATTCTGTATATAGTCACTATGTTACATGTTTACAGGTGCATTCTGCATATAGTCACTGTGTTACATGTTTACAGGTGCATTCTGTATATAGTCACTGTGTTACATGTTTACAGGTACATTCTGTATTGAGGTATGTTAGTAAGGAGCTCGAGTGACTTAAGACTGGCTGAAGATTTGATGGTGTCTGGGAGGTTATTCCATAATTGTGGTGCCCTGTAGGAAAATGAGGATCGAGCCACTCTCTTTTTGTATTGCGGTATTGTAAGTAAGGTGCTGGTCCTGGATTGGAGGTTATAGGATGAGGGAGCTGCTGGGGGAAGCAGTCTATTCAGGTAGGGTGGCAACTTCCCAGAAAAGCACTTAAACACCAGGTTAGAAAGGTGAAGGGTGCGTCTAGATTCCAGCGACGGCCAGTTTAGTTCTTTTAACATGTCACAATGGTGGGTCATGTAGTTACATTGTAGCGCAAAGTGGCAGAATGAGTTATACAATGTAGTAAGTTTATGAAGGTGTGTTTGCGGGGAGGCTGCATACACTACATCTCCGTAATCAATAGCCGGCATAAGCATTTGTTGTACAATCTGCTTTGTTACCGCGGGGCTCAGGCAGGATTTGTTTCTGTACAGGGCACCTAGTTTGGGGTAGAGTTTAGATGAGAGTTTTTCGATGTGGGGCCAAAGGATAGATTAGGGTCCAACCACATACCTAGATATTTGAGAGAAGTGACTGGTCAGCGTGTAATTTGATTTTGTCCTGACACATAGATGGGGATTTTGCAATTTGTGTAGTTTAGGTTTTGTTCCAAAGAGCATCGTTACCGTTTTGTCAGTATTTAAAAAACTTTTACCCCTGTACTGGTTTGTCAAAATGTTGTTCAATGTATTGTAACCCTGTCTATACTGCGTCCACTGTACAGCGCTGTGGAATATGCTGGCGCTTTAAAAGAATAATAAGATATCGTATTTGTAACAGTAAATGTATATATGCACACTGATCTCATTTAAATCGTAAGTTTAATAATCACAATCCCAGTACATATATATTTATTACACACAGATACAATTCTAGATATTTTTCCTGTTTGTTCAGTGAATATATGTTTGCTTTTCTGATCAGCACACACGCTCACCCTAAAGGGACAGGGGGCTTTATCTGACCATCAGCCTATATCTGTGCGGTCACTGCCCCCTGACGCGGAAATACTAGTGTAACGGACAAGTGGCAAAATAATGCAGTAATTTTACTGAACCAGTGACGGCGTTAACAAGTAAAAGCTAGATTTATACTGTGGGTATATGTTTCTGAGCGCAGGGGGGTAAGTTAGGTGTGGGGGTATTAGTGCAGGGGGGTAAGTTAGGTGTGGGGGTATTAGCGCAGGGGGGTAAGTTAGGTGTGGGGGTATTAGCGCAGGGGGGTAAGTTAGGTGTGGGGGTATTAGTGCAGGGGGGTAAGTTAGGTGTGGGGGTATTAGTGCAGGGGGGTAAGTTAGGTGTGGGGGTATTAGTGCAGGGGGGTAAGTTAGGTGTGGGGGTATTAACGCAGGGGGGGTAAGTTAGGTGTGGGGGTATTAGCGCAGGGGGGTAAGTTAGGTGTGGGGGTATTAGTGCAGGGGGGTAAGTTAGGTGTGGGGGTATTAGTGCAGGGGGGTAAGTTAGGTGTGGGGGTATTAGTGCAGGGGGGTAAGTTAGGTGTGGGGGTATTAGTGCAGGGGGGTAAGTTAGGTGTGGGGTCCGTTATGCACGCACGCAGAGTGCGCTCAGACTGCGTTCGTCTGACATTAGCCTTAAGGTTAACGTTCGGGGGGGGCATCGCTGCTGTCAGGGGGAGCTTATCTAAGCTGAAGTCGTGCAGGGTGATCGTCAGTGCAGCAGCCGCGGTGACGTTGGCAGGTGAGCTCACACTTTAAACGGATGAAACAATGCTGCCAGCTTTCTGTGCTCGGCGCCGCCGCCCCCTGTTTTGTGATTGAGAGACAAGGAAATAAAAAATCATTTCCTCATTCCCAGCCTGGGGCGGCAGAGCTATTCATTAGCAGCATCCTTATAAAGCGCCTGCCTATACTGTAGCACAGAGCTGGCGGATGCTGCACGTCCAGATGGTGAGCGGTTTTATATGGATTCAGCTGTGCAGCTTCTGTGAAACGTCTGGAGCTAGACGACCGTATGCAAACCGTGCAATGATCTACAGGCAGCATCGCGGAGAAATCACTTTAAGCCAAGATGCATTCTGGGAAACGCGAGTCACAGCCCTGAGACAGAACACACACACACGAAGCTGCTCGTTGTGTTGCCCGTGTGCAGACAGATATAAATACTGTATAAACACATACAGGTGTGTTCAAAATTATTCAACCCCCACTGAAATTGAGTGTTTTGGCCAGTTTGACATTGATTTTGATCATTCAGTCATCTTGCTTACAATTAAATCAAAGAGGCACGTGTAGGTCAGACAAATATAACATAACATTTATAATGAAATAAGCACAAATGTCTTTTCTGTGCTCACATCATTATCAGTTTTATTCAACCCCCAAGTGACATTCAATCTTATAACTGTAAAAGGATGTTGTACTAAGTACTAACAGCTTTTAAACGTGAAGCATAGCTTGACACAAGTGTCTTGCAGCCATCTACGGGTATCTTCGCCCATTCGTCATGGGCAAAAGCCTCCAGTTCAGTCACATTCTTAGGCTTGCGCACTGCAACTGCTTTCTTTAAGTCCCACCAGAGTTCTCAATCGGATTTAAGTCAGGTGACTGCGATGGCCACTCCAAAATGTTCCAGCCTTTAATCTGCAACCATGCTCTAGTGGACTTGGAGGTATGCTTGGGATCATTGTCCTGTTGAAAGGTCCAACGTCTCCCAAGCCTCAGGTTTGTGACGGACTGCATCACATTGTCATCCAATATCTCCTGGTACTGAAGAGAATTCATGGTACCTTGCACACGCTGAAGCTTCCCTGTACCTGCAGAAGCAAAACAGCCCCAAAGCATGATTGACCCCCCGCCATGCTTCACAGTAGGCAAGGTGTGCTTTTCTTCATAGGCCTTGTTCTTCCTCCTCCAACATAGCGTTGATCCATGGGCCCAAACAGTTCTAATTTTGTTTCATCAGTCCACAGAACACTATCCCAAAACTTCTGTGGTTTGTCCACATGACTTTTGGCATACTGCAGTCGACTCTTCTTATTCTTTGGAGACAGCAAGGGGGTGCGCCTGGGAGTTCTGGCATGGAGGCCTTCATTACGCAGTGTGCACCGTATTGTCTGAGCTGAAACTTCAGTACCCACATCTGACAAATCTTTTCTCAGTTCCTCAGCAGTCACACGGGGACTTTTCTCCACTCTACGCTTCAGGTAGCGCACAGCAGTCAAAGTCAGCATCTTCTTTCTGCCACAACCAGGTAGCGTTTCAACAGTGCCCTTTGCCTTGAATTTGCGAATGATGCTTCCTATGGTCTCTCTTGGTAGGTTTAACATCTTTGCAATCTTCTTATAGCCATTGCCCTTCCTGTGAAGAGTAATCACCTCTTCTCTTGTCTTCCTGGACCATTCTCTTGACTTCACCATGTTTGTAACCACACCAGTAAATGTCTAGAAGGAGCTGAGTATCACAGTCATTTTAAAGCTGCCTAATTGGTGCTTATTATGCTTTATTGCTGCTCCGTGACATCCACAGGTGTTTTCAATACCTGATTGAAAACACTTGAATGAACCTCTGTTCTTCAGAGTGGTAGTCTTTAAGGGGTTGAATAATTGTGTCAATGAAGAATTCACAAAAGAAACATTTACTACTGTATTACAAAACCAATTGATGTCATTTTAGTTGCATATGGTTCTTTAAAAAGTCCTTGTAGGATTTCATTCTGAATACAATTACAAATGTCACTAAATTCCCTAAAACCCTTTACAGCATTGGGGGTTGAATAATTTTGAACACAACTATACATATAAACAAAGAATACATATATATGTATATACATATACACTGCTCCCGGTATCCCCAGCAATCCAAGTATCCACTAGCAATCCATCCCGGTGTGCCAAGTACCCCCACTGGTCCCAGTATCCTCAGCAATCCAAGCATCCCTCAGTAATCCTGGCGCGCCAAATATCCCCACTGCTCCCAGTAATCCCAGTATCCCCCAGTAATCCAAGCATCCCCCAGTAATCCTGGCGCACCAAATATCCCCACTGCTCCCAGTAATCCCGGCGCGCCAAATATCCCCCCACTGCTCCCTGCGCTCCCCAGCAATCCCTGCGTTGAGTAGACACAGGAGGCTGAAACAGGTGAAGTTGGGCTTTAATAATGGCGTAGAGGTAACATCACTGCTCTACGACCGTGGAGACACAGGTTCGATCACGGCAAGAGCACCTCTCTAGTGAGTGTCTTTGGGCAAGACACCTAACGGTACATACTCACCACCCAGGACATACTGAAATCCAGAGAAATCTCAATGTATCCTTCCTGATAAAATACTTTCACAAAAAAAAAAAAATGTAAGTAACAGAAGAAGCACAGAGCCCGTCACGGAGGAGCGCCAGAGATAGAAGATTCATTCACAGGTATCAGCAGCTCCCAAAACAATCCCCAAAAAACTCTGACCAACAGGATTTGTAAAAACACGAGCGAGTCGTAAAGCTTTGCTATCTGTGCTTTTATCAGTGACAGAGATATATATATTGTAGATTAGGTCGGCCGTGTTAGTCCAGATGCCAAAATCACGAGTATATCAGTCTGTAGTGATACCTTTTTTATTGGACTAACGTTACATTTAAAGTACAAGCTTTCGAGAGTGACCCTCCCTTCGTCAGGTATAGAAGCTTAATGATCAGAATAGTAGAATTAAACATTGAGACATTCATAGGGCGCCCAGTTGGGGGTGTTAGATGTTGTACATCGCCAAATGGCATGGTCAGAGGGGGAAAAAAAACAGCAAAAATAACATTTAATTGTCTCAGGCACATAAAAGACACCAGTGATGAAATCATGTCCACTAAAAAGGGATTGTGAAAGGACAAAACGAACAAAAAAAAAAAAAAAAAACACACAAAAGAGCGAGTATGGGGAAGACACAGAAAAATAAGAATAAAACCAAAACAGAAAGAAAACCAAGCCCCAACCAGAATTATGAATATTATGTGACATTATTATAGCGGGTTAAAAAACCCGAATCTACATTAAGTCCTTGTTTTATACTATTGAAATATGTGATCATTTTCATTTCATGTTTTGCGTTCCCGGTGGTCTTTAAAATGTCCTTAGAGGATTTAAATTCTGAGGTTTTGGATGGAGTGGCCTGTTAGATTGAAGTGATGTCCCACTGGGGTACAATATGTATTTTCCTGGTGGTTCCTGATGGAGTGTCTGTACTGGTTCATCCTGAGGTTTAGTATAAGGCTGGTTTCACCAATATAGCAGCCCTTATCACACGCCGTGCACTGGATCATGTATACCACATGTGCCGACGTGCAAAGGTACCAGCCCTTGATGTTGTGAGTGGTGTTACTGTGCCGCGCAGTGCTGCTGTCACATATATGTTGGCACAGTTTGCAGCGGGGTTACAGCAGTTGGTCCCATTCTGTATGTCGTCCTGTGATCCAGTGCAAGGCGTGTGGTAAGGGCTGCTATATTGGTGAAACCAGCCTTAAACTGAATGTCAGGATGAACCAGCACAGACACTCCATCAGGAACCACCAGGAAAATACATATTGTACCCCAGTGGGACATCACTTCAATCTAGCAGGCCACTCCATCCAAAACCTCAGAATTAAAATCCTCAAAGGCCATTTTAAATACCACCAGGAACGCAAAACATGAAATGAAAATGATCACATTTTTCAACAGTATAAAACAAGGACTTAATGGAGATTCAGGTTTTTTAACCCACTATAATAATGTCACATAATATTCATAATTCTGGTTGGGGCTTGGTTTTCGCTTTTTTTTTTTCTATTTTTCTGCGTCTTCCCCATACTCACTGTTTTGTGTGGTTTTTTTTTACGTTTTGTCCTTTCACATTCCCTTTGAAGTGGACATGATTTCATCACTGTTGTCTTATGTGCCTGAGACAATTAAATGCTCTTTTTGTGGGGGTTTCCCCCCCTCTGACCATGCCATTTGGCAATGTACAACATCTAACACCCCCAACTGTGCGCCCTATGAATGTCCCAATGTTTAATTCTACTATTCTGATCATTAAGCTTCTATACCTGACAAAGAGAAGATCCCGCTCGAAAGCTTGTACTTTAAATGTAACGTTAGTCCAATAAAAAAGGTATCACTACAGACTGATATACTCGTGATATATATATATATATATATATTCATAAAATTGTGCCAGTAACATCTGCTGAATGAATGTTACAGCGTCTCAGTAAAGAATCTGCTACTCGTGTCGTGATTATTCAGTGGAATTTTATTAAAGCTTAGTATGGGATCTAATGCCAAGACCGTTTAAAAACCACGTCAAAAGCCAAAAACATAGTGCAGCTTATATTGGACATAGTAACAAGTCCCACTCACGATTTAGGGAGCCGACCTATTGGCGCAGCAGGTCAACATCTGGGGTGACCCTTCCCATAGTGAGAGTGTTACCAAGAAACGAGCAGAAAGCAGCTCACAAGACGCACAATGTCTGTCCCGAGGGTGCACCGAGTCCTGAGCCTTATCCTTTAGGCTGGGGTCAGACAAACGCATTTTTCACGTCTACCATCATAAAGTGCGTTGATGCGTCCGGACGCATTTTTTTCTCGGAATACGCGATAGCGGTCATACGATGCGCGATTTCGGCCGTGATTTTTTATGGATCCAAACCAGGAAACTTTAGATGTCTGGACGCTATGTTGGCCGGACATGAGCAGCGTCTGACATCTCCGAATCACTCACACACGCTGCTATGTCGACGCAGCGCACTCTGTACGTCAGTACTAGCGGTTCGACGTTCTTGCAAAAATGCGTTACTTTGCCGCTTGCGTTGTGCAGCCGAACGTTCGTGCGGCTGTACTTCGTGTGTGATCCTGCGTTGGACGTAATTTGCTGCTACTATGGCTGTAATAAAGTGCGGCTAAACGCACGTTCGCACTGCGTTCGTCTGACCCCAGCCTTAGGCTCCCTTTGGTAACGCTTGGAACCCTTTAGATTTAGGGTCCCCCTCTTTCTGTGGGATACCCCTCGCTGTAGTGTGTGTGTGTGTGTGATCGCAGAGCGCTCAGAGTACCAAGTACTGATACAGTGCTGCTCTATAAGTGCGGTGACACAGTTAATCCCCCCCAAAACAAACTGTCAGGAAAATAGATACTAAACATAAGCGACAATCAAGAGCACAGAAACATCAGTGCTTATTGCCGTTTTCAAATATAGTAGTGAAATAAATCGCGCCGGTGCAAGTGGCTCGTTGTCTCAATGATCCTGCTGACTGATGAAGCCGCGGTTGCGGTGAAACGCGAATCAGACTATCCATTTTTTTTGCCTTTTCTTGTTTTATCATGCTTCAATTTAGTAAATTTAGTTTTTATTAAGTTATACATGGTTTGGGGCTTTCTTGTACTCCTGCTTTCCAGCTGAGGCCAGATGGCGTTGGAGGACCACGAGCCGCAAAGAGGGGGTCGCAGGCTACCTGGAAAAGACCTCACAGGCCGGCATCCTTGGAGCTGGGTTAAAGGGCTCAAAACATTGTGAGTGGCCCATAGGGGAACATACGGGGACGGTATCGCTGTGATGCTGCGCAATGTTATTTTCTCTCGCTTTTATCCACTTTGCAGTGAACAAGGAGTTCCAGTGATCTCCAATGTTGATCCATAGGCGCCAAAAAACCTTTACATCCTGAATTTCATCAATTTTGGATTATATAGGACTGAGGAACTTTCTATTCATTCTGAACCGTTCCTGACATTTTAACTGGGTTTTACTCCATTGTTTGGATCATACAGAAATTATATACATTGATATACTGTGTATATACGGCTTATACATTTTCTAATGTTTCTAGCACTTTATTTGGATATAGATTCCTCATGTTGTTAGAGGTGTGTGTTAGAGGTGTGTGTTAGAGGTGTGTGTTAGAGGTGTGTGTTAGAGGTGTGTGTTAGAGGTGTGTGTTCTTCCCCCCCCCCACCTAAGTACTATTGCTTCCTTGAAGATATGAGTCTACAGATTCCCAGACGTCATTTTATGTCTTGCTATTTTTGCACAAATTTTACACAACACATACAGGGTTATTCAGAGAGAGGTGAAAACCAGGAGAATGGCTGGAGAAGTGAAAATTCTAGGTCAAAAGAGCCGATTTGGAAAGGGAGATAAATGGAATTTTTCTGGTGTGCGGTGTACCCCAAGGCTCGATACTCGGCCCCCTGCTATTCACAATATTCATAAATGATCTGCCCAATGTCTGCAAAGCCTCAACTGTACACATGTACGCAGACGCCACCATAACCTATACCAGCAAACCAAATCTCCCGCAGCTGGAGGCCGCGCTGCAAGAACAATTCACAGAGGGAGAAAAGTGGATCAAAGATAACAAACTATAACTAAATACTGACACAACTGTAACGATGCTCTTAGGAACAAAACCTAAACTACACAAATTGCAAACACCCCATCTATGTGTTGGGACAAAATCAAATGGCACGCTGACCCCAGTCACTTCTCTCAAATATCTAGGTAAGTGGTTACACCCAAATCTATCCTTTGGCCCCACATCGAAAGGGAGATTTCAAAGCAAAGTCCAGCTGGATGAGGGTAATGAGCTGCTCTCTGCAAGGGCCTGCTACCAACCCTGACTGAGTTTGGGGCGTGTGCTGAAAGAGAAATCAAGATCGCAAATAGCATCACATTGGGTTGAAGTTGTCCTGGAACTTAGGGGGGAGTTTGTAGGGGGCAATAAAAGTTAAGGTTCGTTGAACAGGACATAGGGCAGAATAGCAGCTTTAGAGCAAATGGGTAGAAAATTTAGAAAAAAGGGAGTGGAATGCAGA
Source organism: Leptobrachium leishanense (assembly GCA_009667805.1). Taxonomy (NCBI): domain Eukaryota; kingdom Metazoa; phylum Chordata; class Amphibia; order Anura; family Megophryidae; genus Leptobrachium; species Leptobrachium leishanense. The sequence continues at coordinate 80,070,641 of CM019075.1, forward strand.
ATTCAGATATATGTATATGCACACGGGTATATGTATGCGTATATGCACACGGGTATATGTATGCGTATATGCACACGGTTATATGTATGCGTATATGCACACGGGTATATGTATGCGTATATGCACACGGGTATATGTATGCGTATATGCACACGGGTATATGTATGCGTATATGCACACGGGTATATGTATGCGTATATGCACACGGGTATATGTATGCGTATATGCACACGGGTATATGTATGCGTATATGCACACGGGTATATGTATGCGTATATGCACACGGGTATATGTATGCGTATATGCACAGGGGTATATGTATGCGTATATGCACAGGGGTATATGTATGCGTATATACACAGGGGTATATGTATGCGTATATACACAGGGGTATATGTATGCGTATATACACAGGGGTATATGTATGCGTATATACACAGGGGTATATGTATGCGTATATACACAGGGGTATATGTATGCGTATATAAACAGGGGTATATGTATGCGTATATACACAGGGGTATATGTATGCATATATACACAGGGGTATATGTATGCGTATATACACAGGTATATGTATGCGTATATACACAGGCATATGTATATATATATCCATGTCTGTGTGTATATAGGTACGTGTGTATATGTGCACATATATGTATATATATATAGGTATGTGTATAGGTATAGGTATATAGGTGTGTATTCAGGGATGTGTATGTATATAGGTGTGTGTATTCAGGTATGTGTGTGTAAAGGTATGTATATAGGTATATGTACATAGGTGTGTGTATTCAGGTATTTGTGCGTGTATAGGTGTGTGTATTCAAGCATTTGTGTATAGGTGCGTGTATATAGGTGTGTGCATATATAGGCGCATGTATATAGGTGTGTATATAGGTGTGCGTGTATAGGCATGCGCGTATAGGTATATGTATATGTATATTATACGTGTACAGGTATATGTGTGCATGTATATGTATATAGGTATATGTATGCAGGTGCGTGTATATATATAGGTATATGTATATAGGTGTGTGTATTCAGGTATGTGTGTGTATAGGTATGTATTCAGGTATATGTATATATGTGTGTATTCTGGCATATGTATATTATATATATATGTGTATTCTGGTATATATATGTGTGTGTATTCTGGTATATATATATGTGTGTATTCTGATATATATATATGTGTGTATTCTGGTATATATATATATATAGGTATATAGGTGTGTATTCTGGTATATATAGGTATATAGGTGTGTATTCTGGTATATATGTGTGTATTCTGGTATATATGTGTGTATTCTGGTATATATAGGTATATAGGTGTGTATTCTGGTATATATAGGTATATATGTGTGTATTCTGGTATATATAGGTATATAGGTGTGTATCCTGGTATATAGGTGTGTATCCTGGTATATATATAGGTATATAGGTGTGTATCCTGGTATATATATATAGGTATATAGGTGTGTATCCTGGTATATATAGGTATATAGGTGTGTATTCAGGTATGTGTGTGTAGGTATATGTATATAGGTGTGTGTATTCCGGTATGTGTGTGTGTAGGTATATGTATATAGATGTGTGTTCAGGTATTTGTGAGTGTATAGGTGTGTATATTCAGGTATTTGTGTGTATAGGTGCGCGTGTATATAGGTACGTGTATATAGCCGTGTGTATATATAGGTGTATGTATATGGGTGCGTGTAGGCGTCTGTATATAGGTGCATGTATATAGGCATATGCGTTTATGTATATAGGTATATGTGTATAGGTGCGCGTGTATAGGTATATGTATATAGGTGCATGTATAGGTATATGTACAGTTGTGTTCAAAATTATTCAACCCCCACTGAAATTGAGTGTTTTGGCCAGTTTGACATTGATTTTGATCATTCAGTCATCTTGCTTACAATTAAATCAAAGAGGCACGTGTAGGTCAGACAAATATAACATAACATTTATAATGAAATAACCACAAATGTCTTTTCTGTGCTCACATCATTATCAGTTTTATTCAACCCCCAAGTGACATTCAATCTTAGTACTTAGTACAACATCCTTTTACAGTTATAACAGCTTTTAAACGTGAAGCATAGCTTGACACAAGTGTCTTGCAGCCATCTACGGGTATCTTCGCCCATTCGTCATGGGCAAAAGCCTCCAGTTCAGTCACATTCTTAGGCTTGCGCACTGCAACTGCTTTCTTTAAGTCCCACCAGAGGTTCTCAATCGGATTTAAGTCTGGTGACTGCGATGGCCACTCCAAAATGTTCCAGCCTTTAATCTGCAACCATGCTCTAGTGGACTTGGAGGTATGCTTGGGATCATTGTCCTGTTGAAAGGTCCAACGTCTCCCAAGCCTCAGGTTTGTGACGGACTGCATCACATTGTCATCCAATATCTCCTGGTACTGAAGAGAATTCATGGTACCTTGCACACGCTGAAGCTTCCCTGTACCTGCAGAAGCAAAACAGCCCCAAAGCATGATTGACCCCCCGCCATGCTTCACAGTAGGCAAGGTGTTCTTTTCTTCATAGGCTTTGTTCTTCCTCCTCCAAACATAGCGTTGATCCATGGGTCCAAACAGTTCTAATTTTGTTTCATCAGTCCACAGAACACTATCCCAAAACTTCTGTGGTTTGTCCACATGACTTTTGGCATACTGCAGTCGACTCTTCTTATTCTTTGGAGACAGCAAGGGGTGCGCCTGGGAGTTCTGGCATGGAGGCCTTCATTACGCAGTGTGCGCCGTATTGTCTGAGCTGAAACTTCAGTACCCACATCTGACAAATCTTTTCTCAGTTCCTCAGCAGTCACACGGGGACTTTTCTCCACTCTACGCTTCAGGTAGCGCACAGCAGTCGAAGTCAGCATCTTCTTTCTGCCACGACCAGGTAGCGTTTCAACAGTGCCCTTTGCCTTGAATTTGCGAATGATGCTTCCTATGGTCTCTCTTGGTATGTTTAACATCTTTGCAATCTTCTTATAGCCATTGCCCTTCCTGTGAAGAGTAATCACCTCTTCTCTTGTCTTCCTGGACCATTCTCTTGACTTCACCATGTTTGTAACCACACCAGTAAATGTCTAGAAGGAGCTGAGTATCACAGTCATTTTAAAGCTGCCTAATTGGTGCTTATTATGCTTTATTGCTGCTCCGTGACATCCACAGGTGTTTTCAATACCTGATTGAAAACACTTGAATGAACCTCTGTTCTTCAGAGTGGTAGTCTTTAAGGGGTTGAATAATTGTGTCAATGAAGAATTCACAAAAGAAACATTTACTACTGTATTACAAAACCAATTGATGTCATTTTAGTTGCATATGGTTCTTTAAAAAGTCCTTGTAGGATTTCATTCTGAATACAATTACAAATGTCACTAAATTCCCTAAAACCCTTTACAGCATTGGGGGTGGAATAATTTTGAACACAACTGTATGCAGGTGCATGTATATGTATATATAGGTATATGTGTGTATATATGTATATAGATAGGTATATGTATATAGGTGTGTGTATTCAGGTATATATGTGTGTATTCTGGTATATAGGTGTGTGTATATAGGTGTGTATTCAGGTATATGTGTGTATAGGTATATATGTGTGTGTGTGTATAGGTGAGTGTATGTGTATAGGTGTGTGTATAGGTGCGTGTATGTGTATATATATATATGTATATAGGTATAGGTGTTGTGGCAGGTGCCCCCCCCTCACCTGAGATGGTCTCCTGGTAGCCCTTGGTGAAGTATTGCATTGCAGTGGCCGCTCTCCAGGGGGTCTTCAGAAGCCCCTGTCTGCCGGGGTCCTCTCCCAGGGCCCTGAGGATGGCGCTATAGGCTGCAGACAGGGTGGGCAGGTTGAGCTCGTTGTCCTCCTCGCTGCGGGTCCTCTCCTCTCTCCAGCTGTCCATTGGGGGGGTGCTGACCGGGGGTCTGACCCTGCTGAGTCCAGCTGCTGAGTCCCTCTGCTCCTCGGGCAGATGCCCATTGCACCTCACTGCTCTCTGCTCTGCCAGGCTCGGGCACTTGGCAGCCTCCATCGTGGGCACTGGGGAGTGAGAAGAGCCGCTGTATGGGGAGAGAGGAGCCGCTGTATGGGGAGAGAGGAGCCGCTGTATGGGGAGAGAGGAGCCGCTGTATGGGGAGAGAGGAGCCGCTGTATGGGGAGAGAGGAGCCGCTGTATGGGGAGAGAGGAGCCGCTGTATGGGGAGAGAGGAGCCGCTGTATGGGGAGAGAGGAGCCGCTGTGTGGGGAGAGAGGAGCCGCTGTGTGGGGAGAGAGGAGCCGCTGTGTGGGGAGAGAGGAGCCGCTGTGTGGGGGGAGAGGAGCCGCTGTGTGGGGGGAGAGGAGCCGCTGTGTGGGGGGAGAGGAGCCGCTGTGTGGGGGGAGAGGAGCCGCTGTGTGGGGGGAGAGGAGCCGCTGTGTGGGGGGAGAGGAGCGCTGTATGGGGAGAGAGGAGCCGCTGTGTGGGGAGAGAGGAGCCGCTGTGTGGGGAGAGAGGAGCCGCTGTGTGGGGAGAGAGGAGCCGCTGTGTGGGGAGAGAGGAGCGCTGTGTGGGGAGAGAGGAGCCGCTGTATGGGGAGAGAGGAGCCGCTGTATGGAGCCGCTGTATGGGGAGAGAGGAGCCGCTGTGTGGGGAGAGAGGAGCCGCTGTGTGGGGAGAGAGGAGCCGCTGTGTGGGGAGAGAGGAGCCGCTGTGTGGGGAGAGAGGAGCCGCTGTGTGGGGAGAGAGGAGCCGCTGTGTGGGGAGAGAGGAGCCGCTGTATGGAGCCGCTGTATGGGGAGAGAGGAGCCGCTGTATGGAGCCGCTGTATGGGGAGAGAGGAGCCGCTGTATGGGGAGAGAGGAGCCGCTGTGTGGGGAGAGAGGAGCCGCTGTATGAGCTGAGAAGAAACGCTGTATGAGCTGAGAGGAGCCGCTGTATGAGCTGAGAGGAGCCGCTGTATGAGCTGAGAGGAGCCGCTGTATGAGCTGAGAGGAGCCGCTGTATGAGCTGAGAGGAGCCGCTGTATGAGCTGAGAAGAAACGCTGTATGAGCTGAGAGGAGCCGCTGTATGAGCTGAGAGGAGCCGCTGTATGAGCTGAGAGGAGCCGCTGTATGAGCTGAGAAGAAACGCTGTATGAGCTGAGAAGAAACGCTGTATGAGCTGAGAAGAGCCGCTGTATGAGCTGAGAGGAGCCGCTGTATGAGCTGAGTGAAGCTGCTCTAGTTCCTCAGGTCACTCTGAGCACAAGAAGCCGCTCCTGATACTTCACGGATACATTGTAACCCAAGCTCCGCCCCCGCCGTGTCCTGTGCACAGACTGGGCGGACAGAGAGAGGGGGGGGGGGGATTTCCCAGGGAAGCCTCTATTGCAAATTCTGGGACAAGCTGGAAAATACACACACAGGGAGCTCTGGGTACACACACACACACACACAGGGAGCTCTGGGTACACACACACACACACACACACAGGGAGCTCTGGGTCCACACACACACAGGGAGCTCTGGGTCCACCCACACACAGGGAGCTCTGGGTCCACCCACACAGGGAGCTCTGGGTCCACACACACAGGGAGCTCTGGGTCCACACACACAGGGAGCTCTGGGTCCACACACAGGGAGCTCTGGGTCCACACACACAGGGAGCTCTGGGTCCACACACACACAGGGAGCTCTGGGTCCACACACACCCAGGGAGCTCTGGCCACACACACACCCAGGGAGCTCTGGGTCCACACACACCCCAGGGAGCTCTGGGTCCACACACACCAGGGAGCTCTGGGTCACACACACACACAGGGGCTCTGGGTCCACACACACACAGGGAGCTCTGGGTCCACACACACACAGGGAGCTCTGGGTCCACACACACACACAGGGAGCTCTGGGTCCACACACACACACAGGGAGCTCTGGGTCCACACACACACACAGGGAGCTCTGGGTCCACACACACACAGGGAGCTCTGGGTCCACACACACACACAGGGAGCTCTGGGTCCACACACACACACAGGGAGCTCTGGGTCCACACACACACAGGGAGCTCTGGGTCCACACACACACAGGGAGCTCTGGGTCCCACACACACACACAGGGAGCTCTGGGTCCACACACACCACAGGGAGCTCTGGGTCCACACACACACACAGGGAGCTCTGGGTCACACACACAACACACAGGGAGCTCTGGGTCCACACACACACACACAGGGAGCTCTGGGTCCACACACACACACACACGGAGCTCTGGGTCCACCCACACAGGGAGCTCTGGGTCCACCCACACAGGGAGCTCTGGGTCCACCCACACAGGGAGCTCTGGGTCCACACACACAGGGAGCTCTGGGTCCACACACACAGGGAGCTCTGGGTCCACACACACAGGGAGCTCTGGGTCCACACACACAGGGATCTGGGTCCACACACAGGGAGCTCTGGGTCCCACACACACAGGGAGCTCTGGGTCCACACACACAGGGAGCTCTGGGTCCACACACACACACACACACACAGGGAGCTCTGGGTCCACACACACACACACACAGGGAGCTCTGGGTCCACACACACACCACACAGGGAGCTCTGGGTCCACACACAACACACAGGGAGCTCTGGGTCCACACACACACACACACAGGGAGCTCTGGGTCCACACACACACACAGGGAGCTCTGGGTCCACACACACACACACAGGGAGCTCTGGGTCCACACACACACACACACACAGGGAGCTCTGGGTCCACACACACACACAGGGAGCTCTGGGTCCACACACACACACAGGGAGCTCTGGTCCACCCACACAGGGAGCTCTGGGTCCACACACACAGGGAGCTCTGGGTCCACACACCACAGGGAGCTCTGGGTCCACACACACAGGGAGCTCTGGGTCCACACACACAGGGAGCTCTGGGTCCACACACACAGGGAGCTCTGGGTCCACACACACCCACACAGGGAGCTCTGGGTCCACACACACCCACACAGGGAGCTCTGGGTCCACACACACCCAGGGAGCTCTGGGTCCACACACCCAGGGAGCTCTGGGCCACACACACACACAGGGAGCTCTGGGTCCACACACACACAGGGAGCTCTGGGTCCACACACACACAGGGAGCTCTGGGTCCACAACACAACAGGGAGCTCTGGGTCCACACACACACAGGGAGCTCTGGGTCCACACACACACAGGGAGCTCTGGGTCCACACACACACACAGGGAGCTCTGGGTCCACACACAGGGAGCTCTGGGTCCACACACAGGGAGCTCTGGGTCCACACACACACAGGGAGCTCTGGGTCCACACACACACAGGGAGCTCTGGGTCCACACACACACAGGGAGCTCTGGGTCCACACACACACAGGGAGCTCTGGGTCCACACACACACAGGGAGCTCTGGGTCCACACACACACACACACACAGGGAGCTCTGAGCTCTGGGTACACACACAGGGAGCTCTGGGTCCAAACACACACACACACACACACAGGGAGCTCTGGGTCCACACACACAGGGAGCTCTGGGTACACACACACACACAGGGAGCTCTGGGTCCAAACACACACACACACACAGGGAGCTCTGGGTCCACACACACACAGGGAGCTCTGGGTCCACACACACACAGGGAGCTCTGGGTCCACACACACACAGGGAGCTCTGGGTCCACACACACACAGGGAGCTCTGGGTCCACACACACACAGGGAGCTCTGGGTCCACACACACACAGGGAGCTCTGGGTCCACACACACACAGGGAGCTCTGGGTCCACACACACACAGGGAGCTCTGGGTCCACACACACAGGGAGCTCTGGGTCCACACACACAGGGAGCTCTGGGTCCCCACACACACAGGGAGCTCTGGGTCAACACACACACAGGGAGCTCTGGGTCCACACACAGGGAGGTCTGGGTCCACACACACACACGGAGCTCTGGGTCCACACACACACAGGGAGCTCTGGGTCCACACACACACAGGGAGCTCTGGGTCCACACACACACAGGGAGCTCTGGGTCCACACACACAGGGAGCTCTGGGTCCCCACACCACACAGGAGGGAGCTCTGGGTCAACACACACAGGGAGCTCTGGGTCCACACACACACACACAGGGAGGTCTGGGTCCACACACACACACACAGGGAGGTCTGGGTCCACACACACACAGGGAGCTCTGGGTCCACACACACAGGGAGCTCTGGGTCCACAACACACCACACAGGGAGCTCTGGGTCCACACACACACACAGGGAGCTCTGGGTCCACACACACACACAGGGAGCTCTGGGTCCACACACACACACACAGGGAGCTCTGGGTCCACACACACACACAGGGAGCTCTGGGTCCACACACACACACACAGGGAGCTCTGGGTCCACCCACACAGGGAGCTCTGGGTCCACCCACACAGGGAGCTCTGGGTCCACACCACACAGGGAGCTCTGGGTCCACACACACAGGGAGCTCTGGGTCCACACACACAGGGAGCTCTGGGTCCACAGACACACAGGGAGCTCTGGGTCCACACACACACAGGGAGCTCTGGGTCCACACACACCACACAGGGAGCTCTGGGTCCACACACACCCACACAGGGAGCTCTGGGTCCACACACACCCAGGGAGCTCTGGGTCCACACACACCCAGGGAGCTCTGGGTCCACACACCACACACAGGGAGCTCTGGGTCACACACACACACAGGGAGCTCTGGGTCCACACACACACACAGGGAGCTCTGGGTCCACACACACACAGGGAGCTCTGGGTCACACACACACAGGGAGCTCTGGGTCCACACACAGTGAGCTCTGGGTCCACACACACACAGGGAGCTCTGGGTCCACACACACACACAGGGAGCTCTGGGTCCACACACACACACAGGGAGCTCTGGGTCCACACACACACACACAGGGAGCTCTGGGTCCACACACACACAGGGAGCTCTGGGTCCACACACACACACACAGAGAGCTCTGGGTCCACACACACACACGGAGCTCTGGGTCCACACACACACAGGGAGCTCTGGGTCCACACACACACAGGGAGCCGTCCCATGTGTTCTATAGAGCTGGTGCTGCTCTGTGCGTCACCGGAGGCTGCAAGTAATAGGATCAGAGAGGGAGGGGGAGGGGGCATCAAATCATCAGCATCACCACTACCGGGGTAACCCTTCCCGTGCTGGGGGGGAATGCTCAGCCCTGGTACCCAACTCCCATCATCACTCGTCGAGGGGAATTAGCATACAGACACACACACACACCTACAGACGCGCACACATATCCGGAATATTCTGTTATCTCATAGTAACTATTATATCCGGAATATTCTGTTATCCCATAGCAACTATTATATCCGGAATATTCTGTTATCCCACAGTAACTATTATATCCGGAATATTCTGTTATCCCATAGTAACTATTATATCCGGAATATTCTGTTATCCCATAGTAACTATTATATCCGGAATATTCTGTTATCCCATAGTAACTATTATATCCGGAATATTCTGTTATCCCATAGCAACTATTATATCCGGAATATTCTGTTATCCCATAGTAACTATTATATCCGGAATATTCTGTTATCCCACAGTAACTATTATATCCGGAATATTCTGTTATCCCATAGTAACTATTATATCCGGAATATTCTGTTATCCCATAGTAACTATTATATCCGGAATATTCTGTTATCCCATAGCAACTATTATATCCGGAATATTCTGTTATCCCATAGTAACTATTATATCCGGAATATTCTGTTATCTCATAGTAACTATTATATCCGGAATATTCTGTTATCCCATAGTAACTATTACAGTGGCAAGAAAAAGTATGTGAACCCTTTGGGATTACGTGGAGTTTTGCATGAATTGGTCATAAAATGTGTCTGATCTTCATCTAAGTCACAACAATTTGAAAAACACAGTCTGCTTAAAATAATACAACACAAACATTATATGTTTTCATGTGTTTATTGAACAGAACATGTAAACTTTCACAGTGCAGGGTGGAAAAAGTATGTGAACCCCTAGCCTAATGACTTCTCCATGAGCTATTTGGAGCCAGGAGTGAGCCAACCTTGAGTCCAATCAGTGTGATATTATTGGATGTGTTGCTGAAAGCTGTCCTGCCCTTTAAAAACACACACCAGTTTTGGGTTTACTGGTTTCAAGAAGCACTGCCTGATGTGAACCATGCCTCGCAGAAAAGAGCTCTCAGACCTATGATCAAGAATTGTTGACTTGCATGAAGCTGGAAAGGGTTACAAAAGTATCTCCAAAAGCCTTGATGTTCATGTGTCCGCGGTAAGACAGACTGTCTACAAATGGAGAAAGTTCAGCACTGTTGCTACTCTCCCTAGGCGTGATCGTCCTGTAAAGATGACTGCAAGAGCACAGCGCAGAATGCTTAATGAGGTAAAGAAGAATCCTAGAGTGTCAGCTAAAGACTCACAGAAATCTCTGGCACATGCTAACATTTTTGTTGACACATCTACAATAAGGAAAACATTAACAAGAATGGAGTACATGGGAGGACACCACGGAGGAAGCCATTGCTGTCCAAAAAGAATATTGCAGCACGTTTGAAGTTTGCAAAAGAGCACCTGGATGTTCTACAGCACTACTGGCAAAATATTCTGTGGACAGATGAAACCAAAATTGAGTTGTTTGGAAAAAACACACAACACTGTGTGGAGAAAAAAAGGCACAGCACACCAACATCAAAACCTCATCCCCACTGTAAAACATGGCGGAGGGAGCATCATGGTTTGGGGCTGCTTTGCTGCCTCAGGGCCTGGACGGATTGTTGTCATTGATGGAAAAATGAATTCCAGAGTTTATCAAGACATTTTGCAGGAAAACGTAAGACCATCTGTCCGCCAACTGAAGTTCCGCAGAGGATGGGTGATGCAACAGGACAATGACCCAAAGCATACAAGTAATTCAACAAAAGAATGGCTTCAACAAAACAAAATACGCCTTCTGGAGTGGCCCAGTCAGAGTCCTGACCTCAACCCGATTGAAATGTTGTGGCATGACCTTAAGAGAGCGATTCACACCAGACATCCCAAGAATATTGCTACACTGAAACAGTTTTGTGAAGAGGAGTGGTCCAAAATTACTCCAGATCGTTGTGCAGGTCTGATCTGCAACTACAGGAAACGTTTGGTTGAGGTTATTGCTGCCAAAGGAGGGTCAACCAGTTAAGTCCAAAGGTTCACATACGTTTTCCACCCTGCACTGTGAATGTTTACATGTTCTGTTCAATAAACACATGAAAACATTTAATGTTTGTGTTGTATTATTTTAAGCAGACTGTTTTTCAAATTGTTGTGACTTAGATGAAGATCAGAGACATTTTATGACCAATTCATGCAAAACTCCACGTAATCCCAAAGGGTTCACATACTTTTTCTTGCCACTGTATATCCGGAATATTCTGTTATCCCATAGTAACAATTATATCCGGAATATTCTGTTATCCCATAGTAACTATTATATCCGGAATATTCTGTTATCCCATAGTAACTAATATATCCGGAATATTCTCTTATCCCATAGTAACTATTATATCCGGAATATTCTCTTATCCCATAGTAACTATTATATCCGGAACATTCCATTAATATTAGATACAGGAGCTGCATTTCCCATGATGCTCAGGATCTATATTTTAGAGGTGTAACGTTGAGATTACCCAGAATCCTGTTTTTGAGCAGCTGCATTTTATAGAATATAAATTTGTGTAATAATGTTACACTTGATTAAAAAATAGAAATCGCTGAATTCCGCAGTGAAAGTGGCTCGGGTGGATATGCACAGGGCGACTCGCGGTAATTACACTTTCATTTGATCCTCTCCAACAAATCATTCTACGCGCGTGTGGGGGCAGCGCCGTGCCGTGGCATGCGTCTCGCCACTCACACCCGGATCAATATGGTTAATAGGACGCTGCACGCCACAGCCAGAAAACATCCACAAGCATCCATCTCCGATCAAGAATGGATTGTAAGTGTCTCATCCAGGCACTGCGGCCGCTTCCGCCCGTGCATTTATACAGCGGCTAATAAACAAGAGGACGTCAATCAAACGGGGAAAAACAGGAGAAAACAAGGGCAGGTCAATGCACGGACACAAACCCGCCGCTCTGATTCATAACACCACGCTCAGCGAGCGTCTACAAGAACCACAGGTATATACAGATCCACAGGTCTGGAAATAGTGCAAGCGGTTAGTACATAAAAAATGTGCATCACAGAGCTCCACAGCAATAAAACTCACGGTAATGTGCAGTATGTATGAATATCAGCTCCGCAGCAATAACACACCGCACGTTACTGTATCAGTGCTCCACAGCAATAATACAGTAATGTGCAGTGCGTATGAGTGTTACTGCTGTGGAGCCGATACGCACACACCCTGCACATTACTTTGAGTTTTATTGCTGTGGATTCAGTGAGTTATGTGCGGTGTGTACGAGTATCACTGAATCCACAGCAATAAAACTCACAGTAATGTGCGGTGTGTATGAGCATATCAGAGCTCCGCAGCAATAAAACGCACAGTAATGTCTGCCGTTTGAGCATATCACTGAATCCACAGCAATAAAACTCACAGTAATGTGCAGTGTTTGAGCGTATCACAGAGCTCCACAGCAATAAAACTCAGATGTGTGGTGTGTATGAGCATATCACTGAATCCACAGCACTACAATGCACAGTAATGTGCAGTGTGTATGAGCGTATCACAGCTCCACAGCAATAAAACGCAAGTGTATGAGCCCCACTTACCCCAACTCTAAACAACTCCATATGGAGCCCAGTCGCTTAGTCCTAAATCCCCCACAACATAAGACCCTCTTTATACAACGTCCCACTACCCTACACCTTATGGTTATGCAGCAGCTCCTTCCAGCTCCAGTAATGAGTACCCGAGGCGAATCGCAGCTTCTGGAAATTAAAAACACAAAACGAGGCTCCTCACATCCCGAGCTCCTCAAACATCTCCCCGTTACAGGACACGCAGCCCTTAATCTAAATCAGGCAGGTCATGGCGTCACAGCAGACGTCACGCATTCTTCTCAACCACAAGGAGCCATGCAGGGGTCTGCTCGTGTGATGTAACGTTACCGCGTTTGCCTGAGCTTTTCATGCTTAATTGAATTACGTACTTTGTTAAACGGATCCGGCGCCCGAGAAACGTCTGGATGGTGGAAACCACAATGTGAGAGGGGCCCCTACTCATGCTGAACGCAACATGAGGTCCATTTATGGGTCCAGTGACCTGACTGATAAATGGGTAACCGCACGTTATAAGGTGGTCAACAGCCAAAAGACGTTTGTACACTTGATATTGTGGTGCAGTGGCACAATCAGGTTTAGGCCAGCCAGGGAGGACCCCTAACGGCCCTGGTGTAACCCAACAGGAGGCATTAACTCCGTTCCCCAAGCACATCAGACACCTTTCATTCCCAACTAGAGCTGAGCTGGTATAACCATGTTGACGCTACTCTAGAACACCTAGACGTCATCTCCTGGTTCTGGTTGGTTGGGCTGGACTTATGGCTCCCAATCCCCGAAAGCTCCATGGATCTCCCACCATCAAGAAAATGTAGGGGTACCGCTACTCTCATGGATGGCCTTCCCTTAATGTCCCCAGTCCTTCAATATGGACCTAGAAGGCAGAGGTTCTTTATCCTGAATGTTACAATTTTTCTAGAAGGCTTCACACTGGTCAGTGTTTATGCTACTGCATCCCCCAATCCATTACGTTTTTGTTCAGACCTCAGTGCAACCCTAAGGGTACAAACTGCCGGCCCCCCAAGTCTTAATGAATTTAATCAAGCCCCATGGTCTAGCACCCATAAAGAGTTACAGCAAACACCAGGCCACCATCTTACTGGGACCAAATCTAAAGACCCTCACCCTCTTGGATGTGCGGAGGTTCCAACACCCAACAGAAGACGTATGACGGACTCACTCATTTTCTTGCACTGACCTCTGGCAGATTCCCTCTCCCACAGACTCACTGGCACAAACACCATCGCAAGACCATCTGAAATCAAGCCAAAGGCTCTTCCAATTGGCCAACCTAGCGCCCATTCTCGCACAATTGGCAATGACCCCACTACCCAAGATTCTTGGATGCCTTCCATTCACACAGAGTTGAAACAGGTCATCTTGTCAATGATAATATAGAACACCTTGATGTCATTGGTTTTGGGTGTGCTTCAAAAAGGTCTTCAGGGGCCACATATAGTAAACCAGACTATTAGCTGAACGAGAATCCAAGTCTACAATGTGCCCTCAAAGATGCCCATCGTTCCCACCTCCTCTTTAGTACTCAAGACTGCCAAACGCTTTGCGAACAACCTCAAGGCGCAGCTAACTCGCCTCAAACCCACACTTTCTACTAGGTCCGCCATCTCTGCTCCATGAGCAGCCACCAGTCAAGACACTACTCTACTTATAGCCACATTTAAAGGACTTCTTTCAAATCCTGTAATAACGAAACCAATGACTGGGAGACAGGTTACGCTTTTCCACAAAGCCACCATTACTAGGCTGATCACCGAGAACGAAGCCCTCGCTATGCCCATCGTCTAGTGAGAGATCTCATCGCCAACGTTTCAATGGGTAAAACCCAACACCATCCAGGTGTTGGGTTTTACCCATTGAAACGTTGGCTGAGTGGAATATTCTAAGTACCATCCAAACACATCGTTGAGACGAGGGACAATGAATAGTGATTCAGCCAAAACAAGATCAAGTCCCCAATAGCTCAGTCTTCCTATCATACAACCACCTCCCATGTTGCCTTTAAGACGCTCTCCCATTTCATAAAGCAAGGAGGAACAGCACCCCAAGTGGTCTAAATCATGGTTACCACACAGGCCAGGGTGACTAGAATGGGCACTCGGGATGGACCCTTTCCGTGGATGCAATCACAAGGTTTTGGATCAGGTACAAACCTTTTTCCCCCCAAGTGAACTGGGTTGTCTTGTCTTTGCTGCATCACAACATCAGGATTTAGGAGATTTTTATTCCACCGAAGTGGACAAGGCAACGTTTCAGCTCGGTATGAGTCTTTCAAACCTAGGCTTGAAAAAAAAAAACTATCGAGTCGAAACGTTGCCTGGTCCACTTGTGTGAAATAAAAAGATCTCCTAAATCCTGGTGCTGCGTCATCTCTGTATTGTTTGTTTTATACCAGATGGATTGAGGAGTCCTAGGATTACGCACCCAGGTTGAATTTAATACAGAGGGCCGATTCCTAGATTTGTTGTTTGTTGGCTGCACGGTCCTGGTCCTTTCAGAATCTCTCGGGTCAATACATTCTGCTCAAAAGGTCTGTGGACTTTCCAGAAATTCACCATTGTGTAGGCCCCAAATGTCCCTGATCAGGGCTTTTGATCGGATCTTCAGGCTTTTCTTGAGTTTCATGGGGAGTGTGTTTAAGTCATAAGGGAGGACATTAACGACATTGGAGTTCCATTAATTCATTCCCGAGGGATGAACGACATGGTGGTAGCGAGGAACACGGGAACATCAAGAGAACAGCTCCATTATTCCGAGCCTGGAGAAGGAAACAAATCAGTTGTAATAAAATATGGAAAGGAAACCTCAAATGGAATTTGGTCTCGTCTTTAGGCATAGCTTCCACACCCCCCTATGTGCCCATTGTTTATTCCCCTTGTTTTCCAGTCACGGTCTACTCGTTTCATTCGCTTTAGTGGTCGAAGAGCACCAAACCATCCGGATTATATGAAACAAATCCACTTTCCACGTCTCCTACGAAAAGCTCCCCATGTGTGGCACAGATCCGGTTCCCAAGGATGAGTGGAAATGAGGTACAACTAAAACTCGAACTTTGGCTTTCAACCCACATGGAGATGGTGACCAAGCCTTACTTCATGTCTTTAGAGGACAAACTTCACTTTGGAGACTAAAGCGGTCACTAATCACTAGGCTTTAAAAAAAATGGTGGTTTTACATCGGCAAGCTAGGGTGGGTCAGGTGAGGCCCAAGTACGGTGAATTCTGCATTTAGGAAGTTTGTTGTTCGCTTTACTCTTCGCTGTTCATCTCGTTATTCACTGCAGTTTCCACTGGTGGTTTCGCCATTGTTTCTATCGGCGTCCTATGGAGATCACGTCTTTAACATCAGCAAAGTCTATTCCCCGGCGTTCTATACAACAGTGTAACCTCGCTGCACCGAAAATAGCTACAGGTTCCTCATTTTACACAGGACTAGTGGTGGTACCAATGTTCAGCATCGTTCATGGTTATTTGCAGCAACCACTGCTGCCGGGGTTGCATTTTCCGTCCCTGGATGGCCCAGGTCCATTGTAGTTACATCAACGGTGACCATCAGCACCTTGTGAATAACCTAGAGTCCAGAAATAAACATGGCGGATGTGGCAGAGCAGATAAATGGAGTGATGTGGCCGTGTGAAAATGTGTCACAATAAGTGTGCGTTTTTGTGTATATTCCCTGTGTGTGTCCGCTGTGTTTACGAGACTCGTGTGACAGGATCTGATCTTGGAACGCTGGGAGGCATCATATGGAGGTGGAGAAAGATCAACTGGACGTAGAAACTTACATAAAATTTTATTACAAGACACGGAGGCTCCTATTATTATGCCAAATCTCTTTAATATCACTTCCAGCAAGAAAAGAGAAAAACTTTAACATTAGAACGTGTCAGGGGCACTCCCTGCACATGTGACAATGGTATGACCCGAGAGCATAAATGAACCCCCAGTCGACAGTAACTTCCTCTTTTTTCTTGCTTCCAGTGAGATAAGTATATTTTTCTTTTCCTCAGTTTCATTGTTACTTTTAGCCCATTAGTATTTTTATTACTGCTAGTCTATGCATTTATTTACTTATTAAAACACCTTAACGAGTGAAATATATAATTAGGGGAATTGCGTTTTGGTCCCGGGGGTGTTTGTTCCCGGCGTCCGCCATTTCCAGTTCACGGGGGTATTTTTTCCTATGAATACCTGGATTTGGCTGCGCTTTTTCCCCCACTCTCTTCTCCTGGGCTCTTGGAGCCATTAGGGCTTTTTGCAGCGGCGGCGGCCATTTTCAGCCTCTGAGGTAATCTATCGCACTGCTCTTCCTCTCGCGGCCCCGCCCACTCGATGCGTGCACATTTTCCCTCACGGGCATTCTGAAGCCTGGTTACTGGCGTGATGCCGCATCCTAGAGCCTCCACCTCGAAGGAGAACCAGGTCAGCATGTCAGGGGACAGCTCAGACCCTCCGGCGGCTCTTCCTCACAGCTTTGTTAAAGGAGCCTCCCCCTCCTATTCTGCCTCCGGCACAGCCACCTCTGACATGCTGTCCAAAACTTTAAACAATTTTGCTTCGGCAATGGGCTCTGTCTCCCAGACCCTATCCAATCTGTTAAGGTCTGGCTGGATCTTTAGCCGCCCCTCAAACTCTCCATCCCCCTGCAGGGGAGAAAAGAGGCGCTACTCTGTCCATCACAGAGATTTCACATACATCGCATACTATGCACCAACGTAAAGGGCCTCGCAAAGCCTTGGCTAAAACCAAACATACACGGCCTCAGGCTGCTAAAAAAAGGGCAGATGATGGTAGAGGTACCTCTACATTTGAATGTGGTGAACGGCCCCACAAAAAGATTCCCCCTAAGGGGACCAAACATTCAAAGGTCCTGGAAGAAAGATCGAGCATGGTCTCCATCGGTTTCTACCTCTTCCAGTATTTCGATTGTTTCTAATTTTTCCTCAGATGAGGATTCTGCAGTCCAGACTACAGCACTGGCTCTAACCGGGCTGGCAGCGGCTGACGGGTCAGACAATGATTTTTTTGAGCCAGATGAATTGAAGCGTCCCCGCTCTGCGGATTGGGTAGCATCCCCGCGGGGTCGATAGAATCCTGAATAAGCGAGTCTGTAAACCTTTGTTGCCAAAGACTAGGTCACGACTCCGCACTGAATGCCCGAGGCCTATTACCTCAAAAAAGTGCTACAAACACCCGAGTTCGGGGACCACATGTTGCAATTTCTCGCCAATACTGGCTGGAATCCCTGAAAAGGGGTTGATTTTTCATTTAGGTCCAGGCAGGATAAACTATTGGACGTGTTTGGTCCTTTTTTCGCAGTTGGAGACAATTGAACAGGCACATACCTCCGGTATTGCCCCTAACGTGGATACGTTGCACGGTTGGCCGCACCGCACCCTAGGTCTCCTCGACAATGCGAATACCGCTCTGGCTACAGAGCGCCGTAAATCCATCCTATTATTGGACCCTGGTTTAATCTCCCTGGCATCTACTGAGCCTGGGCCTGATGCTGAAGGGGATCGGTTTGCAAAATCCATTATTCAGGACATGAACTCATACTCCGGTTCATTCAACACTATCCAAAAGGTCAAAAACATGCGGAAGGCCTTTCCCCAGAACCAGGGTGTTTTTGGCAGGGTCAGCAGATGACAGGCCGGACTGCCCGGCCGCTCTTCGTATGGCTCCTTACGTGCCGCCTCCAGCCCTGCTCAAATCAACGTCAGTCTTACAAGCACCAGCAGGTCCGCTTCTTTCCGCAGTATAACCGGTCAGGACGAGGCCGCGGACTCGTTCCTGCCCACCAAGTAAGGGTTCTGTTACCTTCTATCCCTCCGGGGTTGGTGGGTGGCAGGATCGCACATTTTTTCCATGTATGGGAGTCAATTTCAGCAGATCCTTGGATCTTGCAGACAGTGAAGGGTTATCACATAGATTTCCTGTCAACTCCGATTCAGTCAGGCCTCCCTTTATGCATTCCCCTGGAGAGGGAACGTCTCACACAGAGGTTCAAATATTATTGGCCAAGGAGGCCATAGAACCGACACCTCTGGGGTCACAAGGTTTTCTCCGGAAACTATTTCTGGTTCAAAAGAAAGGGAGTTCTTTCAGGCCTGTGATAAACGAATTAAACGCTTACGTCGTCTATCGACATTTCACATTAGAGGGGATCCACTGTCTCCGCTTTTTACTCAACACAGGGGACTGGTTAGCAAAGGTCGACCTTACCAACGTGTACCTGACAGTACCTATTCATCCAGACCATCGCCGGTTCCTGCAATTCAGATGGAACGTGACGTATCAGTTCGTGTGTCTCTCCTTCGGGCTGTCCTCAGCCTCGTGGTGTTCTCAAAGCTTCTAAGGCCGGTTACGGCCCTATTGAGGGCAAGAGGCGTCAGATTGGTGAAATATCTGGACGATATCCTCATAACGGCGGCATCTTACAAAGCAGTGTTGCAACACCTGCAGTGGACGGTGTCGTTGACAGACCTAGGGTTCCTCATCAACACTGACAATCAGTTCTAGTACCCACACTACGCACAAATTCCTCGGCTTCATCGTCGACTCGTCAACTGCGATGCTGCAGTTATCACAACAGAAGCTTTGAGATATCCGAAGGGAGCTGAGGAAAGTGTTGTCGCTCCCAGGTTTTACAGTCCGTTACCTAGCACGTCTGATTGGACTTCTGTCCAGTTCTATCCAGGCGGTGCTCCCGGGGCCATTGCACTACAGGGCCCTTCCGCGCCTCTAGACAAGGTCTCTAAGTCATGCCCAGTTCTATGCGCATCCGGTTCACCTCAACGAGGAATCCTAAGACGAAATCCAGTGGTGGCTGGACACTATGGAAGCGTGGAACGGCAGAGCAATATTCGGTTCCGCTCCCGATATGGTGATCGAGTCAGAGGCCAGCGCTCACGGTTGGGGAGCCACAGATGGCTCGATTTCCATGGGGGGCAGATGGTTCACAGAGCAGACCTTGCACATCAACTGCCTCGAACTCCTGGTCGGGCTCCAGGTTGAATGGTCGCATTCTCCTTCGCCTCGACAATCTCTCGGCAGTGAGATATATCAACAAGCTGGGAGGCGCGAGATCTCGTCCCTTGGCGCTGCTTGTGAGGACCTTGTGGGATTTCTGTCTACGGAAAAGGAACGAGGTACAGGCAGAATATATCCCAGGCTTACACAATACAATAGCATACTGGTATTCCAGGTTCTTACAGGACTCCAGCGATTGGCAGCTGCTTCCCTGTTTCTTTGCTCAGCTCTACGACCTTTGGAGTCCCCTCTCCATGGATTTGTTCACCTCAATACCCACCTTCCCTGATTCTTCAGTTGGCGACCAGATCTGGAGGCTGTGGCAAAGGACACCCTTCTGCAGACATAGCCTCCGGGCCGACATTACGCTTTTTCTCCGTTCACTCTCCTAGGGCGTCTCATCCTTCACATCCACAGGTCCAAGACTTCAATTGTGTCAATAGCCCCGTGGTGGCCGGCACAGGCATGGTACCCACAGCTTCTGTCCATGGTCGTGGACTGTCCGAGGTTACTCCCGTCGGTTCAAGACTTACTCTCCGACCCAGAGGGTCATCTGCACCCGTTGATCGTGAACAGCCAACTCCAAACTCATGGCATGGCTGCTGTCAGGAGATCCATCGCTTTCGCAGGCGTTTTGAGCACAATGGCGCAACTCCTTGGAGCTTCATGGGCACCAGAACAGCTTACCGGCACGCCTGGCAGATATGGTTTCGCTGGTGCATGGGAAGGGGCCTGGATCCCGTTCGTGCCTCTAACCAACACATATTGCAGTTCCTTTCGGATGAATTTGACGCAGGAAAAGCCTACAGGACCTTGAACCTCTCATGAGGGATTTGCAGGTCTGCCTGCAGGACAACATTCTATGATCTGTCAATTGTTGCGGGGTGTACGCATGTCTCGTCCTCCATTGCCTCGCTACACTTCGGTGTGGGATGTAAATTTTGTATTGGCTTTACTGTGTTCATGGCCCAAGAGTTATCTTTGACCATTAAACAATTATCGGCGAAATTGGTTATGTTTTCCTGTTTAAACTTCCTGCACAAGGGTTTCAGATGTCCTGGCTTTGGACGTACATGCTAGGTCATATAGACCGGATGGGGAGAATTTCGCATTTCCAGACAAAAACCCATGTCTTCTACGGTATTTTACCCGGCCTTCCCGGCGACACCTTTACTATGTACGGTGCGCTGCCGCCGCCAGTACGAGTCTGTCACACGGTCTTTCCCGAGAATCTACGTTCAGAGATTTTTATTTCCGACCCGAGCTACATTGGTCAGAAGCAGTTTTGCCTTCAGCTTTGAACTGGCATAATAATAGGAGCCTCCGTGTCTTGTAATAAAATTCCTGATTTTCCTAGTAAATTATGACGGGAAGTCGTAATTTTATTAAAGACAAAAGGAGGCGAGTATTATTCCCTCCCCCGAGTCTCTGCCTATCCAGACTTCATTGTATTTTTTGGGGGATGTAGCTCGGTATGCTCTGCTAGTGCATTGTCATTCTGTAGTTGTGATTTCTGCCTTTATGTGCATCTGTTTATATATGTGAGTGGTAATTCTCATTTTTCTATTGTTTCAGCTCAGTGATTCGTCTCCTGCCTGTGTGCTCCTGATGGACCCGTTGTCCGTGCATTACCGTTGCTCATGGTTCTGTTTTGTTTCTATTCAGTGGGAATTTCTTCACCTGGTTCCTGAATCTGGAGGTGTATTGCTAGTCTTCTCACTCCAAGAAAAGAGAAAATTACTGTGGACTGGGGGTTCATTTATGCTCTCGGGTCATACCATTGTCACATGTGCAGGGAGTGCCGCTGACACTTTCTAATGTTAACGTTTTTCTCTTTTTTTCTTGCTGGAAGTGATATTAAAGAGATTTGGCATAATAATACTCGCCTCCTTTTGTCTTTAATAAAATTACAACTTCCTGTCATAATTTACTAGGGAAATCAGGAATTCTCTCTAAGGATCTCACTAATGACATTTTTGCTGCGATTGAACCTGCACACGTTATATACAGTTTTTACAGGAAAAAAGGGGCTTTCATTTGTTTTCACATACATATTAAAAAAAATATACTTTCTACCCAGAATGCCCTCCTGGACCTGCCTGCAGGTCCCTGCAACATTATCTCAGTGTTAAGTTGAACGGCAGGAAATTGGCCGGGCTTGGGGGAGGAGCCACAATCTCTGCTTTGATGTCCTGTTTTAATAAACTCCAAAATGTTAAAACCTGACTGCAGAAACAGGGCTCTCACCCCTTCGTCACTTTAAGAGGCTCCTGGGAAGCGGCTTTAAGAACAATATTTAAGAGGCACGTGGCCGGACATTCCTTCCCTGCAGGGAGCCGCAAACCGACCCAAAACATGACAAGATGCGGTGACCGTTTGATGTCCAGTCACACTTTACAACACAATCTGACATGAGGGTCTGGATGTACAAATGTTATGTTTATTTACAACCGTCAACAGCTTTACACACGACCAGAACGTCAACAGGTCAACAGGTCAGACATAAAAGCTAAACAGATCAGACTCCAGAGCTGCAATAACTCACGACTTAAAAGAGACGCTCCGGCCATCGAAACCAAACCAGGACGCCCCAAGGAGGAACACGGGGAGGGGTGTAGAGGATCTGTGGTCATTAGCCCCCCACAGTAACATGCAATCTGACCCAAAGGATGAGTACTGTGTCCCATGATGCCCTGCTTCATGCTGTCCGAGCATCAGCCAATGAGTCTCTGCAGTAACAGGGGATATCATGGCCACCATTGGATAAACTCCAATCAAAAGCTATGTTGCAGCAGATCGGTCACCTCCGGCATGAAAGCCACTGAGACACCACGACGCGCAGACCAGCGACCCCCTAATCCTTCTTAAACGCGAATGCAGAGAGTTTATTGGTGGAGGTGTTGGAGGGTTTGCTCTTTTTCGTGGCTCTGGAGGCCTCGTCTGGATCTTCGTTCTCGTTGCTCTGGTGGTTCTCTTGCTCTGGTTGTTTTCGTTTCTTCGAGTCGGCCGCATTTCCTCCTACAGAATCACCTTTGGCTTTCTCCGTCCAGAGCTGCAATGTTTTTGTTTTTTTGGGGGGGGGGGGGGGGGGAGAGAGGACAAAAAAAAAGGTGAGGAAAAAAATTAAAAGCATTAAGAAGCCATATGAAACAGGCAGGGGTTAATTTCTGTGTTGGTGCGTAACGTTAGGGGGGGTTGATCCTTTATGGGTTACAGATTATTACATGAGACCCTCACCCACCGTGTCACCCCTATCCTCTTAAAACAGAAGGGAGGACCGTGCTAGAGCTTACCATTTGCAGCTTTGTTACAGTGAGGGTGGGAGATGCCCCTTGCATTTTGTTAGTGAAGGTGGGTGCTGCCTCTTGCATTTTGTTAGTGAGGGCCGCTCATTGCAGCTTTGTTACAGTGAGGGTGGGGGCCGCTTATAGCTTTGTTACAGTGAGGGTGGGGTCGCTTATAGCTTTGTTACAGCGAGGGTGGGGGTCGCTTATAGCTTTGTTACAGAGAGGGTGGGGGCTGCCTATAGCTTTGTTACAGTAAGGGTGGGGGCCGCTTATAGCTTGGTTACAGTGAGGGTGGGGGTCGCTTATAGCTTTGTTACAGAGAGGGTGGGGGCCGCTGCTTATAGCTTTGTTACAGTGAGGGTGGGGGCTGCCTATAGCTTTGTTACAGTGAGGGTGGGGGCCGCTTATAGCTTGGTTACAGTGAGGGTGGGGGTCGCTTATAGCTTTGTTACAGTGAGGGTGGGGTCGCTTATAGCTTTGTTACAGTGAGGGTGGGGGTCGCTTATAGCTTTGTTACAGTGAGGGTGGGGCCGCTGCTTATAGCTTTGTTACAGTGAGGGTGGGGCTGCCTATAGCTTTGTTACAGTGAGGGCTGCTCCTTGCAGCTGTGTTACAGTGAGGGTGGGGGCCGCACCTTGCAGCTTTGTTAGTGAGGGTGGGGGCTGTTGCTTATAGCCTTGTTACAGTGAGGGTGGGGACCGCTGCTTATAGCCTTGTTACAGTGAGGGTGGGGGCAGCTCCTTGCCGCTATGTTACAGTGAAGGTGGGGGGGGGGTCACTCCTTGCAGCTTCTTTACAGTAATACAGGGACACAGGTGTGAGACCTAAATTGGATTTCACCTTTAAGTTTTGTGATATATATATATATATATAGGTGTGTGCATCCTTGGGTGTGCGTGCGTATATATGATAAGTGTCAGCTTACCACTCGCTCGTCGTTCGTCAGGCTCCGGAACCTGCTCATCCCCTCTTTTATGACCTCGGACTCCTCGAGATCAGTGTTTTCTGACAAAATACTTGGCCGATTCTCGTCGAGCCAAAGCTGGAAGCCCGTCTTGGGTCTGTCAAAAGAATTACACACACAAGTCAAAGCGGCTCTTAGATTGTAAGCTCACATGAACAGGGACGTCTTTTTCCCCTTCATTCTGCCCCAAACCTGTTAATTGTGTTCTACTTATTGTACAGCGCTGTGGAATATGTTGGTGCTTCATAAATAATTGCATAAGGCGCACACGTACGGACGCTATTTTTTTCAAATCATTTTATTAAAAACTGAACTCCACAAATGCTACAAGACACGTTTGGAAACGACCCCTGTACTGCTCTGCAGAATATGTTGATGCAATACAAATATTAGCAAAAATTGCTGCACCGTTAACCCTTACATTACCGTGTTAACGGGGTCTACACACACATTTATTTAATTAACCCTAAACACGATGGTTCAATATTAACGAAGGGGCGAACATTGAAACCGGACCAAATGTCACGGTTCCCGGATCCCTCCACGCAGCCCTTAAAGCCCAACACTCCACAGAGCCAAAATGCTACCAACAGAGTAGCCGTAGAACAATCCCTAACTGTCTGGTCCTTAAAAATTGGCCAGGTATAAGTATACTAGCTAGACAGAAAGGGTTAATCAAAGACAATGTCGTAATACAAAACCAGGTCAGCAACACGGGGGTAGTAAGACGAGCCAGAATCAGGAATACAGAGTATAGAATAATCAAATGGAATAGCCGGGTCGATATCAGTGCAGGAGCGTAGTACAAGGAAAATAGTCTAGGGCAACGAAGGCAGAATGGTCAGAAAACAAGCAGAGGTCAATAACAGGTTAAATCACAAGAGAATACAGGTACAGGGAGCTCAGGTATGGATAACCACGATTTGGCACTGCTGAGAAGGAACTGTGGGTTTTAAAAGACCTTCACCAGACCTCGCCCCCCTCTCAAGCCGCACCTCATGCAGCCACTTCCCTGCCTGTCTCTATTTAAACCGGGTGTTGGTCAGCGAGCAGCATCAGACATGCTGCCTTCAAGCACACTGGAGAGGCTGGAAGCCCCCAACGTTACACCAAAGTGTTAAAATTTGGTTTCGGGGGGGGGGGGGGGTTACAGCCCAGGCTTTGCCACTGGGAGGAGTCGCGGGGCCGTGGTGAGGCTTTTGTCCCTTGAAGTCGCGGTTTTGGCATTTAATGTCACGTCGGAGCCGAATTGGCTGCACATGTTCGGTAGTGAAAGCTGCAGCTCGTTAAGGCTCCGCGTTTATATTTCTGAAGCCCTGAAAGAACAGCTTCAGGGGACGGCACGGTGGCCGGGCAGCGTCATGGCGCCCTCGCGGTGACGCCACCTGGCATTACAGCATAGCAACACTATGCCCTTTGGTGTTCTGATGCACTGGTCTCCCCCTATGATCAAGCTTTAGGGACAGAGGAAGGCAGGGGGGGGGGGGATCTGAATGCCCATCATGCTCAGCCAGGCTCCGTTCTGGCACGTCACGCGGGCAAGAAGATCCCATCAGGATGGGCGACATTTTTCAAGACAAGTTTTCTTACGCAAAGACGAGACCCGAGGAAGCACCACGGAGCAGCGGCTGCACAGCGGCATCATTACACTGAGTGACAACTCGGGGAAGCACCAAGGAGCGGCGGCTGCACGACGGCATCATTACACTGAGTGACAACTCGGGGAAGCACCAAGGAGCAGCGGCTGCACGACGGCATCATTACACTGAGTGACAACTCGGGGAAGGGATTATAAAAACCCCAAAGAATAAAACCAAACGAAACAAAGAGCCCCAAAATCACACCGAAAAATAGAAAGTAACAAAAAGTGCAACAACATGAACCAACCAACCCTGCAACAATAAAATAAAAAACCTAAAAAGCATGAAATGAAATAAAATAACCCCATAAACACACAGGGGGGCAACAAAAACAACCCCATAAACACACAGGGGGGCAACACAAACAACCCCATAAACACACAGGGGGGCAACACAAACAACCCCATAAACACACAGGGGGGCAACACAAACAACCCCATAAACACACAGGGGGGCAACACAAACAACCCCATAAACACACAGGGGGGCAACACAAACAACCCCATAAACACAGGGGGGCAACACAAACAAGCAACCCCCATAAATAAAACCCAAAAAGCATGAAATGATAAAAGAAGCAAACAAGGAACGAAGCAAACATGAAAAAGCAACACAAACCAACCCCCCCCCCCCCAGCCAGGTTACAGATACTATGATAGTCAGCTCTGCGGTTTGGGGGAGTTTGGGCGCAAAACTGGAGATTTAAAAATAAAATCCTCCTATTCAATGTGTAACTATGTAAAAGATGGTGCAGAGGGGGAATTAAAGGGTTAAATCCGTTACAAAGTAGCAGGACGGTGGCTCTGGTGATGAACGGAGGGGGGGGGGGAGGAGGAGAGAGAGAGTAAGATTAGGACACGCAGAGTCGTAACAACCACAAGTGGTAAATTGTGGTAATAAACATAACCCCCCCGTTTCTGGTACATGGTTTGCTGGACGCGCCGCGCCGCTGTCAATGAGTTTTTTTTGCTGTTCTATACACAATAAAGGAGCTGCGTGTTATCGGGTCATTCACCTGAGGTCAGGAGAGGTGGAACGCCGAGGGGGAGTTGTCTGGCCAATGGGGAGCACGGTTTATATGAAGAGCAGCGAAAACACCGGTTCCTGCAGCTCCTGTTAACATCTGGAGGCAACGTGTGGAGCGGGGGGGGGGGGCCCCAAGCACCACCACACGAGCAGCCGGGGGGCCCAAAGCACCGCCACACGAGCAGCCGGGGGGCCCAAAGCACCGCCACACGAGCAGCCGGGGCCCCAAGCACCGTCACACGAGCAGCCGGGGGCCCCAAGCACCGCCACACGAGCAGCCGGGGCCCCAAGCACCGCCACACGAGCAGCCGGGGGCCCCAAGCACCGCCACACGAGCAGCCGGGGGCCCAAGCACCGCCACACGAGCAGCCGGGGGCCCCAAGCACCGCCACACGAGCAGCCGGGGCCCCAAGCACCGCCACACGAGCAGCCGGGGGCCCCAAGCACCGCCACACGAGCAGCCGGGGGCCCCAAGCACCGCCACACGAGCAGCCGGGGGCCCCAAGCACCGCCACACGAGCAGCCGGGGGCCCCAAGCACCGCCACACGAGCAGCCGGGGGCCCCAAGCACCGCCACACGAGCAGCCGGGGGCCCCGAGCACCGCCACACGAGCAGCCGGGGGCCCCGAGCACCGCCACACGAGCAGCCGGGGGCCCCAAGCACCGCCACACGAGCAGCCGGGGGCCCCAAGCACCGCCACACGAGCAGCCGGGGGCCCCAAGCACCGCCACACAGGCAGCCGGGGGCCCCAAGCACCGCCACACGAGCAGCCGGGGGCCCCAAGCACCGCCACACGAGCAGCCGGGGGCCCCAAGCACCGCCACACGAGCAGCCGGGGGCCCCAAGCACCGCCACACGAGCAGCCGGGGGCCCCAAGCACCGCCACACGAGCAGCCGGGGGCCCCAAGCACCGCCACACTAGCAGCCGGGGGCCCCAAGCACCGCCACACGAGCAGCCGGGGGCCCCAAGCACCGCCACACGGCAACTTCCCAGGAAAAACACTTTACAATTAACTGGAAAAATTAGAGGCAAGCACGAGGGCACACTCACCTCTTAATGCTGGCGGCGTCAGGGGCGGAGCTCGGGTGGGAGGTGACCGGGGTTTTTTCCTTTTCTTCGAGTTTGGCGACTTTGGGTTTTGTTTGTAGAGATTGGAATATAGACGCCTGACTCTGCGGAACCAGAAAATACAGACATTACGCCGGCATAAAGCAGCCCAGTAAGTGGACGCGTTTATACCAGAGCGAAATTTACACATCCCATAGATTTAACCCCTTCACTACCGAGGGGGTTTTCCATAAAAGCACAGGAAGGAACCAGTGGTTTTATGGAAAATCAATATACATTAGAAATACAGCAGGGATGCGTCCGGGCCGTCGCGTCTTGCATTGCTCTAGCAGTGATGGTGAACCTTGGTAACCCAGATGTTTCTGAACTACATCTCCCACAATGCTCAACAAGCATTACATGTGACTAAGCATCATGGGACTTCTAGTTCAGAAACATCTGAGGTGCCAAGGTTCACCATCGCTGCTCCAGGATAACCCTGAATCCAGTTTACTCGATCGCCGGGACCAGCAGGAGCTTTTGAAGATCGAGTGAAGTCAATCTTTACTGTGAAGGAATAAAACAATCCATTAACCCTATCACCACCAAAACAGCACATTAATGCTGTAAATGCACTGAATAAGGGCTGTAAAGAGGTTTCTGGTGCATTTTCAGACCTTGCCGAGTGTATGACAGATCAGCAGAGACCTGATGCCGCTCCTATTGATCACTATGGCCAGAGCAGTTAGGTCGGCAAAACTTTCCGGGTCACTGCAGCATTAAATCGGGATTAAATCACACGTTTAAGAGTTAAACTCAAACACTAGATCTTAAGATGTTCTTGGCGTCTGAGGTCCGCCCGCCGGGGTAGATCCCTGCATGAGCGAGCGAGCACCCATCACTACCTGCTGCTTAGTCTTGGCTTTGGGGGCCAGAGGTTTGATCACGAAGGAGTCGGACTTGCTCGCGGTCTGGTTTCCGGCGGCCGGTGCCTTCCGGGGGAGTTTGTTCATGTTGTCCAGGATGTTGGCAGAGCGGGACGAGGCGCCCGAAGAAACGGCAGAGTTTTTCTTGCCGGCAGAGACCTTAGATGTCAAAAGGGAACGAGAGGTTAAACATGGGACGAGCGATAAGACGGAAACCTCATGAGGGCTGCAGACACGCCCTAAGAAAATTATGGGGAGCCAGGTCTGCCATTAACCCTTAAGAGTCCCCGAGTCAGTAAATTGGATCCTAAAACAACAAAAGCTCTGTGTGTGTTGGAGAGGTCACAGGTCTGGCGGCAGGCTGGAAAAAAGGCAAACAATGGAGGTCATCATACCTTGAAAGGGTTAACCCGGCCCTGGCTGCTTGAAACGATTGCACCTGGAATCAAAGAAATATAAAAGGTCAAGATAAAACACGCAAACCTGAGGTCTGGGACCAACACAATTCACTCGACAAAGCCGAGCGGTGATGGGTGCCGCGGGAGTCATCGTGTTTTGGGGAGGCCTAGCGGGTCACTGACGCTGGATTTAAAGAGGAGGGGGCTGGTGGCGGGAGCTAGGCCTACATCTGTGTGGTTTATAGAGGGTTAAAAATCAAAATAAAAACAAGATAAGTGAACAGTCTCTCTCCTGCAGCGAGCGTTTCCTCCGCAGCACTCCGTACATACCGGGCTTGATGGCCGCCGGCTCCGGTGACGCCACACTGGAGAAAGGATTCGCCGCTGTGAAAGAAAGAGCGTAAAAGCGCCGTCAGAGTAAAACAAATACTACATAAAGCAAAGCAGCCCCCCCCCCCCGAGGTCTAGTTTATGATGCGTCACATTCTCTGTGCCTTTAACAAGGACGAGACTGGAATCAATCCCACCGAGACAGAATGTGACCTTTACACAACTTCCAGGGACATAAGAATGATGCATTTTTCGCATTTTAATTGATAATTTTCCTAAGTATGACGGGAAGTTAGAATTTTAAGAAAGACTCGGAGGCGAGTATTTTGCATCTCTTTCTTAGCATTTATTCAACAGCAGCATAGAAAACTGCTGAAATCGCCGAGCAAAATTAGTTGACCGTACGGTATGCCAATCCCCGCTCGAAGAGGTCCGTGAGGAAATCCAGCACGGCATTCACAGGGGCTGAAAGGGAATCCAGACCCCCATCCACACACCAGCGAATCCACCGGGACCAGGCAGTGCCATAGACCGCTCGGGTACCGGGGGCCCATGCGCGTTGGAGCAAGGCGTCAGTGCGTTCCGAAACCCCAACGACAAAGCCGGGTCCCAGACACAACCAAGCAGTCAACGGACAGTGAGACGTGATAAGGGGGTGGGGCCTGCCTTCTGGATCCGTGATGAGATCCGGGGGGCAAGGCAACACCCTCAGACAATCTATGGCCATCTCCAAGAGGGCCGGAAACCAAGCTTGGCTCCGCCAGAGGGGCGCCACCAAGACCAGGGTCGCCGATTGTGAGCGGACCCTGGCTAGGGTGCGAGCCACCATGGCGAAAGGGGGGGGGGGAGGCGTAAAGCCATCCCCGGGACCACGGTTGTAGAAATGCATCTGCCGCTCGCGCCTCGGGGTCCGGACGCCAGCTGTAAAACCTCGGAAGCTGGTGATTCAGACGCGAGGCGAACAGATCGGTCGTTAACGGGCCCCAGAGATGCGATAAACGAGCAAAGATTGCGGGTAGCAGCCTCCAATCGCCCGAATCCATCGTGTGTCTGGAGTTCCAATCCGCCACCACATTGTCGAGTCCTGGGAGGAACTGTGCATGAACCGCGAGCCCCGAGGAGTAGCAATGTGCCCAAAACTGTTGAGCTAGCAGTGTGAGCATGGGGGACCTGGGACCCCCTAGGGCGTTGATGTTGCAAACGGCCGGGAAATTGTCCATGCGCAGGAGGATTGTGCAATCCCGGAGTCCCTTGGCGAAGCACTGGATTGCAAACAAGCCTGCAAGCAGTTCCAGGCAATTGATGTGGAGGAGGGTCTCCTCCTTCGACCAACCGCCCCCGTCTCCAGAGAGCCGCAGTGAGCTCCACAACCGGAGCGGCAAGCATCCGACTATCGTGAGGCAGGGAGGGGCCGGAAGGATCGCTATCCCGTTCCCAGACCGGAGGTCTGTCGTCCACCATGTGAGATCTCGGGGAGCTTCGTCCGAGCGGGAGATCATCCCTGTGTAAGGCACCCCCTCCCGGAGGAAACGGGCCGTCAGGCGTTGGAGGGCCCGATAATGCAGGGGAGCGGGGGGGTATCACTAACCTGGTGGCCGAGAGGAGGCCCACCATGCGAGCGAGAGCCCTCAGGGAACAAGGATCGTGTCTTAGGAGAGAGCGTGCCTCTCGTTCTATTGTGGAAATCTTGTCGGCTGGACGAGTGAGCCGCATGGATACTGAATCCACTATTAGGCCCAAGAATTCCAGCCGCAAGGTTGGCTGAAGAATGGATTTCTCCGCATTCACCACGAAACCCAGCCCCTGCAGGAGGGAGAGGGTCCACTGCAAGTGCAGAGAAAGCAACTCTTTCGTGGATGACAGAAGCAGAATGTCGTCTAGGTACACAATGAGGCGAACACCCCGTTCTCGCAAATTCGCCATCACCGGCCTCAGCAGTTTGGTAAAGCACCAAGGTGCGGAGGAGAGCCCGAAGGGAAGACTGGAGAAACGCCAGAGTTCCCCCTGCCAATAAAACTGCAGGAAGTCTCTGTGCTCGGTCGTCACGGGGACGGATAGATAGGCGTCCTTTAGATTCACCTTTGCTAACCAATCCCCCGGCAGGAGAAGGGGAGGAAGATCCTTCATGCCCTCCATTTTGAAATGGCCATACACTAGGAAGGCGTTTAGTTCCTTTAGGTTTATGACGGGTCTCGATCCCCCGCCCTTCTTGGCCACCAGGAATAGATTGCTTACAAACCCTAGTTTGTGTGACTGAACTCACTCTATCGCCCCCTTCCGAGCCAGACTCCGCACCTCCTCTTCTACCATCGTGGAACACTCTGAGGAGAACCGGAGGGGCGTAGGAAGGGCCGTCTGTGACGGAACGGATTCAAATTCCAGGCGGAAGCCTGTGACTGTTTGTAGGACCCAGGGGTCCGAGGTCAGGGTTTGCCATTTGGTAAGAAAACGTGCTATGCGCCCCCCCCACCCGTGGTAAAGCCGGCGAGCGCAATTGGTGTCTTACCTGGTGGGCGACGGGAATTGAAGGATCCCCGGGGGCCACGGAAGCCTCTACCACGCCAACCGCGGGTACGGGAAGGGAAGAATCCAGTGTTGTAATATGGCGCTTCACTGCTTTGTGTTTGCGGGGCAGTGGGAGTCGAGAAGGGTTGGGCCGTGTTGGTACCCGGTCCTGGGCGGCCGGTAAAGTTCCCCCTAGCTCTACCGGCCTTGCAAAAAACACGCCCCTTGAACACTTTTTTCATGGAGGTCGAGACCTTGTCAAGGGAGGTGAACGTATTGGCGTATTTGCCCAGGTCTCGGACGAACTTTTCGCCAAATAATAGCCCTTGGGCTTCACTGCCGAGATCTGATTCAGCTTTCTCTGTGAGCTGATTGTCCACTTTTAACAGAATAGATCTGCGCCTCTCGGCCGAGATGGCGGAATTAGCGTTAGCCAAAAAACATATGGCCCGTTGGAGCCAGCCCCTCACCATGATGGGATCCAGGGTGTCCCCTTGGGCTTTCGCCCCCTCCGCAACATCAAACCGCTTAAAGGGCCCACGGTGTCCAGTAGGCGATCCTGGCACTTTTTAAAAGCCTTGTCAATGCCCACCTTTGCGGACCAGCCATGGTGGGTGACATATTTCTGGAAGTCTTTGTCCACTAGGGGAGTCAGACAGGTCTTTCTCAGAGTGGTGGGACGTGGACATTCAGCTCGCATCCTGTCTCGCGTGGCTTTGTCTAACGGGCGCCGCATGCGGTCGTCCAGCCACTTCTCCACGTTGGGCCTTGGTGACCAGGCAGAAGATCAGGGGTGGGACAGATCCTCAGGGTAGAAGAGGGGGTCCCCTTGGGGGTCACAAATTATCGCCTTATCCCCAGTAGGGGCATAGGTCACCCCATCTTCCATGTCAAATAGATCGTAGGGAGCGTGGAGCACCACTTCATCATCCCCGGCCGACAGACCATCGGGATCATCCGAGTGAGAGGCGTCTTCGTCCTCGCCATCCACCTCCGCTGGAGGGGATTTATCCACCTGTTCGGGCCGTTTTGCAGCAGTAGCTGCTGGTGTTTGGGTAGCTGGGGCCCTTTTACGAGGGGGTGTTTCATTAGGTGGTGGCAGTGCTGCAGGGACACCAGCCGCTCGAGCCAAGTGCTTGGTCTTCCGCACTTTTTGCCCACCCCATCGGGGGGCAAAACTACTGCCAGACCGGAAGACGGGCCCTCCGCAGGGCTGGAGCCCGGAGTCGCGGGATTGGCAGACTGCTGTAAGGCCTGAACGGCCGCCAGAACCTCTAGGAGGGAGCTAGAGAAGGTGGAGGATAGATTTGCTACCTCCGCTTTTACTGCCGAGGCAATAGAGGCCTGTATGTCCGAGGATAGAGTCAGGGAAGGAGGGGCCGGGTCCCCCGCGGGAGAGTGAGCGACCTGAAGTTCAGCATCGCTGTCCCCTGAACCTTCCGATTCCACCGAAGGAGGAGGTGACTTGCGTTTTCCTTTCGCAGGCATGGTGGAACTCGACTATCCTCGTGGTAGGCAAGCGGCCGAATGAGCTCCCGTGCGCGCGACGCGCCGATCACGTGAGCCGTCGCCGCAAGGGAAGATAGATCCGGCCGTAATGGAAGCGCATCGTAACCAGCGGTAGAATATTAAAGGCGAAGCGCAATAGCCGATACTCAGCCGGCGCCCGTGTCATAATCGGGACGCCGGGACCAGAATACCGACCAGATACAGGAGCGCTGTGCAGAGGTACTTAGAGGGTCACGAGCAGCGAAGAAAGAGGGTCAATTTGGCGGGAAGAGCCTGTTTATAGAGAGGGGAGGGTGCTTGTTGCAAAGGACTGTGGGAAGGGAGGGGCAAGTTTACCTGTTAAAGTTTTCTATGCTGCTGTTAAATAAATGCTAAGAAAGAAATGCAAAATAGGAGCCTCCGAGTCATGAATTAAAATCAGGGATATAGATATATATATATATATCTCTCGCTTTGGATTATTTTTATACATCTTCCTGTGATTTCATAAAATGTATTAAATCATTCTCAAGTCACTGGAAGATGTATAAACATTATGAAATCACCCTTCTTATCAGTGATATTAGAATGTTGATTTAACACGTTTTACAGTTATTGTTGAGTGTATTAAAAACATTAAAAAAATCACTGAAAAATAGGTAAAAAACAGTAAGTGCTATTAGAATGCTTACCATTTAAATACATGTTGGTTTTATTAGAATGCTGACCTTTTAAATACATGTCGGTGGTTTTATTAGAATGCCGACCTTTTAAATACAGGTCGGTGGTTTTATTAGAATGCTGACCTTTTAAATACATGTTGGTTTTATTAGAATGCTGGCCTTTTAAATACATGTCGGTTTTATTAGAATGCTGACCATTTAAATACATGTCGGTGGTTTTATTAGAATGCTGACCTTTTAAATACATGTTGGTTTTATTAGAATGCTGACCATTTAAATACATGTCGGTTTTATTAGAATGCTGACCTTTTAAATACATGTCGGTGGTTTATTAGAATGCTGACCATTTAAATACATGTCGGTGGTTTATTAGAATGCTGACCTTTTAAATACATGTCGGTGGTTCTATTAGAATGCTGACCATTTAAATACATGTCGGTGGTTTTATTAGAATGCTGACCTTTTAAATACATGTTGGTTTTATTAGAATGCTGACCTTTTAAATACATGTCGGTGGTTTTATTAGAATGCTGACCTTTTAAATACATGTCGGTGGTTTTATTAGAATGCTGACCTTTTAAATACATGTTGGTTTTATTAGAATGCTGACCTTTTAAATACATGTCGGTGGTTTTATTAGAATGCTGACCTTTTAAATACATGTCGGTGGTTTTATTAGAATGCTGACCTTTTAAATACATGTCGGTGGTTTTATTAGAATGCTGACCTTTTAAATACATGTCGGTGGTTCTATTAGAATGCAGATTTCTCATTTCTATATTCTTTATACATGTCGGTATTTTTTATTGCTTTTCAAATCATTTTCAGTGATTTTATTAAAATGCCGAGTTATATAGATTTTAATAAAAAACTAAAACATTCTCAAAATCACTGACAAAATATGAACATCTTTACATTCCTTTATGTTTTTTATACATCTTAAAGGTAAGTGATGCAGGTGTTTGTTAATCATGGAGGTCGTCGGTATCGTACGTCTCGTGTACCTTTACGTGGCTGCTCGTCTTCTTCCTGTTCCTCCACGTCGTCGTCATCTCTCTCCATCTCTTCCTCCTCTTGCACGACTTGCTTTGGCTGTGCCCCTCCCCACTCTGTGGTCGTCCTGCTGTACCTGAAGGGATGCAACAAAAAAAGAAAATTCACACAACACCATATAGGAGTAAAATGTGGCATTTACCCCCAGAAAAGGTGACGCCGTCAAGTCCTCCTTCCCCACGTTTGGACAAGGAGATATTCACCTTTTCCGATCCGCTCCCTGGAAACAGTTATTTCATTCATGCTTTTTCATGAATGAATCAAAGAGCTGAATCACACAACCTAACAAACCTATGCGCTATACACAGACCTGCAACGCCACAGCGATGGGACCACTATTAGCCAAGAACTCTCAGCCACTTCCTGGTCGGGGGGGGGGGCGCAACTTTAATAGGGATTTAAGAAGCTGGAGGGAGGGGGTCCCAGTCTGGAATGCCCATAAGTATTATTATTCTTTATTTATAAAGCGCCAGCATATTCCGCAGCGCTGTACAATAAGCACAGTATAGACAGGGTTACAATACATTGAAAAACATTTGACAAACAGTACAGGAGGAGATGAGGGCCCTATTCCCGTAGGAACTCACAATCTGGGAGGGTTGGGGTTGGAAACAGGAGGAGAGGACTGTAAGGTGAGAGTGATTGATGGTTGCGTCAGTGAGTTGGGTGGTAGGCTTCCCTAAATAGGAATGTTTTAAGGGAGCGTTTGAAGGAAGAGAAGTTAGGGGAAAGTCTGACAGTACGAGGGAGAGCGTTCCAGAGAGTGGGGGCTTTGCGTGAGAAATCCTGCAGTCTATCATGGGAAGAGGTGATGCGGAGAGAAGCTAGGCGCAGGTCACTGTTTGACCTTAGGGAGCGGGCTGGGGTGTATTTGGTGATTAGTGAGGACAGGTAGTGGGGAGCTGAGTTAGTGAGGGTTTTGTAGGTAAGGATAAGGATTTTGAACTTAATTCTGCAGTGGATGGGGAGCCAGTGAAGGGACTCGCAGAGGGGAGCGGCAGAGACAGAGCGGCGGGTGAGGTGAATTAGCCTGGCGGAGGCGTTCAGGATGGATTGTAGGGGGGAGAGGTGGGACAGAGGGAGGCCAGATAAGAGATTATTGCAATAGTCGAGTCGGGAGATTACCAGGGCGTGTATGAGCTGTTTTGTGGTGACAGCGGTAAGAAATGGCCGAATTCTGGAAATATTACGCAGTTGGTATCGGCAGGAGGAGGAAAGAGACTTGATGTGGGGGATGAAGGAAAGAGCAGAGTCCAGTGTAACTCCAAGACAGCGAACTTGGTTTGATGGGGAGATGGTGATACCCTCCACCATGATAGAGAAGTCAGGAGGTGGGGAGGCATTGGAGGGAGGAATAAGTAGGAGTTCAGTCTTTGACATGTTGATCTTTAGGTGGTGGAGGCCATCCAGGAGGAGATGCCAGATAAACAGTCACTGACTTTTGAAAGGACAGGGGGAGAGAGATCAGGGGTAGAGAGGTAGATCTGAGTGTCATCAGCGTAGAGGTGGTAATTAAAGCCAAAGCTGTTGATGATTTTGCCCAGGGAGGAGGTGTAGATGGAAAAGAGCAGAGGACCAAGGACAGAGCCTTGAGGTACACCAACAGATAGAGGCAATGAGGAGGAGGAGTTACCAGCAAAGGACACACAGAAGGACCTGTTGGATAAATAGGAGTCAACCCAAGCAAGTGCAGTGTCACCGAGACCCAGAGAGTTGAGGGTCTGTAGAAGGAGGGGGTGGTCAACAGTGTCAAAAGCAGCCGAGAGGTCAAGCAGGATGAGAATAGAATAGTGGCCGTGTTTTTTAAGTAGGGGGTAAAGGGGCGCCATCATGAAGAAATTTCCCCACCGAGGTCAACGACCTGACGAAACCCCGTGAGCACAGACGCGCAGAGACGCCGCAGGTCACGCCGCGCTGATTCCTGGAATACCCGACTGGCTTGGATTAGTGCAGGTGTCGGCAACCCGCGGCTCCAGAGCCGCATGCGGCTCTTTTTCACTTTTGCTGCGGCTCCCGCAGCTCCCTCCCTGTGGCGTAGCGTGGTGGGGGCTGGGGGGGCCGTGGCCCCGGGCGCAGTTTTGTTAGGGGCGCATTTGCGCCCCTAAAACTGGCCCGGGGGTTGAGGGGACCCAGATGCCGGGCAGCGCGGGAGCGCCTGCCCGGTCTTTAACAGTCCGTCCTGTGAAGTGGTGCGGCTGTGTGCGTGCGCAGCCGGTCACGTGGTCCGGCTAATCAGGTGGTACTGAGTCTCTGTACCACCTGACTGGCCGGACCATGTGACCGGCTGCGCACGCACACAGCCGCATCCACTTCACAGGACGGACTGTTCAAGACCGGGCAGGCGCTCCCGCGCTGCCCGGCATCTGGGTCCCCTCAACCCCCGCCGGAGCTGCCTGGGGCAAGTATCCAGGTGAGAGCTGGGGGCAAATCCATGAGCTGGGGGCAAATCCATGTGTGAGCTGGGGTTTTACATTGTTAAGTGAAAAAGTCTTTTTTTTCTTCAGATTGACAGCTGACTGCACGATCCTGTATATAGCATTAAGGTAAGAAACAATATATGCAGTGTTAGATTTGTTTTAAATGTCGCAATGGTTTTGCGGCTCCCAGTTTTTTTTTCCATTCGGAAACGGGTCCAAGTGGCTCTTTATGTCAAAAAGGTTGCAGACCCCTGGATTAGTGGAAGGTCAAGCGACCAGAGAACAATTTGTGAGGGAAATGTTCCCTCCGGCGGTCCAACTCCATATTGCCCCCCCCCCGAGCGGTTTCGCAATCTATGGAGGGGCTTTAAGGAGTAACTGAGCAGCTCACAGAGCTGTGGCGGTGTCAAGTTAACCTCTTCACTCCCAAAACAACTTGTGAACACACAGGAAACGCCGACAAAGCCCGATAGGACTTTTCTTTGCCTGCCAATCACTGCCAAGACATGACGAATCCGTTCAGTTCCCCCGCATCGCGGGAGAGAAAATTTTTATTCAAGTACCCGATCACAGTATTCTTACCCACCGCGCCGGCGTGAGGCTTGTAGGAGGGGCAGTTGGTGAAATAACCCTTTAGTCTTGGGTTTTTCAGAGCGGATGTCTAGTAATAGTAATTGACTGGCGGGCTTCCGCGGCGCGTAAAGGTGAGACCGGGCTTACAAGCACAACCGCAGAGGCGGCGGCACACAAACACCAGCCCAGAGCGAGAGGCGCACAGCCACACCGACTGCAAGAAAGACAAACCTCTGCGCATGCGACATCAAAAAGCAACTGTTAAATCCAGCCGCCCCAGCTCCAGCTCCGCGGGGGCCGATCATCCCTTTTATCTGACGTAGCGCTGAATAAGGAGGAGATCCCAAACCGCTCCCTAAATCACTTTATTACACTTTGTGCCAGTAAACTGGCCGCTTTTATTTAAGTATTCACCCCCCTCCCCCAGGGTGTTCGAACGAGTCTCTGAGCTTTAAAGAAACGCGTGAGACCCCTCTCTCAGGTTTAGCGGCTTCTTAACGATGGATCCACTTAAAACCTCAAGCTGCTTAAAAACTAAAAGCTACACAAACACACAGACTCCATCAAGAAATTGGAA
The DNA here is from genome assembly GCA_009667805.1 of Leptobrachium leishanense. NCBI lineage: Eukaryota > Metazoa > Chordata > Amphibia > Anura > Megophryidae > Leptobrachium > Leptobrachium leishanense. The sequence goes on from CM019075.1 coordinate 80,109,437, forward strand.
CGGCCGGGTCAGAAGAGAAAGTGACCCCCCCACCCCAGCGAAGGACAACCATGAACCTGACGTATAGACAGCCACGATCGACGTGATGCTACACGAGCACCGAAGCTAAACCCAGATTCAGAACCACTGATAGGACTAAAACGTGCAAAAATCAGAGCTCCACTCCCAGTAATGTGCATCGTGTATGAGCATATCACAGAATCCACAGCAATAAACCTCACAGTAATGTGCAGGGTGTATGAGCATATCACAGAATCCACAGCAATAAACCTCACAGTAATGTGCAGGGTGTATGAGCGTATCACAGAATCCACAGCAATAAACCTCACAGTAATGTGCAGGGTGTATGAGCGTATCACAGAGCTCCACAGCAATAAAACTCACAGTAATGTGCTGTGTGTGTATGTGCGCATCAGAATCTGTGGAGCCGAGCTTTTCCAGGTAAGTGGAAGCAGAGCAGCGTAAACGCAGACCTTCATGGAATCCTATGAATCCAGAGCTTCCTTACCCGGCGTTCAGCCCGCTCCGGAAATCTTCCTCTTCCTCTGTGTCCTCTTGTAGCTCGGCCGCTCGCTCCAGGGCCATCTCGCTCAGCCGCTGGGCCAGTATAAGCCTCTTGGAACGGGAGGCGTACTTGATGGCCAAGTTCATGACGTTCTGCGCCATCAGACCAGCGAGCTCCACGCAGCGGAATTCACGCTCCAACTTGCAAGACAACTGCCGGACAGAAAGAGGATTTATTTTACAGCTGGTGCCATTATTGAGCGCCATCATTTCTCCCCACGAATAAAGGATGATGGGTGCTGGCGGTGAGGAACACTTCTCACATGTCGCTCTGTAAATATGTGTCGTGTCTGAATAGATTAACCATTGCTTCTCTATGGGGGATTTTGCCGCCGAACAGGCACCAAACAGCCTGCTCTCTGAATAGACAAATTACCACAAAATTTTACCGTATGGGGAAACTGGTGCCATTCCGTGCCCTTTGAATAACCCCTTACACTTCATGCTAAGCTCCTAGGCAGACGGCGCCCTCTGCTGACCAAAAATCACACACTACTGCATGGACAGAGAAACCGCTGGAGAACCCGTGAGAAAAAAACCCAAAACTTTAATAAAACTTCAAAAGCTGCCCAAAAGGTTTCAGCACCTCGGCAAACACTCCTGCGGTGCTGAAACTTTAGGGGCAGGTTCTGGAACCCGCTTACATTCTTTTGCATTGCTCTAGAACTGTGGGTCCCACCCCTGGTCCCCCTAACAGGACAGGTTTTAAGGATCCCCTTGGGGAAATGCAGACTGAATCCTGCAATCACTGAGCAGCAAATCACTTAGGTCACTAACGGCAGCGAAAGGGTTAAGGCATATCCTGATTACTGTACGCTGAGCCTGTGGCGGCGGCAGCTCCTCACCGCAAACATCTTCATCAGCAGCTCCTGCTGCTCCTTCTCCGCGTCCGCTTTGGCGTTTTCATCGTGTTCGTAGCCATTTCGAGATAAATAATCAAAGTGATTGGTGAATAGGATCGATCGCCCGTACTGCTCCTGAGGGAACGGAGAAACGTAAAAAATGTTTATCCCAGGACTCAGAGGCTCCTATTTTGCCATCTCTTAACTCTTTGCTGCTATGAATAAAGTAAGCAATACGAAAAAACAAACTTCCCACACAACAGGGGGTAAACACGCCCCACACCCTCTCCCAGTCTGTCAATTTAAAAGGAAACAAAGTAGCAAAACAAGAGGACATAGTCTTAGATTAGAGGGGCAAAGGTTTAAAAGTAACATCAGGAATCATTATTTTACTGAGCGGGTGGTGGATACATGGAACAGTCTTCCAGTTGAAGTGGTAGAGGCCAAAACAGTGATTGAATTTAAGCAGGCATGGGATAGGCATAAGGCTATCCTAAACAAAAGATAAATCCAGGTAAAGTATCCATGTAATTGTGCAGACTAGATGGGCCGAAAGGTTCTTATCTGCCGACACTTTTCTATGTTTCTATGTTTCTAACTTAGTCCAGCCCAGAGATAGGCCACTCCTCTTTCTTTGCTGCTCGACAGATAAGTTGCTTCTCATTATTTCTGATCAAATTTCATGTTTATTTACTGTTTTCTGTGTTTTATGTCATTAGATATGTACCCTCTGTACCTTGGGACGCCGCTACCCTCCGGTGCTAGCCGCAGGGGTCGGCGCTACTCACCAGGCCTTACCGGGAGACCGACTAGGTCCCTGCGTCAGACCCCGGCGTTCATGCGCTATTTCGAACCCTGCTCAGACGTGCCCTCGTTCGTTCGGGACCGTTTGCCTGCTTCCAACTGCGTGCGCCCGCCACGGTTTTCGCAGGCTTCCCGCTCGAGGCGCGCTTCCTCTAGCGTCAGACCACACCCACTTCCCTCCCGCTGACCGCCATTTGCCGATCGGATCCCACTCGAGGTAGAGCAATGTCTAAATCCCACCACAGCTTGTCTCGCTCTCCCTCCCGGGGCTCCGGGTCGGAGAGTAGCTCCATGCATAGGGCGGCTGCCCCTGAGGGGAATACCCCTCCTTTACCCAAAAAGCATAAACGGTCTAGCTCCTTGGCCAAATTTGTGGCCCTCGAGGCCTCCCTCCGCTCCTCCATGTCTGCGGCTGTAGCAGACCTGCATTACACCTTTAGATGCTCCATGGAGGAAGCAGTGACTGCACTTCAATTGCCCCCCCAAATAGCCTCCTGCTCCGCTTTCCTTCAAGGGAATGTGTCCCAGGCCTCAATCACAGGACGCCTCCCCTCAAAGGGTTTTAGACCCCTCAGCCTTAGGGCATATTGATCCCCATATCTCACATCCACCTGGGGCTGATGGAGTGGCTGTCAACCCCGCAACAATGTCTTTACCGATCCGCGAGTCTGATTCTTGCAAGAGAGCCCCTGACCGCGGGGCAACCAATGCGGCCGAGAGTAAGAGACCCAAGGCGGCAGCCTGGAGTCTCGTCCCAAGAGGGACAAATTCAGGGGAAGGCGATCCTGAGGGTGAGGACGGAGAGGACTCCATTACATTATACACCCTGGTCCATGATGAGGACCTTATGGTGGAGCCGCCCCCTATGCAGGTTGGGGATACGATTTACGACCCAGCGGGAAATCCCATGTTTAATTCCCGGGAGATTTCCCAACCAAGCTCCACCGCTTGGATCCCCCAACCCCATATTGAGCGCTGGGTCGACAGCGTTATGCGCTGCCCTCTTGACAAGGGAACCAGATTAAACATGCGGGCGGACTGCCCTCGGCCCACCACTGCTGGCAAGACATGTATCACCCCCGAGGTGGATGAAGCCTTCCAGCAGTTCGTCGCCAACAAAGTTTGGTCTGCTAAGAAAGGCATAGATTTTGCCATAAAGACCTGTCAGGACAAATTGCTTGACACGGCTGGCCCTTTGGTTAAAGCCCTGGATATTGTTAATCACGCAAAATTATCAGAGACCCTGCTAGACCCCTCAGATTGAGGAAGGACTACAGCGATCCCTCTGTCTGCTAGGGATCGCGAACGCTGCATTAGCGTCGGAGCGCAGGAAAACTATCCTGCTAAAAATGGATATTAACTTGACCCACATGGCCGCTACCAGCTTGGGAGCCAAGGCTGAAGGCCAACTCTTTGGCGAACCATTTCCAAAGAAGCTCAACACATACGTGGGGTCTTTCTCCATGCTGGACAAGGCCGAGGCCACGATGAAGAGAGTATTTCCAGGGCGGGTCGCTTTATCGGCCGCGCGGGTCACTCCCGTTCCTCTGGCTCCGGCTTTAACTCCACCCGTTATACTGCCGACAACCCCTGTTCCGGCTCCCGTTTTTTTTCCATCCAGAGCCAGACTCTTGCGCGGAGGTGCCTACAGAGGAGGCAGATCCACCTATAGAAGACCCTCGGGTGAGCACCTTTCAGATTATCCCTTCATCAGGGGAGAGGGTCGGCTGACCGATTTTGCGCAAGCGTGGTCGCGCCTCACTACCGAGGCGTGGGTCCTGGCCACGGTACGGGATTTTTCCATAGACTTTGTGGACAAGCCTACACAGACAACCCCCCGCGCCGCTCCACTTTGCGCACGCGCAGGATTTACTAGTGCAGGCGGAGATTCAAGACCTGTTGTCCAAGGGGGCGATCGAACCAGCCCCCCCGTCCACAGGCGGTTTTCTCAGCATCTTGCTTTTGGTCGCCAAAAAAGGCGGGGCCTTCCGCCCAGTCATCAAAACAGTTGAACCTATCGGTCATTTGTCGCCACTTCAAGATGAAGGGCATTCACACGTTACGTCCTCCGGAGACACGACTGGTTGGTCAAATTGGACCTGAAGGACGCCTACCTATCGGTGCCGGTCTGCTTGGCCCACAGGGACTTCCTCAGGTTCCTCTGGCAAGATCGTGTGTGGCGGTTCACGTGCCTTCCGTTTGGCCTCTCAGCACCGTGGTACTTCACAAAGCTGAAGCTGGTGGTCGCTTCCCTGCGAATCAGAGGCGTCCGCCTTATAATATACTTGGACTACGTTCTCCTGATGTCCGAATCCAGGGACACACTTCTGATGCACTTTCGGTGGACGATCTCCCTTCTACAGGAACTGGGTTTCTTAATCAATGCAGGAAAATCCCTACTGACTCCAACGCACCGAATTCCTGGGTTTTCTCCTGGATTCCCACGACCTGTTGTTGTTCCTGCCCCCCTCCAAGATTCGGGACATCCGCAAGGAAACTTCCGCTCTCCGACACTACTCCTCCTACTCGGAGGACTTTAGCCAGGGTGATTGGCCTCCTGGCAGCGGCACGCCTGGCGATCGTACCGGCTCCTCTACACTATCGGGGCCTTCCAACGCCTGAAGGCCCGTTCCCTCCGAGCAGGTTTGGATTACTCGGATACGGTGTCCCTGACGGAGGACACCCGATCGGACCTGACGTGGTGGCACTCCCAGATGACGTCATGGAACGGCAAACACTTGTTTCCTCATTCCCTGACTCTCACCATAGACTCCCTTGGTTTGCTGTCTGTTACGGAGAGCTCTCTTCGAGCGGCCCCCCTCCCTCGGTATTCAGCCGCATGGGATGTTTCCCGGGTGTTGCGTTTCCTAGAGTCCTGGCCGGACAACTGGAATCTGTCCCTACGGCAATTGTCGGCGACACTGGTGGTGCTTTTCTGCTTACTCTCCTGTAAGCGTGTGGGTGACATTTGGGCTCTGGATTACCCTGCTCGTTCCTTTGGCCCGGACGGTGTCACTTTTGATGTGACTAGATGTACTAAGACCTCTATTTCGGCTGTGTTTTTTCCATCCTACCCGGATCGTCCTTGGTTGTGCGCGGTTCGATGCCTCAGACTTTACGAGAGCCGCTTAGTGGGTTTCCGTACTGGGTCCATTTCTCCCCTATTCCTGTCCTTCCGTGCTCTGCATCGCCCAGTGTCCTCTGCGACCTTGGCTCGATGGGTGCGCTGGTTGTTGGAGCTGGCGGGGGTAGATACCGCCTCTTATGGGGCCCATTCGGTCTGTTCCGCCATGGCTTTTTCAGCAGTGGCAGCTGGCTGGAAGACGTCATGCGTTCCGCGGACTGGTCGAGGGAGTCTACTGCTCGTCTCTTTTATATCCGTCCCCTGAGACACTGGACTGAGACGATTATTGCTCAGCTTTGAATTGGCAAAATAGGAGCCTCCGAGTCCTTGGATAAAATTGAGGAATTTTCCTATTTCCATGACTGAAAGTTCTAATTTTAATAAGGACTCGGAGGCGAGTATTTCCCCCCCCTTGATTTCCGCTCGTCTGATTCCTTCATTAAAGCTTACTCTGGTTGTCCGTATCTTATTTACTGCGTGCGCTCTTGCGTTGTAATCTGCGCCGACTATGCGCACGTGTTGCTGAACAAAACGATTTTCCTTTGCGTTGGCTTTTGTGGTCTTTGAGTGCGCTTTGCATTGCGAGTAGCTGATGGCTCGGTTTTAACCTCTGCCTCGTGTTTGTTCGCTTTTCTTCCAGCCTCGCGCTGATCGACCTGCCTTGGCGGCATTCTTCATGGTTTCCCCAAGCCCGGCCGTGTTTGGCTTCTTCGTCTCCCCGTCGGGTAGCTCTGTTTCGTCCTGGAGATTCTGACTTTCGGCCTGCAAAGAAAGAGGAATGGCCTATCTCTGGGCGGGACTAAGTTGACAGACTGGGAGAGGGTGTGGGCGTGTTTACCCCCTGTTGTGGGGGAAGTTTGTTTTTTCGTATTGTTAACTCTTTGCCGCTATGAAGTAAAGAAAGATGGCAAAATACTCGCCTCCGAGTCCTTATTAAAATTAGAACTTTCCGTCATGGAAATAGGAAAATTCCTCAATTATGTAAGCAACGCGCCATCACAAAGCACACTACAGTCACACCATTACCGCGCTCCATCACAAAGCACACTACAGTCACACCGTTACCGCGCTCCATCACAAAGCACACTGCAGCCACACCGTTACCGCGCGTCGTCACAAAGCACACTACAACCACGCCAAAGCGCCACACGGCCTCGCCACTGCCACCACAAAGCACCAAACGGCCTCACTATTGCCACGCACCATCACAAAGCACACTAAAGCCACACCGTTACCACGCGCCAACAGAAAGCATACTACAGCCACAACGTTACCACACGCCGTCACAAAGCACACTGCAGCCACGCCATTACAAAGCGCCACACGGCCTCGCCACTGCCACCGCAAAGCACACTACAGCCAGGCCGTTACCGCGCGCCATCACAAAGCACACTACAGCCACGCCGCCGCCGCGCGCCATCAAGTAGCGCCACACGGCCTCGGCGCTGCCGCGCGCCATCATAAAGCACCACATGACCTCATTAGTGCCACGCGCCATCAAAAAGCCCACACAGCCTCACTATTGCCACGCGCCATCGAAAAGCACCACACAGCCTCACTATTGCCACAAGCCCTGTGCAGCTCCACGCCGGAGCGCCACACACACACAAACACACACACAAACACCTATGAACCTGAACAGCATCATTACTCCAAAAATCAGACCCACATCCATAACAACGAACGTGAGGCAGCATTAAGCACGTACCTCCATCTGTCCCTTCTCTGTGGCAGTTTGACAATATGGCAGCAAAAAAGGCAGAATGGCCACCGCCGGGCGCGGAAGTGTTGCCGGGAACCGAGAGCCTTTACATGGAATACACCTGCAAAAACAAGGGATGTGGGTCATTAATAAAGGCTGGCCGGGGGACCAAGGGATGTGGGGCATTAATAAAGGCTGGCCGGGCGGGATGTGGGGCATTAATAAAGGCCGGCCGGGGGGGGGGGGGGAGGGAGGAATGTGGGGCATTAATAAAGGCTGACTGGGGGGGAACCAAGGGATGTGGGGGCATTATTAAAGGCTGGCCGGGGGACGGGACCTAGGGGCATTAATAGAGGCTGGCCGGGGCATTAATAAAGGCTGGCCGGGGGGGGGGGACCAAGGATGTGGGGCATTAATTAGGGCTGGCAGGGGGGGGGGGACGACCAAGGATGTGAGGCATTAATAAAGGCTGGCCCGGGGGGGGGGGACCAAGGGATGTGGGGCAATAATAGGGGGGGGGACCAAGGGATGTGGGGCATTAATAAAGGCTGGCTGCGGACAAAACCAAGAGACATGGAGGTATATATAAAGGCTGGACAGGGGAAAAACCGGGGACGTGGGGGCATTAATAAAGGAATTATTTTCCGGTTGTAAGCGTCATGCAAAGGGTTGTAGCCGTAGGATGCCAAAAACATACAAAGCTACAGCAAGGAACACGGCCTGCAACATGAGGCTAGCACAAGCCACTGGCCACAGAGTGCATTCTGCATGAAACAGCATGGCATCATGGGATTGCTAACCCCCATCTGATGGAAGCCATGATAACGTTGCAGTGGCCATGTTGGCTGGAGCCCCTTCAACTGGCTTCTCATGTGATCGTGAGGAATTGCAGAGGAGATGGGAGATCCAGAAAGCCGGGTAAGGGGCAGCAGGGGCTCAGAATTAACCCCTTTGACTTTTTGCCCAGCGCGTCCCTTTAACTCCGGGATCTCAAACTTTGGCCCCAAAACATTTGATTATGCCATGAATAAGTATAAAACACTCTCAGGTTCTGCCGGCAGAGCACAAATCAACGTGCGTGTCTACTGTATGCTGGCAGTGGAATATACCCAACTAGTGCAACGATTGGCTGATTGCCGGGCGAGAGCTTAACACACCCGAGACAAATTGAAGCGATCGACCTTATAGGACATTTTAAAATAGGATGTAAGCAAAATGCTGAGGGCGCTGGAGCCAAACGTCAAACCATGTGGGTGCAGAAAAGGTTACATGAAAGTATTTGCACCACTGGCTCAGAAAAGGTTAAATTTGGGGTACGTTGGTGAGCACAGGACGTCTCATGCACGAGGGGGAGGGGCGCTCACCTCAGCTGCTGTGGGTTTTCGTGGATCCCCACCACCCAGAAGTGGTCGGACTTCCCCTTGCAGTGCTCCCTGGTGTTGCACACGGGGGTCCACGTGTCGCCCAGGCTCCGGTTCAGCATTCGCACCACCCCCTCTGAGTCCACGTAACATGGGCTGCCTGGTGGCGGCAAAAACAAGAAGCAGGGTTAAACAAAGCTGTATACTAGAAAGCCAGTGCGGCGAGACCCTCATACTGATCAACCAGACGGCAAGAAGAGCAACATTAAAATAAAAGAGGATAAGATTGTAGAATATCACAAAATAAAACAAAACGAACAAAAACACCAAGAGTGGACAGTTGAGGTATTCCAGAAGAAAAGCGTATAATCTGAAAGAAATTATATATATCCTGTATTCCAGCCGCAGCCTTAAAATGCAAAAAAAGAAGACGTACTGTATATGTATCTGGCTCCACCTAGTGGATAAAGTGAACAGTGCAACAGAGTGAATGCAGAATAAATACAGTAAAATACAGAGCAGTTCATTGCAATGAATCAGCAAGTTCTCTCCGCACAGTAGTACACATCAAACCACCAAAGTAACAATGTTTGGAGAAAAATGTGGTTAATAGAGCGCTTCTTTCAAATAAGGGGGTGTCTTTCAAATAAAGCCGGGGTTATTTTTTTTTAAAAGTCTTCTTGCCTCGAAGAAAACACATCACATAAAACAGGACATGGTGTAGCCCATTAACCAAATGAAGCTCGGAAATCGTATGAAATGAACACTCACGTTTTTTGGGGTCACCTCTCGGACACCAGATGTACAGGCAGCCGGTAATAGTAAAGAGGTACCGGATCCCCCTTCAGATAACTGTCGGCAGTATTCCATTGTGTCAAACACCAGCAGGACCAAAGGGTTAAGAGAATTTATTACAATAAAATCCAGTTTAATAAAACACTGAACCGCGTTTCGCGATTAAATCACTTCCTCACTCAGTGCATAATCTGGAATAAATTATTTTAACCCTTTGATTGATGGTCCTGCTGGTGTTTGACACAAAAGAATACCGCCGACAGTCATCCGAAGGGGGATCCAGTACCTCTTCATCATTACTGGCTGCCTGTACATCTGGTGTCCGAGAGGTGACACCAAAAAAAGTGAGTGTTCATTTCATACGGATTTTTGAGCTTCATTTGGTTAATGGGCTACACCATGTCCTGTTTTATGTTGTTTTTTCTTCGAGGCAAGAAGATTTAAAATAAAAAAGGGAAAACGAGATTTATTTTAACACAGCTCGGAGGCTTCGTATTTGCATTTCTCTCTCTTTAATACTCCAGCAGTAAAGAAACAGAAAGAAATTGGTATAACCCTTTCCCCCCAACGTGGGGATCCCCCCTCCCTCCTACAGTGGGCTGTCCCAAGTCCATAAGAGATCTGGTCAGGCGCGGCAAATTCCTCTTTACTGCTCCTGCACCAGGAAGTATAATTTTCTCTCCATTGTTACTGCTTAATTTATTCCTATTGCTTTTAGATTAGGTTCAGCGTTTATTTGCTATGGCCTTCTGGGACACGGCTTACTCCGGCTTTAACCGCGGGGGTCGTGTCCCTTCGTTTATTTTGATTGCTTGCTCCGTTCACGAAGCACTGCGGCATTGTCCGGCCCCTCCGTTTCCCTCCCACTGCTCTCAACAGCATTCGCGGGGCGTTGTCAGACCGCGGCTAGTGGTTTCACTCGGCGCGCGGTCTGTCTCTCTCCCCGGCTTCACAAGGTGGGGGCGACATCAAACGGGGCGTTGCCGGACCGCGGCTGGTGGTTTCACTTGGAGCGCGGTCCGACTCACTCTCTGGGGTTTCCCAAGATGTCAGCAACATCTCGCGAGATCTCGTCGCCACCATCTTGGATCACATGCTTCTGGTTCGCGGCCATTCCTCCGCGCTCTTCCACTATACAGCCGCTGCAAGTGCTAAGTTGGCAGCTTTGCACTGAACGCTGTTCGGTGCGGCTAACTTAGCACTTGCAGCCAAGTCGAGAGGTGCTGCAGGGTTGACCGAATCCAATAAGGAAATTCACAACAGCTAATAATTATTGGAACATGGTAAAGATTGACACTAAAGTGGTAATAAAAATGGCCACAAGTGGATTTTGCAGAAACAGCAGCTTTCATTAAGCAATCCTCTGCCCTTTCACTTCCATATTCAGCCAAAGCATTCAGTGAGACGGCTGCAGCAAACTGAACTGCAGCAATTAATTCAGCAGCTGCTGAGTAACTGAACACGCATCAGCTCTCGCATCTCTACATTACACCTCCGTCATGTCCCCGAGTAAGACACCCACTCAAATCTCACCCTCTCAATCTGCGGGATCGGATTCCGCCGCAAGCTCCTCTCGCAGGACAACCTTGGTGGACTCTGGGGCCACCCATCCCCCACCCAAATGCCCCTCTAAAAATCGGCCTACAGGCTGGCTGCTATGGATGACTCCCTGCACTCAATATCTGCCACCCTGTCCTCGGCTGTGAGCACCCTCGCAGAGTCATTCCACCGCTCCATGGCAGACGCAGCAGCCTCAGTCAGGGCAATGCAGCCTGACAGCTCCCCTATAGCCTCACATCCCTCCATGTTCCCTGACATGCCGGCTCAAGATGCTGTTCAAGATGCTGCGGCCCCATCGGGGTCCAAACATAGATCCAAAAACACCTTGATTTTGCTCCTCGAGGGGCTAGCAACCCCGAAAAAGTGCTGGAATCTGACGCGTCTAACTCGCACAAGAAAGCCCTTGACCGCGGGGCGAAAACTGTGGCTTTTAAGAAAAGGTCCAAACCTACGGGTTCTGGTCCACTCCCCGATATATCGGACTCTGACAATGATGATCACGAGTCTGGGGAAGAAAACGCGGAAGCCCTTGAGCTACACGCACCTGACGACCCCGAACTGGGAGTCGAGGAGGAGCGAGGCAGTCACCGAACTCAAACTGGACAAGTTTAAAGACCATTTTTACTCTATCTTTCGGTTGTGCGTATTGAATTGTATGGACATTTACATTATTGCTACATGTGGTTTTATTAGTGTGGTGTATTAAAAAAGTATCCTGTATGGTGTGAATGTAATGTTATGTAAGAAACCGTTTGTATGAGTTTTTCCCCGTCGCCATTGCCCAGCCCCGCGTGGGTCTGCAAAGAACAAAGGAATTCCAGAGCCAAAATGAAAGGGACCCAGATCCGGTTCAGAGCGCCGAATCGTAACATGGCCGATTCGATGCGTCCGGCGGAAATGCCATATCGAATCGGCACCGCCTCCGACTCGAAACCGGCCAACCCGAATCAGAGCCACATCCACGGACCAAAGTGAAGCCTGCAGGAGGCTTGAAACCGGCCAACCAGGCCCATGGGGACGGGCAGGGTCACCAAATCCAGTGTGTGTATTTTGTATAAATGCGTGTCCCCAAAATCCAAATAAATCAGTTCAACTGAGTTTTCTGTTTTAAAATATACAGCCGCGTCTGGTGATTTATTTCAGGGCTTAGTCACATTTCTGCAGGAGGCACTCAGCGGTCTCCTGCATCACCACTCACCCCAGGAACGGGATCCCTAAGGCGGCACAGCATCTCGACTCGCCGATTCGGAGCCTCGAATCGGCGCTACCAAACCCGAAACACCGCGGCAACCCCGATTCGGAGGACCGAATCGACCCCGGGTCCCTGCTTCAACGGAACCTCTGCCGAATCGCGGCCAGCCCAGCAGCCATCCTCGTACCATCAAGAGGTCAGTAGATCAGGCTGCTCGAGGCGCTGTGCCACTCTGTAGTCGGGCTGATCTCCAATGTGGGTGCCTCGCCTTCTCCGCAGACGCCAAAGCAACACCATCTCCCTACTCAGGCTGCTCAAGACGCCGGGTGCCGTGCCACTCGGTAGTCAGAGCAGGACTGCAGACGGACTTCCATCCCGTCAGAGGCCCACCACCTCTGTTATCCCAGCAAGACGTAGTCTGTGACCCCCTGGGTAACCATGTTTCACGCCTGAGGTGGTGCACCCTCGGATCCACAGCCTGGTCTCCCATGCCCCATGTCGAACTATGGGTAGATCCCAACATGCGCCAGCACATGGCTAACGCCACTAGAACAAATTTCAGGGCGGAATGTCCCCGTCCCACCACAGCGTGAAAACATGTCTTACCCCCACTGTGGATGAGGACTTTGTTAATTCCTTACCCCTAAAGGCTGGTCCGCTAAACGCAGAATTGACAGTGCGTTTAGACTTTGTGAGGATAAGATCCTAGACGTATCCTCCCCTCTCATTTACCTACTAGACCTGGTGGAGGATGCCCACCTCACCGACAAACCCCTACTATTTGGCAACAAAAAATTAAACAATCTGGGCACCTTTAGCCAACTTGAAAAAGTACAAGCTACTATGAAAAAGGTGTTTCCATCTGAGTTTTGACAGCGCCGGCAGAGGTGGGAGCCGCTCTACCGGCCGTTCGGTTTTAGCCCGTACAGATCGAGGTTCCTTCCAGTCCTCCTCATTCCAACCTATGGGTCCTCCTGGACCCCTAGTCTGTCCTTGGCGTGGTAGATGTTTCAGAGGTCGCAGAAGGGTGTTACACTCCAGCAGGAAAAAAACAGGTAGACCTGTCAATTATAATCTGACCTATGTTGGTACATCCAGGGGGTACATCCAGTTTTTATTCCAGGTTTGGCGCAACGTCACCCTAGATCCTTCAGACCATCCAAGGGTTCCCCATAACCTTCTCTGCACCTCCTCCCCCCTCACACCTCTGCCCTACTTTTATCCAGATGCTTTTACATATTTTATATGTAATCTGCATTCATACCAAGTCCAGATAACTATCCATCTGGTTTTCTGTGCTAATATAGTGTTACATTAGAACTCATTTAGTTTTATTGCGTATCCTTCGCTTGTGAGGAGTAACTATAGGTCACACGTGCAATATACTGTTATTTATTCGTTTTACATCCTGTATACATTGCGTTTAAAAATGGTGATACCCACCCGGTGGTGATTGCAAATAAACAATACAATCAAAAAAATACAATGCAAATAAAAAGGTGCAAAAAGGATAAAACAATCTAGAATAAGAAGTAATGTGACATTTACAGTCTTATCCTGTATACTCCAGGTTGTGAAAGTCTTAGTGCAGGGAAGAATAAAATAAAAGTCCTACAGTATCTGGTATTTGCGGCGTCCGCTGCCTCTCCAGACCACTTGGTGGTATATCCCTTTTCCACCTTGTAAGTCAGTATAAAAGAAAGATGTGCTGAAGTTGGCGCTTCCTGTCCAACTACAACATTTGATTTCAGTTGCTATAGCAACCGGGATGCGCAGTTACGTCACGTTTTGACGCTGACCGGACCAGCCCCCGGATTCTCAGCGCATCCACGTGGAACGCTTGATTGAGACGGTTGATTCGGTAAGCTGTTCTGTATTTATACGCGCTTATTGTTACCTACAAAATCGCTCCAAAGAGACAACATGTCATTGTACTTTAAAATGTATCGATCTATACACACAAATCGCACGCAGATGAACAGCTCCCTGGTTTCTGTCTATAGGTGTTAAAAATGCAAACACGAGACTGGAGAATCGCCAAAATAGAAATTCAGTGTTTGTATTTTGGGTTTTTTGTTTACTAGAGGCAGGTTAATAAGATTACTGCTGCATTAAACATTGGCAGGATGGGAGGATAAAACCCTAATAAAAACAAAGCGTCCGCCTCGTTTCTTTCATTGCCAATATCGCACAATCGCGGCGTTCCTAGAAATAGCCCAAGTTCACGAGTTTTGCTTCAAGCTGTAAACGATTGGCATGTGTAAATTGCTGAATATATGACAAAAGGGCCAGAAGACGAATCCCAACGCACTTCGTGGTTTGCGAGGCCCCCGTGTGGTGTGGAATAATATTGCCGCCTGCCGGAAAGTTGCGTCAATGGAAACAGCCCATTAAGAAAGATATGCGCAGGGCTGGCATCGCCATAACACTGCCCAGGGAGTCAATGCCGGGGACACCATTACCAAAAAAGCGCAACCAAAAAACGCACCACGTGGAGGCTGATTCTGCAAAGCGGGTTAAACGCTATGAATCTTCCCAGTCACACGAACGCCCTTCCACGTCCAGTGGACAAGATAATCCCCCCTTCTCAGGGGAGGAAAACAGAGAAGACACTTTAGACGTGTATGCCTCGGATGAGGATTTTTCTGATATGCCAATCACTCCCCATCAAGGTCTGATAACTCTGGACCTATTTATGATCCTATGGGTAATCCCATGTTTACCCCGGAAGACCTATCCCATCCTCGCTCCACTTAATGGACCCTCACCCCACATGTGGAAGCTTGGATTGATGCGAGAGTGCGTACATCTTTAGACAAAACCACCAGAAACAGAATGAGAGCAGAGTGTCCCCGACTTACTACCGTAGGAAAAACGTGCTTGACCCCTGACGTTGATAAAAAAATTTATAAAATTTGTGGAGAATAAAGGTTGGTCCCAAAATAGAGGCATAGACTTAGCATTTAAAAACTGTCAAGACAAGCTGTTAGATGTGGTTGGACCACTAGCCAAACTCCTAGATGTTGCTGAACAGGCAAAGTTGGCAGATGCTACTCTAGACCCTTCTGACGTGACGAATTGGGTACAAAGGGCTCTGAGTTTTGTGGGCAATACTAACTCAGCCCTGGCGACAGAACGTCGCAAATGTATTTTGTTAAAGATGGGTCCGCAACTGGCGGCAGTGGCGGACAACGAATTGGGTGCTAAGGCCCAAGGATGGTTATTTGGCCCTGGATTTTTACGGGACATGTCCGAATATACAGGGGTGTTTACTACGATGGAGAAAGTCACAACATCTATTAAAAAAGTGTTCACAGCTGGGGTTTTTGCTAGGGCTGGCAGGGTCAGGGGTCACGCTGCCGGCCGTGGATCGGCAGGCATCTCGCCAGTTTACAGGCTCCGTGGCGTACGACGCCTCAAGAGGTTCAGTGGCATAGGACGCCTCACAATCAGAGACCAGAGTGTCCAACTTCTTCCCATCCCGTCCACGACCCTGGCGTGCCAGAGGTTTTCGAAACTTCCGAGGTTACCGTGATGGACAACTTTCCAGCGGTCAGATACATAAACGCTCTGGGGGTCCTCGTTCGTCTCTCCTAACCGGGATGGCAACACGACTCTGGGACTGGTGCTTCCAGAGAGGAATAGTGGTACAGGCCCAATTCATTCCAGGTGTGTCGAATCTCTTAGCAGATTGGAGTTTGAGACACACGGAAGACTCCGGGGACTGGCATTTACACTCGTCAATTTTTACCAGTGTGTCGGAATTATGGGGTCCATTTCAAATAGATCTATTCGCCTCCCGTCTCAACAGCCATCTACCCCAGTTTTACAGTTGGCGCCCGGACCCCATGGCTCTAGCCACGGACGCCTTTCTGCAGAACTGGGAGGGTCCTCGACAGTATGGGTTTCCCCCATTTAAGCTAATATCTCGGACGTTACACCAGATCCGGATTCAGGAGACGGAGTTGGTTCTAGTGGCTCCATTTTGGCCCAACCAACCTTGGTTTCCTCTGTTACTGGAACTCCTGGTGGACGTCCCGCGATTACTGCCAGACCTTCCGGATCTTCTGGTGGACGGTTTAGGGCAACCTCACCCGCTGTTGTCTCCAGACATGTGCCCGGTCCTAACCTCTTTGGTCTCGGGACGACCGGAGGGGTTTCGGTCCGAGCTAGAGCTCTCTTACGGGCAGCATGGGCCCCGGGCACCTTGTCCTGCTATGACTCGGCCTGGGCCCAGTGGTCTGGTTGGTGTGTGTCACGGGATCAGGATCCCTTTCAAGCCCCTCTACATTACATCCTGAACGTCCTGTCAGAATGTTTTGATGAGGGTAGAAACATAGAAAAGTGTCGACAGATAAGAACCTTTCGGCCCATCTAGTCGCCCAATTACATGGATACTTTACCTGGATTTATCTTTTGTTTAGGATAGCCTTATGCCTATCCCATGCTTGCTTAAATTCAATCACTGTTTTGGCCTCTACCACTTCTACTGGAAGACTGTTCCATGTATCCACCACCCTCAGTAAAATAATGCTTCCTGATGTTACTTTTAAACCTTTGCCCCTCTAATCTAAGACTATGTCCTCTTGTTTTGCTACTTTGTTTCCTTTTAAATATACTCCCTTCCTCTACCTTGTGGATTCCCTTTACGTATTTAAATGTTTCTATCATATCTCCTCTGTCTCGTCTTTTTTCCAAGCTGTACATGTTAAGATCATTAAGCCTTTCCTGGTAACTTTTCTCCTTCAAGCCGTACACCATTTTAGTAGCCCTTCTCTGAACTCTCTCTAAGATGTCTATATCCTTCTGGAGATACGGTCTCCAGTACTGCACACAGTACTCCAAGTGAGGTCTCACCAGTGCTCTGTACAGTGGCATGAGCACTTCCCTTTTCCTACTGCTAATACCTCTCCCTACACAACCAAGCATTCTGCCAGCATTTCCAAGCATTCTGCCAGCATTTCCAAGCATTCTGCCAGCATTTCCAAGCATTCTGCCAGTATTTCCTGCTGCTCTATTACATTAACTACTTACCTTTAGATCCTCTGAAATAATGACCCCTAAATCCCTTTCCTCAGATGTTGAGGTTAGGACTGTATCAAATACAGGGTAGAGGGTAGAGCATATAGGACTCTTAATGTTTACAGATCGGCCCTCTCGGTTTATCACGAGGGTTTCTTAGGAGTCCCAGTGGGCAAACATCCCTTGGTCTGTCGTTTACTGAGAGGCATTAGGTGTTCACGACCTCCGCTCCCTCGATATTCGGAGACCTGGGATGTCACGCTGTTGCTCACGTTCTTAATGACATGGCCGTCCAATGAGAATCTCTCCTTGAGGCAGATTTCGGCCAAGTTATTGGCCTTATTTCATGTAAACGGGTAGGTGACGTCAGGGCTTTGGATTTTCAGGTCAGATCCTTTGTTCCAGAAGGGGTTCACTTCGATGTCTCTCGTCGTACTAAAACTGCTTTGAAATCGGTGTTTTACCCGGCGTTTCCGACTCAACCTGCTTTATGTCCGGTAGCTTGTTTACAAGTGTTTGAAACCAGTACGGTGGCGCTGCGTTCTCCAGGTGTGTCGCCGCTATTTATCTCATATCGTTCTCATGCCGCGGTGGGTTCCACTACGCTGGCGCGTTGGTTAAAGTGGTTATTGGCACTGGTGGGGGGTGGACGTGAATAGGTTTGGGGCACATTCTGTTCGCAGCGCCGCTGCGTCGTCAGCTATTGTGGCGGGTTGCCGTTTGGAGGATCTGCTTAGGTCAGCTGATTGGTCTCGTGAGACCACTTTTCGGACTTTTTATTTTAAGCCTATAGTTCATTGGTCGTCCGCTCTTATGGATCAGCTTTGAACTTGCAATAGGAGCCTCTGAGACCTTGTATTAAAATTATAAAATTTAGCTAACTATGATGGTAAGTTAGAATTTTAATAAAGGACTCCGAGGCGAGTATTGCCCACCCTGCCCTCCCAGGGCAGACTCTAGGGTTTTGCTCGCGTTGCGACATCACGCGATGGTCTCTCACTTCTTTTGATTTCAGCTCAGTGAGATGTTGCACATCGTCTGGTGGCAGTTCCTGTGTTCATGGTCCGGATGGATAGTCTTCTTCCTGTTTCGCAATGCCTGTGGATCCGTTGTTAACGAGCAAAGAAAAGAGGGAGAAAAGGCGGGAATCTGGATGTATATATAGACTGGCAGAGCACTGGACTGTCTCACTGGGAAAGGGGGGGTTAGAATACTCCATTGTTACCAAAATATTTTGTTTAAATGTCGGTGTTATTTTTCGACATTTATTTTTGCTACTATATTAAAAGCAAGAAAAGAATGCAATACTCGCCTCTGAGTCCTTTATTAAAATTCTAACTTACCGTCATACTTAGCTAAATTTTATAATTTTTATCCTTTTATGATCACTACTTTTTTTCTTATCTACTACTCGTTCATTTTACCATTTTCACCATTTCACTTCCTGCTTTGTGACTCGCATTTATTAATGTTAGATTAATGCCTTGTTAGAAAAAAAACAGTATAATGAATGTGGAATAAAAAAAAACACCGTGACATCTACTACACGAACACCGTGACGATCTACTACACGAACACCGTGCCGATCAACTACTAGAACACCGTGCCGATCTACTACACGAACACCGTGACGATCTACTACACGAAAACCGTGACGATCTACTACACCAACACCGTGACGATCTACTACACCAACACCGTGACGATCTACTACACCAACACCGTGACGATCTACTACACCAACACCGTGACGATCTACTACACCAACACCGTGACGATCTACTACACGAACACCGTGACGATCTACTACACGAAAACCGTGACGATCTACTACACCAACACCGTGACGATCTACTACACCAACACCGTGACGATCTACTACACACCAACACGTGACGATCTACTACACCAACACCGTGACGATCTACTACACGAACACCGTGACGATCTACTACACGAACACCGTGACGATCTACTACTAGAACACCGTGCCGATCTACTACTAGAACACCGTGCCGATCTACTAGAACACCGTGACGATCTACTAGAACACCGTGACGATCTACTACTAGAACACCGTGACGATCTACTACTAGAACACCGTGACGATCTACTGCTAGAACACCGTGACGATCTACAACACCATGACGATCTACTACAAGAACACCGTGACGATCTACTACTAGAACACCGTGACGATCTACTACTAGAACACCGTGACGATCTACTACTAGAACACCGTGACGATGTATTACAAGAACACCGTGCCGATCTACTACTAGAACACCGTGCCGATCTACTAGAACACGTGCCGATCTACTACTAGAACACCGTGCCGATCTACTAGAACACCGTGACGATCTACTACTAGAACACCGTGACGATCTACTACTAGAACACCGTGACGATCTACTACAAGAACACCGTGCCGATCTACTACAAGAACACGTGCCGATCTACTGCTAGAACACCGTGACGATCTACAACACCATGACGATCTACTACAAGAACACCGTGACGATCTACTACAAGAACACCGTGACGATCTACAACACCATGACGATCTACTACAAGAACACCGTGACGATCTACTACTAGAACACCGTGACGATGTATTACAAGAACACCGTGCCGATCTACTACTAGAACACCGTGCCGATCTACTAGAACACGTGCCGATCTACTACTAGAACACCGTGCCGATCTACTACTAGAACACCGTGCCGATCTACTACTAGAACACCGTGACGATCTACTACTAGAACACCGTGCCGATCTACTACAAGAACACCGTGCCGATCTACTACTAGAACACCGTGCCGATCTACTACTAGAACACCGTGCCGATCTACTACTAGAACACCGTGCCGATCTACTACTAGAACACCGTGCCGATCTACTACTAGAACACCGTGCCGATCTACTACTAGAACACCGTGCCGATCTACTAGAACACCGTGACGATCTACTAGAACACCGTGACGATCTACTACTAGAACACTGACGATCTACTACTAGAACACCGTGACGATGTATTGCTAGAACACCGTGACGATCTACTGCTAGAACACCGTGACGATCTACTGCTAGAACACCGTGACGATCTACTGCTAGAACACCGTGACGATCTAGAACACCGTGACGATCTAGAACACCGTGACGATCTAGAACACCGTGACGATCTAGAACACCGTGACGATCTACTACAAGAACACCGTGACGATCTACTACAAGAACACCGTGACGATCTACTACAAGAACACCGTGACGATCTACTAGAACACCGTGACGATCTACTACTAGAACACCGTGCCGATCTACTACAAGAACACCGTGACGATCTACTACAAGAACACCGTGACGATCTACTACAAGAACACCGTGACGATCTACTACAAGAACACCGTGACGATCTACTACAAGAACACCGTGACGATCTACTACTAGAACACCGTGACGATCTACTACTAGAACACCGTGACGATCTACTACAAGAACACCGTGACGATCTACTACAAGAACACCGTGACGATCTACTACAAGAACACCGTGATGATCTACTACAAGAACACCGTGACGATCTACTACAAGAAACACCGTGACGATCTACTACAAGAACACCGTGACGATCTACTACAAGAACACCGTGACGATCTACAACACCATGACGATCTACTACAAGAACACCGTGACGATCTACTACAAGAACACCGTGACGATCTACTACAAGAACACCGTGACGATCTACTACAAGAACACCGTGACGATCTACTACAAGAACACCGTGACGATCTACTACAAGAACACCGTGACGATCTACTACAAGAACACCGTGACGATCTACTACAAGAACACCGTGACGATCTACTACAAGAACACCGTGACGATCTACTACAAGAACACCGTGACGATCTACTACAAGAACACCGTGACGATCTACTACAAGAACACCGTGACGATCTACAACACCATGACGATCTACTACAAGAACACCGTGACGATCTACTACAAGAACACCGTGACGATCTACTACAAGAACACCGTGACGATCTACTACAAGAACACCGTGACGATATACTACAAGAACACCGTGACGATCTACTACTAGAACACCGTGACGATCTACTAGACATGTGCATTCGTTTTAGTACTAAAACGATTTAGTCCGAATTTTGGGATAATTTAGTTTTCGTATGACTCAAGAGATACGAAACTGCTCAGTACAAAAACGAAAGAAACTAAAATAAAATGCACTACATTTTAGTTTCAGTCCTTTTTGTGATATTACATTGAGTGAAGGAGACCAGCAATGAAGAGCACAACATCCGAAGTTCTGCACCCTCCACATGCCAATGCAGTAGGATGTTCTATACAGAGAGGGGCATTAATTAATGCAGGAGGATGTTCTATACATTATACAGAGAGGGGTATTAATGCAGGAGAATTATATACATTATACAGAGAAAGGTATAAATTGAGGAGGATGTTCTATACAGAGAGGGACATTAATTCAGGAGGATGTTCTATACATTATACAGAGAGGGGTATTAATTAATGCAGGTGGATGTTGTATACATTATACAGAGAGGGGTATTAATTAATGCAGGTGGATGTTGTATACATTATACAGAGAGGGGTATTAATTAATGCAGGAGGATGTTATAAACATTATACAGAGAGGAGCGTTTTTTTTTAGCCCTTTAAATCCAGTGGCTGTGAGCGCTGAGATCGGCTGCTTGTTATATTATCTCAGTACAATGTATCAGGTTACAGTAACTGACTGTAACAGCGCTCAGAGTTTCACTAAAACAAGGAAATAATATTGTTCTAACCTCATATATAAAAATATTATTTACTAGTTTTACTGAAACTCTGAGCGCTGTGATGAGCAGCAGTCAGTTACTGTAACAGCTTTGCCTGACACGGGGCAGTATTACAATGTTGGTGCCAACTTACCCAGAGCTGTTGTAAACTGAAAACCTCCATAGGCTATAATGGCTCTGGGAAGTTTACAACAGCTCTGGTTAAGTTAGCACCAACTATGTAATATGGCCCACATTGTGCTGAGAGTGAGAGATACTGTAACAAGCAGCGATCTCAGCCCTCTGAGGAGCCACTACAATAGTAATTGTATCCACTGGTTTTCGGATGAATGTAATTAGTTTTCATACTAAAGAACTGAAAACTAATTTCTTTAGCAACTAAATTGCATTTTAGGAGTAATCCATTAGTTCAAAACGAAATTTTGTGCTGTGCACATGTCTACGATCTACTACTAGAACACCGTGACGATGTACTACTAGAACACCGTGACGATCTACTACTAGAACACCGTGACGATCTACTACTAGAACACCGTGACGATCTACTACTAGAACACCGTGACGATCTACTACTAGAACACCGTGACGATCTACTACTAGAACACCGTGACGATCTACTACAAGAACACCGTGACGATCTACTACAAGAACACCGTGACGATCTACTACAAGAACACCGTGACGATCTACTACAAGAACACCGTGACGATCTACTACAAGAACACCGTGACGATCTACTACAACACCGTGACGATCTACTACAACACCGTGACGATCTACTACAAGAACACCGTGACGATCTACTACAAGAACACCGTGACGATCTACTACAAGAACACCGTGACGATCTACTACAAGAACACCGTGACGATCTACTACAAGAACACCGTGACGATATAAAAAGGTTGCAAATATAAAAAAAGATTTTAAAAAAAACGTGCGACTAATGTGAAGATATAAAAAGTGCAACTAAATATTGAAAACACCCTGAAAATAGAATAAAAGATGCAACTATAGAGTGTTGAAAAGAAAAAAAGTGCAAATGAAATTAAAGGCTGAACAAAGTGCAAACAGGAATATTGAAAAAAGGTTCAAAAGAACATCGAAAGAAACGTTGACAAAGGAAGCAAATAAGAAAAATGTGCAAATGGAGAATATGGAAAAGATTATAAATTCTGAATGAAGCGCTCGCTCCGATGACGTTCGTAATAGACAAATATTTAACCCATCACCTTCTGCCGTGAAGCCGAGCCAAGCCAGGTGACTTTTCCGTGAGAGCGGCAGGGGGTCTCCATGTAAAACCTGTCTCCTCTTCTTGCCCAGTTCCAGCAGCTGCACCCCCAGGCACTGATCACCATTAAAGCCCGTACCTGCAGCGTGAGGGAATCGGGCGTTACAACCGACAGAAAGGTAGCGCGCAGACACATCACGTGCATAAAAATCCCTTTAAAATGATGAACTACGAATAAGATTTATCGGAGAATTAGCTCCTGTGGCCGCACACCCACCAATACAATATATTACGGCTACATTTTAAAACATGGAGGGGGGGCAAGGCTAAAGGACCCGGCATGAACTGCGTGAGGGGCACGGACCAAGGTGCATTACAACAGCAGAGGCGCGTTCAATATCTCAGCCGCTGCAAGTGCTAAGTTAGCAACTCGCCATTGAACAGCGTTTTGCCGCTCAGCGCTGCTAACTTAGCACTTGCAGCGACCCGAGGAGATGCTGTGAGTAGCTGAGTGTGACGTAGTAAAGATGGCCGCCGCCATGAAGCGAGTAACAATTCCGTACAGCAATGTTATTTTGAGGTTTTTGTTCACCAAAGTACAAAACATTTATTTATTATTTACCCCTGCACATAGACATATATTACAGCTCAATTTATATTTTGTTTCATTAGTAAATATAACGTTTATTCAATAAAAACGATCATTTGTGGTGTGTGCGTACAAAACGGATTGTGCCGACTGCTTTTCTATATCATATTTTGTCCGAGTGATACGAAAAACAATCTGACTCAAAGTCGTCATCGGCCATTTTATTTCCAAATTCGCATCCAAAGCGTTCAATGACACTGCTGCAGCATTTCAGCAGCTGAGGTATTGAACGGGGCTCAGCAACCTTGGCTACATAGAGGTTTGGGAACTACATCTCCCATGATGCCTAGTCAGCTCAGACTCCGAGGATTATAGAATATTTAATTCTAATGTATGGACTCGGAGGCTCCTATTTGCATTTCTCCCTTTATTGCACCCATAGCAGCAAAGGGTTAACTTTTGGAAAAAAACATAAAGGAAAAACAACCCCTCCCCAACATGGGGAGGCCCTCCCATAGTCCTGGTCCCGCCCCAATCCCATGTTCAAGTAAGCACTGCGGGAGCATCCACTTCCTCTTCCTTTGCTGCTCCCGCAGTGGCAACATCGTGCTATAGACAAGTAAAACGCGCTGACGTGCTTATTCAATCCTTATTCTTACATCATTAAACTGTATCTCTGGGTCACTACTCCCGGTGATAGCCGTGGACGGTGACCCGTTTTTACCCCTCCGTTACCGGCCGTCGGGGGTTGCTTTTTACTTTATTTTCTGTCTATTGCGCTGTGTTTCCCCGTTGGTTTAAAGGACATGGCGCTGTGTTTCCCCGCTGGTTTAAAGGACATGGCGCTGTGTTTCCCCGCTGGTTTAAAGGACATGGCGCTGCGTTTCCCCGCTGGTTTAAAGGACATGGCGCTGTGTTTCCCCGTTGGTTTAAAGGACATGGCGCTGTGTTTCCCCGCTGGTTTAAAGGACATGGCGCTGTGTTTCCCCGCTGGTTTAAAGGACATGGCGCTGTGTTTCCCCGCTGGTTTAAAGGACATGGCGCCGTGTTTCCCCGCTGGTTTAAAGGACATGGCTCGCTTTCCCCGCTGGTTTAAAGGACTTGGCGCTGCGTTCCCCGCTGGTTTAAAGACATGGCGCTTGTGTTCCCCGCTGGTTTAAAGGACATGGCGCTGTGTTTCCCCGCTGGTTTAAAGGACATGGCGCTGCGTTTCCCCGCTGGTTTAAAGGACATGGCGCTGCGTTTCCCCGCTGGTTTAAAGGACATGGCGCTGTGTTTCCCCGCTGGTTTAAAGGACATGGCGCTGCGTTTCCCCGCTGGTTTAAAGGACATGGCGCCGTGTTTCCCCGCTGGTTTAAAGGACATGGCGCTGCGTTTCCCCGCTGGTTTAAAGAAACATGGGCTGCGTTCCCCGCTGGTTTAAAGGACATGCGCCGTGTTCCCCGCTGGTTTAAAGACATGGCGCGTGTTTCCCCGCTGTTTAAAGGACATGGCGCCTGTCCCGCTGGTTTAAAGGAATGGCGCTGTTCCCCGCTGGTTTAAAGGACATGCGCCGTGTTTCCCCGCTGGTTTAAAGAATGGCGCCGTGTTTCCCCGCTGGTTTAAAGGATATGGCGCTGCGTTTCCCCGCTGGTTTAAAGGACATGGCGCTGTGTTTCCCCGCTGGTTTAAAGGATATTGGCGCTGCGTTTCCCCGCTGGTTTAAAGGATATTGCGCTGTGTTTCCCCGCTGGTTTAAAGGACATGGCGCTGCGTTTCCCCGCTGGTTTAAAGGATATTGCGCTGTGTTTCCCTGCTGGTTTAAAGGTTATAGCGCTGCGTTTCCCCGCTGGTTTAAACAATATTGCGCTGCATTTCTCCGCTGGTTAAACGAAACGCTCGTTCCCCGCTCTCATACTGGCGGCCGCAAGCTCCCTGATCCCCTCGAGTACGCCGCGCTCGGCCAGGCAGTAGCCCCGCCCCCTCACATGCTTGAATCTCGTGGCGGCCATTTTGAATATATTAAAGTGCATGCACTTTCCCCGTCCTCACCGACACACACACCATGTCCCGGTCGAAGCCCACCGACTCCAGCTCTCCGCTCTCTGGCAATGCATCGGACTCCAGTTCCATGCAGACACGCTCAGGGGAACGCAGATCCCGCAAATGCTACTTAAATCCGAGGCACGTCTCCAGCGGTTGGAGGCTTCCATCCAGGCCTCCATGACCTCTGCGGTCCAGTCTGCCGTCTCACTGGCTGTTACATGGGAACAATCGCTAACTGCGATACTGAATGCTCAGGTACAGTCTACCCCTGACAGACAGCCTTCCTCTACTCGTTCACAAGACTCCAGGCACAGTGCTGCGCAAGGCCCCTCTGATGAGACAAAGCCTGATCCCCGGGGGGACGATTCTGTGCCGCCTAAGGACGCGCACGCTGCAAACAGCAGCCGAGGGGATGGCAGACCCACCACACTGCCGGGTCTCAGCACCCAACCGGTCCCTCGTAAGAGAGCCCTCGACTGCGGGGCCCCTTGAGCAGTCACCTCCAAACGACAGCGCCAGGCGACACCAGCGCTGACCGAGTATTCGGACACGGATGACTATGAGGATCCGATGACTGAGGATGAGGTCCTGGAGATCCACGCTCCGGAGAATCACGCCCTCATGGCCGCAGTGGTTCCCGCCCGGTCTGTCCGCTCCAAACACCTGGTCATTTATGACCCGCAGGGCAATCCACTGTTCGAGCCATTGGACCTCAAACATCCTAGGTCCACAGCCTGGTGTCCCACCGCGCATGTCGAGCAATGGGTTGATGCCCATATGCACCAGCCACTCGAGAAAGTGGACCGTGCGAGATTACGGGCTGAATGCCCTAGTCCTAGACCCACCACCACAGGTAAAACGTGCCTGACCCCTGTGGTGGATAAGAGTTTCCAGAAATACACCAGCAGGAGTGGTTGGTCGGCCAAAAGAGGCATCAACAGTGTCCTAAAAAGCTGTCAAGACTAGGTGCTGGATGTAGCAGGCCCTATGGTCCGCATTTTTGAGTTGGTGGAGGAGGTGAAAACTCAACTTATTTTCTTAGACCCCAAACAAGTGGGCGAGTGGCTACAGCGTGCGTTCTGCCTCCTGGGGAACGCCAACGCCGCTATTTCTGCCAAACGCAGAAAAAGCATATTACTAAAAGTTGATTCTAGATTGGTTGACCTGGCCACTAACGATTTGGGGGCTAATGCCCAAGGCATGCTTTTTGGCAAACCTTTCCTTAAGGACATGGGTGAGTACACCCAGGCCTTCCAGTCCATAGACAAGTCTGAGTCTACTATGAAACACATCTTCTCTACTAAGAGGCGTATTTTTGGCAGAGCCAGCAGCTACAGGGGTCGTGCTGCCTGCAGAGCAGGTTCCACCGCCCCCCGCAGATTTCAAGACCCCACTGCTGCCAATACCTCCTCTACTACCATCGGTGCCGCTGGCCCGGTCCCTTACACAAGAGCCGTTCCCTGGCGTGGCAGAGGTTAGAGGCAGAGGTTCCTCCTACTACCGATGTGGAACATGTATGCCTTTACCAAATTATCCCTTGTTCCCAAGAACAGGTGTGGGGGGGGGGGTCGCCTCCATCTCTTTTCCCGCGCTTGGTGACACATCTCAGCGGATCCGTGGATCCTTCAGGTAGTCTCGGGGCTCCTCCTAGAGTTTATATCCCCTCCCGTCCAAGACTCCCTCCCGCTGCCTCTTCGGTTTGCGCAGGAACAGATGGCTCTGGTTCAGGAGGAAATACATGCGCTTCACGAGAAATGCGCTATAGAGCCCACGTCCCCCGCTCCTCCTGGATTCCTCCGCAACCTTTTTCTCGTAGCAAAAAACAGGGGGCGGCAGGCGTCCCGTGATCAACCTCCGGTCCTTGAACGAGTGGGTGGTTTACCATCACTTCAAGATGGAAGGCATCCACACTCTCAGGGACTCTGTCCCTAAACGATTGGATGGTCAAACTCGACCTAAAGGACGCCTACCTTTCGGTCCCGATCGACCAGGCACATCGCCTGAAATTCACGTGGGGCCCTCACACCTGGCGGTTCATATGCCTACCCTTTGGCCTCTCATCCGCCCGTGGTGCTTCACCAAGCTCCTAAAACCAGTGGTACACCACCTCCGCGCCGTCCATCTGGACGACATTCTTCTAAAGTCCCCCTCCCGCGGGTCCCTATTACTACACCTCTCCTGGACGATAACCCTCCTTCAGGATCTAGGTTTCCTAGTGAACAAGGAAAAATCTATCCTAGTTCCCTCACGTCGCCTGGAGTTTCTCGGGTTCTTCGTGGATTCGTCCCAAATGTCGCTACACCTACCGAACTCCAAGGTGATTTCCATCAGGAAAGAGATTCGATCTCTTTTGCGGGTGGGTCACTGCTCCCTCCGCTCTCTGGCCCGTATGGTTGGACTCCTGGCAGGGGCAAGATTGGCGGTTCCTAGAGGTCCGCTTCACTACAGGGCCCTCCAACTCTTGAAGGCCCGTTCTCTCCGATCCGGTCGGGACAACGCAGACAGGATCACCCTCACTCCGGATACGGTTGCAGATCTCCGATGGTGGCTCCTCAACATAACTCGCCGGAACGGGAAACAGATCCGTACACCGCCTCCCTCCATGGTAGTGGACTCCGATGCCAGCAAGACCGGTTGGGGTGCCCGCTGCGGCTCAGAGGAGACGGGCGGCCGCTGGTCACTGGAAGAGGCGGCATACCACATCAATGCCTTGGAAATCCTGGCAGATCTGTTCGCCCTTCAGTGCTTCATGAAACCAGCTCAATCAGACTGCGTTCTCCTGAGGATGGACAACGTGTCCGCGGTTCGTTAAGTCAACGGACTCGGAGGCCCACAATCACCAAAGCTGACATCCCTCGCCCAGAGATTTTGGGAGTTTTGCTTTCGCAAGAACATGTCTGTACAGGCTCAATTCCTTCCCGGCCTCATGAACCAAGTAGCGGACTGGAATTCGAGACATCTCGGACTCTGGGGACTGGCGACTACATCCATCCGTCTTCTCCGTGCTTTCCTGCACCTGGGGCCCATTCGACATGGACCTCTTCGCCTCCCGCCTCAACACCCACCTCCCGGTGTTCTTCAGTTGGCGCCCGGATCCGGAAGCCCTGGCGACGGATGCCTTCCTGCAAGTGTGGTCAGCTACCCGTCCTTACGGGTTTACCCCATTTTCCATGATCGCTCGTTGTCTCCTGCATGTTCGACGTCATCAGCTACAGATGGACCTCATCACTCCGTATTGGACGTTACAGTCATGGTGTCCCACCCTGCTCGGGATGGCAATGGACGTCCCACGGCTGCTCCCGTCGTCCCGAACACTCCTGGACCCGGCCGATCAGCCACACCCATTGGTCCTAGCGGACAGGCTGCAGCTTTTGATCTCTGGCAACCCCGCGGACCCACAGGCGTTTCGGACCGCACTGCAGACCTCCTTCAGTCCTGGGCCCCAGGGACCTGTTCCTCTTACCGAACAGCCTGGGACAAATGGACGGCTTGGTGTATGGGAAGGAATTGGGATCCCTTTACGGCCCCTCTAGACGTGGTCCTAGATTTTCTCACCATTCAGTTCGATGAAGGTAAGGCATACCGAACGGTCAACGTGATCCGTTCAGCCTCGTCAGCTGGGCATGCGGATCTTTCGGGGTGTCCATTGGGAACCACCCATTGGTGTGTCGGCATTTACGCGGTATGTGTCTTACTAGACCCCCCCCCGCTTCCCGCTACACATCCACATGGGTGTTACTTTGGTTCTGTCCCTCGTGTTCCTAAGGGCAAGATCATGAGCGGATATCCCTTCGGGCTCTGCCAAGTTACTCATGTTGTTCTGTTTGGTGGCATGTAAGCACGTTAGTGATGTCCGCGCCCTGGATTCTGGGGCTTGATCTTTTGTGCCTGAAGGTGCGCTTCCGTGTTTCGCGCCGCACAAAAACTTTCCTGCACTCTGTCCTATTTCCTGCTTTTCCTGCTGAACCCCTGCTGTGTCCCGTGCGTTGTCTCCGGGCCTACGAAGCTTGTACTGCCCCATTCCGCTCCCTGCCCGATTCGCCCCGTTTCTTGTCCTTTTGCACTCATCGGCCGGTTGTTTCTGCTACTCTTGCACGCTGGCTTATGGAGTTGGCAGGCGTGCCGTGGCCTCCGGGGCAGTGTCAATGGGCTGTCGACTTGAGGACATCATGCGGGCTGCCAACTGGTCTAGGGAGTCCACTTTTTGCACGTTCTACTTTAAAGGCTATTGCGGCTATGTCTGATGCTGTCTTAGGACGGCGTTGAACTTGCAAATAGGAGCCTCCGAGTCCATGCATTAGAATTACAGAATTTAGCTAAACTTGACAAGTTAGAATTTTAATAATAAAGACTGAGGCTCCTATTGCTTCTCTTTCTTGCTTTATTAAACCTAGCAAGTGGCAACTAGCAAGAACTTGAAAATATGAAGCATTTATATTGAATAAAAGAGAAAACGTGTATCATAAATATAGTAACATATATATGGTATCTCCCGACACCTCTTCATTCCTTTGGACCGGTCCTCCTTCCTGTCAGTTCCCATCAAAACCAGGCAACACCCTTCGTACTTCCTCTTTCTTTGCTGTACGAGGTGATCAATGTAGGAGAGTACTAAACCCAAAGGGCAATCCACAGGAAACGAGGAAATCCTTCACAAGGTTGAGGAGAAAGAAGTGAGAGTGGAAGATATTGGATTCGCAGACCCAGTAAACAATAAACCACAATAGCGGCGGGAGTGGCGGGCAATACTCGCCTCAGAGTCTTTATTATTAAAATTCTAACTTAGCTAAATTCTATAGTTTTAATACATCGACTCTGAGGCTCCTATTGCTTGTTCAAAGCTAACCCACAACTACAGATGAGCAATGAACAACAGGCTTGAAATAGAAAGATCGAAAGGTGGACTCTCTGGAGGACTTAATGCGATCAGCTGACTGGTCCAAACGACAACCTGCCGATATCGCGGAAGACGCCACTGCACCGTGAAGCGAATGAGCGCCAAATACCAAGGTATTAACCTTTGACAAAACTAACAGTCAGCGAAGCCAGCGTAGTCGCACCCACTGGGGCGAAATGAGATTTAAACGAGATGAAAAGAGGAGAAGGTTCAGGATCTCCAAGTGTAGAGGTACGGGATTCATACACCTGGAGACACAGAACCGGACATAAACCCGGGCGTGAGGGAAACTCCGGATAAAAGGCGGATGAAATGGACGTCTTAGTACGGCAGGAGATGGCAAAACGAACACCCCCAGACACAAAAGAACGGGTCCGGAAGTCCAACGCCCTGACATCAGCCACTTGCATGACATCAAGCAGGTAAAGGGCTAACAACTTAACAGAAAGTTGACGCAAAGTTAAATCTTGATTTAGAGGGCCATTGTGCCAGGAAACCAAGTAAAAGGTTGACGTCCCAAGTTACCATATATCGCGGGAGCGGGGAACGATCAGACCTGATACCAAGAAGACGGAAAACCAGCTGTTGCCAGCCTAAAGGCGTTCCTTGAAAACCTATATGGGAAGCGGATAAGGCCGATCAATAGAGATTAAGCGTGCGGTAAGCCTTACCCTGATCGAAAACATCCATAAGGAAGTCCGACACAAAGCTCAAAGGGGCCCGGAAGGTATCCTGATCCCTTGACAGACACCAATGATGCCAGGAGAACCCGCAGGCGACTGGGCCCGCGTGAAACGGTCCCCATAAAGGCCGTCACGTCGGAGAACACTGACGAGCGTAAACGCCAATCTCCGGAGTCATCTGAGCGTCTCGCATTCCAAACTGCGGAATGTTTCGAGATGCCCGGGATAAATTGTGCTTGGACTTCAATCCCGCTCTGAAAGCACCATTCCCAAAGGTGGGAAGCCATGGTCATTAGAAGCAGGGAGCGAGGGCCGCCCAGCGAGTGGATATATATCTGACCGCCGGGAAATTGTCCATCCGGAGGAGGATCGAACGATGTGTGCGATCCTTGAGGAAGCTCTGAAGAGCAAAGAGCCCTGTCAAGAGCTCCAAGCCATTCATGTGTAGGTGACGTTCCTGAACGGACCAGCGACCTCCCATGGAGGAACCGTCGCAATAAGCACCCCAACCTGACCCACAAGCGTTGGAGTCGATTGTAATCATCGGGGTAACACCAGGATAGGCTTGACGTTGCAGTAGTGGAGGGGAGTGATCCACCAGTCCAAGTCCAGTCTGGCCTCCCCTGAGAGGGAGATCGGAGCGGAATAGGGGAAACCCCTTCAGAGAAAAAGGGAGCCTTCAGGCGTTGGATGTCCCAAAAATGTAGGTGTGCTGGCTTCACTGCCAGCCCCTTGGCTGCCAAAAGGCCAATCACGCGAGCATGATCCTTTAAGGATGGAGCATATGCTTCGTAAAGGGACCGAATGTCGCGTAGAATCGATCGACATTTGGGCAGAGGGACAGCGAGAGACATCAGAACACCGTTCACCCCGAATCGCATGAATTCCAGGGTTTGAGATGGAGAGGACTGATTTCTCCTGATTGATCAGAAATCCCAGAGATTTGGAAAAGGTCGATTGTCCACTGAACATGGAGACGTAGCCGAGTCTCTGACGAGGCTATCAGCAACACGTCGTCCAGGCAGCCAATGAGACAGACCCCTTTGGTGCGCAGCCATGCCACGACCGGCTTCAGTACCTTGGTGAAGCACCATGGGGCTGAAGACGGGCCGAAAGGTAGGCCACGAAATATCCAGGTCGGGACCCCAACAGAATTGGAGAAAATCCCACAATACTTGGCAAGTAGGATGGTCAGGTATGCATCCTTGAGATCCACCTTTGCCAACCAATCGCGTGGTCTCAACAGATCCTTGAGCATATGCATGCCCTCCATCTGAAAGTGACGGTAAATCACCGACCCATGCAACTCCCTGAGGTTGATGACCGGGCTAACACCTCCGCCTTTTTGGGGACCAGAAGCAGGTTGCTCAGGAAGCCTGAGGTCTCCCGTGGAACCCGTTCTATGGCCTCTTTCTGGCATAGTTCCGTAATCTCCCATTCCACCAACGTCCGCCCGTCCCCCGAAAAGGGGAGAGGGGGGGGGGGGGGGACACGTTAGTTGGTGCGGGGGAGAAGAGAACTCCAGAACAAATCCTTGCACAGTGTTGAGGACCCAAGGGTCCGACGTAATGCGACACCAAGCGGCGTGAAAATATCTTAAACGACCCCCCACTTTGGTCGTAGACGGGTGTAGAAGGTGTAATGGTACCTGTATGTCTGAAGGTCGAAGAATGACCGCCTCTAGCGCCCCGGAATCCCCTGCCACGCCACAGCCGTGAGCGGGAAGGGAAGAACGGGGATGGTGCAGGAGCTGTTGCAGCGGAGGGGTTGTCTCCCGCGGGACCTGAGGGGATGGGTTTTGCACGGCCGGTAGCTCGGCCCCGATATCCACCGGCCCGTGGGAAAACCCCGGAGAACACTTTCAGTGAATTGAATACTCGTTCCATTGTGTTGAAGGCACCAGAATATTCGTTCATATCTCTAAGGAAACCTTTGCCGAACAAAGCTCCATGAGCTGCAGCATCCAATTCATTATCTGTCACACCAGCCAGTTGGCGATCCATCTTTAATAGGATGCATTTGCGCCTTTCAGAGGCTAATGCTGTGTTGGCATTACCCAGGAAGCTTAGTGACCTTTGGGGCCCAGTTAGTAATTTGAACGGGGTCCAGGGGGTCACCCGATAATTTAGCCTGCTCTGCTGTATCAAGCAACTTAACCAGGGGTCCCATGGTGTCAAGAAGTTTGTCCTGGCAAACCCTAAAGGCGTGATCTATGCTTTTGCTGGGAGTCCACCCTTTAGGGGTGACAAAGTCAACGAAAGCCTTATCCACTTCGGGAGTTAAACAGGTTTTACCACTCGTGGTGCGACGTGAACATTCTGCTTTCATGCGGTTATGAGTATTTTTATCCAGCGCTTTAAGCACCTGCGCATCGACCCTCTTCTCAACGTGGGGTAATGGGGACCATTCTGCAGACCTAGGGTGGGAGAGGTCCTCCGGGCAGAAGAGTGGATTTCCCAAAGGGTCATAGATCATGCCCGGGAGAGCTTTAGAATCCACCTCTACCGGATCCTCAGAAAATTCAGAGGCATAAACATCAATGACGTCGCTAGTGTCATCCTCAAGAGTCAAGATTGGGGTCTTGAAGCGGAGCAGGGACAATAGCAGTATCTGGATTGGTTACGGTAGAGACCCTAACTCGTTTAGTGGGAGCTGACACCGTATGTGCAGGAGCACGTTTTCGGGGTGCAGCAGCGGGGGACGGGTGCATGCGTCCCGGCAGTGCTGCGGGGTTGCCAGCCCCTCCAGTCACGTGTCGTGCGTGTTTCACGGACTGTTTCCCTGTGGTGGTGGCCAGGGTGGTCTCGGGGGGACCTCACCGCGGTGAGTGCGTCGCCCTTGTCATAAAGCGCTAGCGGCGGGGGATCAATGTGGCGAGTCTCAGCCATCACTTCTTTTAAACAGCGGGTGAAATCTGCTGGTAATACTCAAACTGCTTTACATACTGCAGAGTCAATAGACGCCTGCATATATGGGTCTAGAGTGGAGGGCTGGGAGGGAGCCATCTGAGCTTGGACTAGAACGGGTGTGTTAGGCTGCTGCTGCTCACCCGAGCTGTCCTCCGAGGAATGCTCTGACTCTGCGGGGGAAGCTGGACACTGCAGGGTTTTGCCTCGTGGCATGGCGCTGGAGCGATGAGCAGGTAATGGCGCCGGGAAATCCCCGTGTGCGCAGACCTAGTTGCTAATCCCGCCCACCCAGCCAGCGCGTGCAGCGTCTCGAACAGGCAGGCAGACGGAGATAAGCCTCGGTCACACGAACAGAATTTGGGACGCCGTGGTTAAAGCCGGGCGCCAGCCAAAATAACCAAGTGAAACTGCAATAAATATATAATAAATGTATATGCCAAAGTCAATGTATAACTAAAACGGAATATAACATGAGAGAGTATGTAATACTTAACTAGTCGCCGAGCAGCTAAGAAAGAGGAAGTAGGAAGGGCGTTGCCTGGTTTTGATGGGAACTGACAGGAAAGAGGACCGGTCCAAAGGAATGAAGGGGTGTTGGAAGATACCATATATATCTGTTACTATTGTTATGATACAGGTTTTCTCTTTTATTCAATATAAATGCTTCATATTTTCAAGTTCTTGCTAGTTGCCACTTGCTGCTATGTTTAATAAAGCAAGAAAGAGAAGCAATAGGAGCCTCAGAGTCGATGTATTAAAATTCATAAATTTTCCTATTACCATGACGGAAAGTTTAAATTCTAATAATGACTCGAAGGCGAGTATTTCCCACCGTTCCCTCCGTGTTTCTGTCCTGCACACACCCGCCTATTGTATTAACTTCACACATTGTTCATGGCGTAGTGTCTTTATTCACACACTTAGCGCTGCTGTCGGTGTGACTGCTTGTGTGGGTGTCTGCTGATGGACGTACCATGTTGGTGTATACACCCTGTTGCGGCTCTGCCTCTAATTCCATTCCGTGTCCCTTCCTATTTTTCAGCATCCTAAGTGGATCTACACATTCTGGATATGCCTGATGTCTTCGGATCCGGTTCCCGTTGATTATTAAAACTGGTCCGTCCTAGTTGGCTTTTGTTGCCGTGTCGCAGGCTTGGAAGAGGATGCTCCCACAGTGCTTACTTTAACATGGGATTGGGGCGGGACAAGGACTATGGGAGGGCCTCCCCCATGTTGGGAAGGGGGTTGTTTTTCTTTTGTTACGTTTTTTCCAAAAGTTAACCCTTTGCTGCTATGGGTGCAATAAAGGGAGAAATGCAAATACTCCCCTGCGAGTCAATAGAATTTAAACTTTCCGTCATGGTAATCGGAAAATTTAAGAATTTCAAAACATCTGGAAG
Source organism: Leptobrachium leishanense (assembly GCA_009667805.1). Lineage (NCBI taxonomy): Eukaryota > Metazoa > Chordata > Amphibia > Anura > Megophryidae > Leptobrachium > Leptobrachium leishanense. Next base: position 80,144,960 of record CM019075.1, read on the forward strand.
GCCCAGGGCTGCTGACCCCTGTATTAGAGGTGTAATAAGAGGAAACCCCCCCCCCAATCTGATATATACACACACACACACAGTATATGTCACATGATTATACTGTAACAGGGGTTAGAGATGTGATGTGGACTGACCTCTGTGATAGATGACAATCAGTTGCTCCCCGTGAGCCGCCATGCAGACAACAGGCCCCAGGAGGCTCAGGATCTCCTTCTGGATGCCACCCACAGAGAAGATCCGGATCAGTAGGGCGCTAGTGGCACACGCCACCCAGCCCTGACCCAGGCACACGGCTTGGAGGTCTTCACCTTTGGGCATATCCACCATCCAGTCCTTGCTCGTGTCCCAAGAGCTGAAGTGCAGACACTGTAATTTGCTAATAAGAGGACACAGTGTGACAAGCAGGGGCGGACGCCGCATCTCGTAATGACATCACAACGCTGCCCTCCCCCCTCCCACGCACAGAGACTAATGAGCATCCCCGGAATAAACGGTATCACCAAAGCACAGGATCCTTTACCTGGCCAGCTCTTCAGTGCCCTCACAAGCCAAAACCACGGCCTCCAGGGACAGGTCGGCGATGGTGTGGTTCAGTGTGTTTGTCAGATGTAAAGCGTGGTGAACAGACGTGTCATGAAACTCCACGTCTATCGCGTGATCTTGCTCATCATTGTAACCGCGGATCACACCGATAGAATTCCACATCTCGGGAAGAGGAAACAAGAAACTCAGGAGATAAAGGAGAGAAGAGGCGACGAGGAGGCCGAGGCGGATAGAACCAATTCAACCCAAATCACAGATCTAACCCTACCCCTCCGACACAAATCACACAGATATAACTAGGGTTGCGCCGCTGCCGATACCAGTATCGATGCCGCTGCCGATACCAGTATCGATGCCGCTGCCGATACCAGTATCGATGCCGCTGCCGATACCAGTATCGATGCCGCTGCCGATACCAGTATCGATACCGCTGCCGATACCGGGTACTGCAGGAGTACTTGGTACTCCTGCAGTACCCCCGATACCGGAAGCCGGCATCCGAGGGGCTGGGGCAGCTGTTCGAATGCTCTATCGGCAGTCGGACAGCTGCCCCTGGAGCTCTCCGCGGCATACTTGCCTTCCTGAGAGACGCCGGTAAAGTTTCTGCGCTTCCGCACGTTGAAGGACCCCAGCCGCGATCACGTGGGAGTCCCACGTGATCGCGGATGGGGTCCTTCAACGAGCGCACGCGCGAAGACTTTGTCGGTGTCACTCGGGAAGGTAAGTATGCTGCAGAAAGCTCCAGGAGACTGTCAGAGCATTCGAACAGCCGTCTCATGTCCAGTCTGGGGTCTGAGCTGGGGGGGCAATATCCATGAGAGCTTGGGGGCAAAGATCCATGAACTGGGGGGGGGGGCAAAAATCCATGAGCTGGGGGAGGCAATATCCATGAGGCGGGGGGGGCAATATCCATGAGGCTGGGGGGGGGGGCAATATCCATGAGGCTGGGGGGGGGGCAATATCCATGAGCTGGGGGGCGCAATATCCATGAGCTGGGGGGGCGGCAATATCCATGAGCTGGGGGGCGGCAATATCCATGAGCTGGGGGGGCGGCAATATCCATGAGCTGGGGGGGCGGCAATATCCATGAGCTGGGGGGGGGGGCAAATATCCATGAGCTTGGGGGGGGGGGGGCAAATATCCATGAGCCGGGGGGGGGGCAAATATCCATGAGCTGGGGGGGGGGGGCAATTATCCATGAGCTGGGGGGGCCAATTATCCATGAGCTGGGGGGGGGGGCAATATCCATGATGGGGGCAATATCCATGAGAGCTGGGGCATAATCCATGAGAGCTGGGGCATAATCCATGAGAGCTGGGGCATAATCCATGAGAGCTGGGGCATAATCCATGAGAGCTGGGGCATAATCCATGAGAGCTGGGGCATAATCCATGAGAGCTGGGGCATAATCCATGAGAGCTGGGGCATAATCCATGAGAGCTGGGGCATAATCCATGAGAGCTGGGGCATAATCCATGAGAGCTGGGGCATAATCCATGAGAGCTGGGGCATAATCCATGAGAGCTGGGGCATAATCCATGAGAGCTGGGGCATAATCCATGAGAGCTGGGGCATAATCCATGAGAGCTGGGGCATAATCCATGAGAGCTGGGGCATAATCCATGAGAGCTGGGGCATAATCCATGAGAGCTGGGGCATAATCCATGAGAGCTGGGGCATAATCCATGAGAGCTGGGGCATAATCCATGAGAGCTGGGGCATAATCCATGAGAGCTGGGGCATAATCCATGAGAGCTGGGGCATAATCCATGAGAGCTGGGGCATAATCCATGAGAGCTGGGGCATAATCCATGAGAGCTGGGGCATAATCCATGAGAGCTGGGGCATAATCCATGTATATATCACATGACATAAAATAAAAGTATCGGTACTCTTAGTCTTAAAAAAGTGGTATCGGTGCATCCCTAGATATAACCCGACCCAAATCAGATATAACCCGCCCCCTCCCTGACACAAATCAGATATAACCGACCCCTCCCCGACAAATCAGATATAACCCGACCCCTCCCCGACACAAATCAGATATAACCCGACCCCTCCCTGACACAAATCACACAGATATAACCCGACCCCTCCCTGACACAAATCACACAGATATAACCCGACCCCTCCCTGACACAAATCACAGATATAGCCCGACCCCTCCCTGACACAAATCACACAGATATAACCCGACCCCTCCCTGACACAAATCACACAGATATAACCCGACCCCTCCCTGACACAAATCACACAGATATAACCCGACCCCTCCCTGACACAAATCACAGATATAACCCGACCCCTCCCCGACACAAATCACAGATATAACCCGACCCCTCCCCGACACAAATCACACAGATATAACCGACCCCTCCCTGACACAAATCACACAGATATAACCCGACCCCTCCCCGACACAAATCACACAGATATAGCCCGACCCCTCCCTGACACAAATCACACAGATATAACCCGACCCCTCCCCGACACAAATCACACAGATATAACCCGACCCCTCCCTGACACAAATCACACAGATATAACCCGACCCCTCCCTGACACAAATCACACAGATATACCCGACCCCTCCCTGACACAAATCAGATATAACCGACCCCTCCCTGACACAAATCACACAGATATAACCCGACCCCTCCCTGACACAAATCACACAGATATAACCCGACCCCTCCCTGACACATATCACACAGATATAACCCGACCCCTTCCCCTACACAAATCAGATATAACCCGACCCCTCCCCCACACAAATCACACAGATATAACCCGACCCCTCCCTGACACAAATCACACAGAATAACCCGACCCCTCCCTGACACAAATCACACAGATATAACCCGTCCCCTCCCCGACACAAATCACACAGATATAACCCGACCCCTCCCCGACACAAATCACAGATATAACCCGACCCCTCCCTGACACAAATCACACAGATATAACCCGACCCCTCCCCGACACAAATCAGATATAACCCGACCCCTCCCCCACACAAATCACACAGATATAACCCGACCCCTCCCCGACACAAATCACACAGATATAACCCGACCCCTCCCCCACACAAATCACACAGATATAACCCGGCCCCTCTGTGACACGAAGAGAGAGCTGGAGTAACATGAATGATCTTCATACCGATAGCATGAAGTCCACCTCAAGGTTACTCCATCCAGAGGCTGTAGGTTAAAGCGCCAGCCATGGTCCCCTGTGTGATCTTAGTGTATGTTTGCAGCTTCACTTACCATGAAACGGTGCATTAGGTGGGACGGAGTGGATCCTGCCTGGAAAGCTTTCTGTGGAGGTGTCGGCATGGGGCCATCATAAGGCCTTAGAGGAACCACAGGAGGAACATGAGGGCCGTCATCTTCTCCCTCCACCTTTTCCGCATCGCTCGGCTTCAAAGATGGAATATCTAGATGAGAAAATAAAGGTGAGTGCCGGCAACGTTCACACGTCACCCCATAAAAGCAGGAATATTAAATCTGAGCACAGAGGGAAAATACCCAAAACTGAAGCACGCAAGGAGAGCCGGGCAGGCGGTTAAAGAACATTTCTAACAAAGCTTGTGATATTTTGCCGCTGACAGTTTGACCTCCGCCACTTTATAACCCGGGGGTGCATTTTACCTAACGAATTATCATCGTCGTCCAATATCGTCCTGTTTCTTGCACGTCCAGACACCGGAGCAAAGGAGTCATCGTCGTCGACGTCTGCTCCCTGGTGATCCAACATGTCACCGTTCAGAAAGTCTTCATCCTCCTCTCCATCAAAAAGCGCGTCGTAATCCTTGGCGGCCGCCGTACTCGGGACCTAGGGGGGGGGGGAATGAATTTTCGGAAGCATTACAGAGCGGGCACATTCCTTGGAGAAACTGAGCGTTTAGGACTCACCTTTGTGCCGGCGGCTTTTTCGCCTCCTTGGCAGACGTTCTCCAGGAGGCCCAGGTTCCCTTCGTTGTCGGTGTAGGCGATGTGCGGGAGTCGGGGATGCCAGACCAGGGCGCAGATCGTGTAACCCTTCTCGTGTTTAATTCTGTGTGCAGGCAGAATCACCGAAACGACCAGTAAACGGGGGAAACATTTTCTAAACCAGTGTTTCTCAACTCGTATCCTCAGGACCCACTAACGGGCCTGGTTTGTGAGATATCCAAAGCACAGCACATGTGATATAATTTGCTGCTCAGTGATTGCAGGATTCAGTCTGCATTTCCCCAAGGTGATCTGAAAAATCTGGCCTGTAGTGGGTCCTGAGGACTGGAGTCGAGAAACCCTGTTCTAAACAATCGTGATGGCTCAGCCTTGTACCGAGGCGTTTCTGACCCTTTATGAGCCGTTAATTGGGCACATGCCAGCGTTTTACCGCAAGACAGAAGAACCATTACGTGGCATTAAATAACCCAGGTAAGAGGAGTGTTACCTTTCTAAGCAGGTCTTTGTTGCCACTTTCCAGACCACGATAAAGCCGCCGACACACCCAGCTACCAGGTACTGCCCACAGGGAGACCAAGCCACCACGTTTACCGGCTGCCACAAAAACAAAAACACAAAAATCAAGCACTTTGAAACGCGATCGATACGTTATATATTGCACAGCCAGGATATCTCCTGCCAGGTCAATATGCCTCGCATTAACGCCCTCTGCAGCGTTTACAGCGCCAGTCACGGGACATTTTGGCTGAAATAAAACCCTGATGAGCCGGTGACACCAAGTGAAACCAGCGAGGGTAGAACATTATATATATATTGCAGCAGGACGGAGGAGCCTTTGGCTTATAAACCCTGCAAAGATCTGGACTCCATAATGAGTTGTGCCTTATTCAGCGCCCAGGACTTACAGCAGGATCTGTCACATGACAACGTAAAAGTTACATAAAAACACAAAATCTTATGTAGCGCTCACCCCCCGAGGAGCCGCTGAATAAACCTCGGGATAGTCTCACCGCACTAGGAATTACTATACACCAGCACTGTTGTGGATTTTCTATTTTATATACTTTACTGGTCTCGATAAAGCAGCACAGAATACACATGTACGGGATTTGAATGACAGGAATTCGTAACGCGGGAAAACACGCGGTGGAAAAGAAACCGTTAACCCCCTCAGTTCTGGAGTGTAAGTCCCATGAAATGGCTCAAAATATATATATGTGTTCAACTGGCCAGTGAACGAAAAGGGCAATCTTCGACTAGTCACCGTTGGGGCCCTGTGAATTGAAGCAATGTAACAAGCGTGCGTTTTCGTTTCGGAACCGTGGACCTGGAGGCCTCTCACCCATCCGAACGAACTGTCCAGCACTCGAGCGACCAAAGGATCTTTCTCCGCAACTGAACTGGGACTCTGTGCCAACTAATCTGCTCCCCCCTTGCTGAATCTCTGCAACTGGAACAAACGATCCACCGCCTGCACTCCCGATCGATCGTTGCAGCCTCCTAACTCGTGGTCCTGCCGGAACCAGCTTGTCCTCCAAATCTCTCAGCGCTGCGTATGTAGGTCACAGCACGATCTCTGTCCCGATCTCCAGCACGAATAAGAGCATCTGCACTCCGGCCTGGTTGTGATCCTTGACAGCTCCAGCGTGCGTCCTACACCTCTCGTTGCTCCGCTCACAATCCTCGCGCTAAACACGAGGCTGCTGATGTATATCCTCCGCTCCTTGACCCCACTTCCTGTCATCACGCAAAGGGTGCAGGGAGATGAAGTGCGCTTTGTCCAGCATAGTCCAATGTCTCCAGCACTATCTCCCTCTAGTGGCAGCCATAGTCCAGCACAAAGCACATTTTTAAAGGCAGCACTACACCCCCCCCCCTCAACACTTGGGTCCCTCCAAGGGCGTGTAACAGATACATAACATTGCAATATTCATATTAATACATTGGGGTTCAGCAGCAAACATAATGGGTCAGATATACATCCTCAATTTGGCTCATGTCCCTAGTTACCTCAGCCAGCATAACAGACACTTCGGGCAACCTTCACACAGTTGTAAACGCTTCTTTGCTATGTCCCGGTGAATCATATGTAAGTCTCTGAGGGGGCCGGATTGAACGTTGGACTCCGATTCAGTAATCTCTTCGGGTGGAAGGGTCACGTTTACAGGCTCAATTCTTTCATCGACATTTGGAGCAGACACTTCAGAGTGGAACCTTCCAGTGAAGGCATAGAACTAATCTATGGACACATCCTATGGAACTTCAGGAACTTCCGATGTCTCCGTACTTCAAATCTAAATTCAGGCGCATCAGGCTACTTTCAAACTGTTCAGGTGCCGGAATGAATTCAGGCCCAGAGGGGTACACCCAGTTCAGACAAAAACGTCCTTCACTGTTCTCACTTTCTTCAACGGGACGCAACTGCTGAGATCGAGTAACAGGAGCCGAACGAGGAACAGGCGGATTCGGCAAAGAAAGTTAGTCTCCAACTGGTATCCTCACAGCCTCTCTCAAAAGGTAGCAAATGGTTCCCTATGCCGACACCTCCACAGAAAGCTTTCCAGGCAGGATCCACTCCGTCCCACCTAATGCACCGTTTCATGGTAAGTGAAGCTGCAAACATACACTAAGATCACACAGGGGACCATGGCTGGCGCTTTAACCTACAGCCTCTGGATGGAGTAACCTTGAGGTGGACTTCATGCTATCGTTATGAAGATCATTCATGTTACTCCAGCTCTCTCTTTGTGTCGGAGGGGTCGGGTTATATCTGATTTGTGTCGGAGGGGTCGGGTTATATCTGATCTCCTTGCTGGCAACAAGCTGGAATCTCCTTGATCACCCCCCCCCCTAAATTGGTAGGGGAGAGAGGCGTAACAGAAGCCACTTGCCCGATGGGCATTCGTGCTTTCAGGACCACTGGAGACTCAGACACATTACACACACTAACTGAAACTCTTCGTGTGTTTCAGGGATTACTTCTACTCCGGCCTCACTTCAATGACTGAGAACAGTTTCCAGTACCACATAAGGACCCAGTTGTGATCCGTTCAACTTGACTGAAGCCCGGAAACTCGCCACTTCTGATTGTAGAACCTTCTCTGTTCCTCCCAATCTCCAGACACCCCACTTCGGCAGGTGCTCTCTGCTCTTCGACCATTCGTTGATAGACCGGACGTAACATCGGATGTACTTCTTTGGTAATACCTGCTTCCATCACTATCGGAGTCAGAAGACGTCTCGCCAGATCAGTATTCGTCTCCACTATCATAGAACTTCGACTGGCCACCGAAGGGCGAGGACAAACAATGGCCAATGCATCACAGCCTCCAGACTGTCTGGACTTCGAATCCAAATTCCTTTTTTTTTTTTTTTTATATTCAAAATGTTCCTTTTGAAAAGGCATCAGCAATAAGACACTATAGATAGGCAAACGGTTAACAGCTACGCAGGGCCAAGTCTCAAAAGGCTTATAAATCAGAAAAAACACTGCAAATCATATTGCTAAAGCACACAGACACGTGGTGTGGTAATAGGTATCCAAAATAGGAGGGTGGGGGGAGAGCCCAAAAAAAAAGAGAAAGAAAAATGCTCCAGGACCAAAAAAAAAATAAAATTAAAAAAAAAGGTGGCTAAAGCAAGAGTGACATTCCTGCCTCACTCCTGAAGGTCCAGAGGACTGTAGGAGGCCATGGAATGGTGCAGGTCACAAGGCCGGAGCACTCGAGGGCCAGGTATGGCGGGCAGAGCCATGGTAGCCGCCACAATGGCGCGCCTCGAGTTAACCCCAAACAAGAAAAAAAGAGGGGGAGAAGGGGGCCAGTAGCACAAGGTGGCGTGTGTAAAAAGTTAAAAAAAAAAAAAATGGGAAAAGGAGGGAAGGGGAAAAAAAAAAAAAAGACAAATTAACACTCAGCCAAAAAACAATCCAGAAACATTGCAGCAAATAGCATAAACAAGTGTCCTCAAAGTCATCCGAGTGGGGGGGTCTCACCAAGTAATAAAAACATATTGCATCCCTGGATGGGGGGGGGGGGTCTCAAGATAAAACATTCAACGGGGGGGGGGGGGGTTAGGGGAATGTCCGCCTGGAGGGGTCGTCACGAGAAGGTAAGGGTCAGCAACATAAGTGAGCAGTAAGGGGTTAGAGGTTCTCCTCAACCCGTGTCCAACAGGGGGGTTGGGGCCACCGCAGGCAGACCCGGGAGGCCGAAAGTCCCCAGAACAATAAAGCCATAGGGAACACCCCACGTAAGAGCGTCCCGAACATGTATCACAGACATCTTCAGCTCCTCCATAAGAAAAGAACCGTTGCAGTCCCCCTCGTCTAGGGCCATCCAGCAGCCGCCAGATGCCTACGATGTGCGGAAAAGCCGATCGCCAGAAAGTCCCATCAGTCCACAGCTGGGGACAAGTCGTCTGTCCGTTCTCGTCACCTCCGAGAGAGGTGGGTCACCAGGAGGCTCAGCAATCCACAATGAAGGGAGACATGCCCCGCCAATGCCGTCATAAGCAGGACATCCAGGAAACTGCACTGATCTCGTCCATCCGGAGGAGGGAGAGACCTCCCCAGGCCATCAGCTGTAACCTGCACTACAGCTCGGGGAGCGTCACATTGTAGTACCACCAGTGGCGGGACCGCAGGCCCCACAGAATTCCCCGCAGTCAGAGCACGCCATAAACCAATCTGTCAGCATACCACTGCTCCTTGAAGTCAGCCAGCAACTCCCCCCTGGTAATGGGCAGGAGATCCGCATCAGAGGCCGGCGAAGGAAGAGAAGGCATCATCTGATGTCTTCTCAGAGGCAGGTAAGGCCACGGGGTCCAAAATAAACCTCCAGACAGCAGGCGGCACCCATTGCGGCTGAACGAAAGTCCCGGCACCTCCAAGTCCCCACGCAGGAAACAAGCCGGATCCGCACTGCAAAAGGCCTCTCACCTCCTAGGCCTCAAAATGGCCGCCGGGCCGTGTGAAGATGCCGAGAAAGTCCACCCGCGGAAGGTAACCGCCTTTACAGACCCCAGGGTCCGGTGCTCTGTATCCTCAGGGACACCGGTGTGGCAAGGAGAGAGCCTGAAAATCCCCCAAAAGGGTAATAAAGTCAGCAAGTGGAGACCCAGTATCGGAGCGCCAAGGGAACACGTCCTCTCCTGCACAGCTAAGCTCCGCCTCTTGTGTTCTCAGATCCAAATTCTAACTTCACCTGTAGATATCCATCATAGGGAAGCTTCTCTGTTCCGATACCCCAAATCTCAAGGTCCTTTAGCTTTTTCAAGGGTATGTGCTTCAAGTGTTTCTCGTAGACGTCTCTATAAATCAGCGTCACTTGAGCACCTGAGTCTAACAGAGCTTTAGTATAGACTCCCTCTACTTGGATTGGAACGATGGGAGCAGGACCTATCAGCTGGTCAGGAAACTTGCTTGTAGCAGCAGGAGATATAAACCCAGTTCGTTGCACTCTAACCTTTCTGACTCGAGGTTTTGGGTGTGCATTGCTTTCCCGTGACATAGGACCAGATACTAATGGAGTAACTCTTTCAGTCCTGGTAGGCTCAGCATTCGGCAAGGATCCGGACCTTCTCGGCCTTTCAGTTCTAGCTTGAAAATTGGAGTGGTTTTCAACCGTTGGGCACCTAGTTTGCTCCCTCACAGGGCCCTCTGTAGTTTCCCGCCTGTGAGGTAGATAACAGCTCTTCTAAGGCCTTTAAGAACTCTTCCACTGTTTTCCGCTCCGGCCTTCGGTTTGTGCACTGTGCTCTGAAATGACCCATTTCTCCACAACTGAAACATCTCTTTGAAGACGGAGGCGCACTTGCTCGTGGTGATTCATTTGAAGGACCCTGGCCAGAGGCCACAGCAACTCCTGTTGTCCGCATATCGGTGAGGAACTTATGCATATTGGTCTGTCTCTGCCACCTTCAAAATTACCCAGCACAGGTTTGTGTGCACCTGTTCCAGTTCAGCTTGAGCTTCTTGCACCTTCTTAACAGTCTTTTGTAGCTCGCTATATGCCGGAATAGTTGACTCTTTTGCAGCACTCTGAAGATATAGGAACATCCAGCTGCTCTTGTCTGTCAACTTCGGACCCATAGGCCTCCAACGAATCATCTTCAGTCGGTGAATATTCGTTAGGTCTCACAGGTTGGGCGTAGGCTCTTTCGGTTCTCTTTTGGGACTTCTAAAAAAGCCTCTTCCTCTCCAACAGCTCGAATCAGCTCCAGGTATTTCAATTCTCGGTTACCTTCTCTGGGTTTCAGATGCAACATCTCAGGATCTAGAGGTTGAGCACCTCTCAATATCTGCCGCATTCTGATTTGGTATATCATAGCAGGTTCGGCTCCTTTCTTGAGAAGTATCTGGTGCAGAATCTTGTCCATTCGCCTCATATAAGCAGACATTTTCTCACCTTTTAGCTGGTAGGTGTGTTCGTACTGGTAAAGGAGTTTGGAAGCCTTTTCTGTTCGCCCGAAGACTTTCTGTAAAATATTTAGGTAATCTAAAGCAGTACAATCTAGTTTACTCAACTTCAGGTTTCTGACAGCCTCTGATGCAGGTCCCTTCAAGCTCTCAGTAATTGTTTCTTCTGTGCTTCAGGGACGTGCCACTCGTCTAGAGCCTGCATCGCCTGTTCTACCCATTCCTCGAAGCTTTCTTCTCCCGGCGGAGTTGGCGCTCTTCCTGAAAAATTCCTCAACAGTCGTTAACCAAAGTTAGTGTGAGGAGGGTTGGTTCTGACATTTAGCCAGCAATTCTCCGATAGCCACAATGAACTCTGGCCCAATCATGGCCAGCGGGCCGGGTGCAGGAACGTTTGCGGGATCGCCACGTGGCGCACTTGGCTGGATCAGTTGAACTTCCACATCGGTCAGCCTCACACTTGCGCCCTGAAAACACACTGGAACACCCTTTCTCCACTCCTGAAATCCCAGATGAGCCCCCACGTGTAGCGCTCACCCCTGGAGGAGCCGCTGAATAAACCTCAGGATAGTCTCACCGCACTAGGAATTACTATACACCAGTACTGTTGTGGATTTTCTATTTTATATACTTTACTGGTCTCAATAAAGCAGCATATAATACGCATGTACGGGATTTGAATGACAGGAATTCGTAATGCGGGAAAAACACGCGGCGGAAAAGAAACGGTTAACCCCCTCAGTTCTGGAGTGTAAGTCCCATGAAATGGCTCAAAAATATATGTATGTGTTGTCTAGGGTACCCGGGTACTGTGTTCAACTGGCCAGAGAACGAAAAGAGCAATCTTCGAGCAATAGTCAATGTTGGGGCCCTGTGAATTGAAGCAATGTAACAAGCGTGCGTTTTCGTTTCGGAACTGTGGGCCTGGAGGCCTCTCACCCATCCGAACGGTCCAGCACTCGATGCCTCGACCAAAGGATCTTTCTCCGCAACTGAACTGGGACTCTGTGCCAACTAATCTGCTCCCCGCTTGCTGATTCTCTGCAACTGGAACGAACGTTCCGTTGCCTGCACTCCTGATCAATCGTCGCTGCCTAACTCGAGGTCCTGCCGGAACCAGTTGTCCTCCAAATCTCTCAGCGCTGCGTATGTAGGTCACAGTATGATCTGTCCCGATCTCCAGCACGAATAAGACAGCGTCTGCACTCCGACCTGGTTGTGATCCTTGACAGCTCCAACGTGAGTCTTACAGCTCTCGTTGCTCCGCTCACACCCCTTGCGCCAAACACGAGGCTGCTGATGTATATCCTCCGCTCCTTGACCCCACTTCCTGTCATCACGCAATGGGTGCTGGGAGACGAAGTCTGCTTTGTCCAGCATAGTCCACAATGTCTCCAGCACTATCTCCCTCTAGTGGCAGCCATAGTCCAGCACACCAAAGCACATTAAGGCAACGCTACACTTATACTCGAGGCTTCTTTCACATAAAGATCCCCGGCCGCCCCTATGGGAAGCTAGGGGCCTCCAACCCTCCTGTATCAGTCAAATGTCATCTTGCCTCGAGGTGTTGCACCACTATCACACAGATTGGTCATCGCTGCAGATTCTGTTTGCGCTTTATAACGTTATGTAGAACATTCATCCATACCTGAGTGATAAAGTCATCCGAGAGGCTGAAGCTGCTCTTCCAGGTGTCTCTTTCATAAAGATGAACGGCTTTGTCCACAGGAATGGCGAGTAACTGGCGGGAGAAGATGGGGAAAAGTATTAAACGCAAGACAACCTGGGGACGAATCAACAAAGCGGGCTTTACTTTATATTGGTGCTTAACCAGGGCCGGATTAACATAGGGGCTGATGGAGCAGCAGCTCCAGCCCCATTCCCCAGAAATGGCCCAGAGAAACTCACAGATAAATTATAGAAACAAATTTAACCTTTTAAATGAACGAATAACTACACACACATAATCTTTTTATACGCCGTGGCGGCCGTTCCGTCACATTCATAAAGCACCATCCTCCCAAACACATGGAAAATATTTTTAAAATATTTTGGTTAAAATTGTATATTTTCTCAGAATAATGCACTAACGGTTCCCATAAAAAAACTAACAAGCTGTCCCTATAGAATAAGAATTGGGGAATTTTCCTATTCCATGATGGAAAGATCTAATTTTAATAAGGACTCGGAGGCGAGTATTTTGCCATCTCTTTACTTTCCTCATAGCAGCAAAGAGTTAATACGAAAAACAAACTTCCCCCACAACAGGGGGTAAACACGCCCCACACCCTCTCCCAGTCTGTCAATTTAGGCCACTCTTTCTTTGCAATCCAGAAGTCAGAATCTCCAGGACAAAACGTAGCTACCCGACGTGGAGACGAAGAAGCCAAAAATGGCCGGGCGTGGGGAAACCATGAAGAATGCCACCAAGGAAGGTCGATCAGCGCGAGGCTGGAAGAAAAAGCAACAACACGAGTCAGAGATTAAAACCGAGCCATCAACTATTCGCAACGCAAAATGCAAAGATCACAAACGCCACCACAAAGAAAAATTGTATAATATTCAGAAACGCGTGCGTAGCCAGCGCAGATTACAACGCGAGAGCGCAGGCGCACGCAGTAAGTAAGACACGGACAACCAGAGTAAGCTTTATGAACGAATCAGATAGACGAAAGGGAGAGAATCGGGGGGGGGGGGGGAGAGAAATACTCGCCTCCGAGTCATTAGGAAAATTCCAGTTTTATCCCAGGACTCGGAGGCTCCTATTTTGACAATTCAAAACTGAGCAATAACTGTCCAGTGTCGCAGGGGACGCCCATGAAAGAGGCGAGCAGTAGACTCCCTCGACCACGGAACGCATGATGTCCTCCAGTCGACAACCAGCTGCCACTGCTGAAGAAGCCATGGCAGCAGTATCTACCCCCGCCAGATCCAACAACCAGCGCACCCATCGAGCCAAGGTCGATTAGGACACTGGGCGATGCGGAGCACGGAAGGACAGGAACAGGGGAGAAACAGACCCAGTACGGAAACCCATCAAGCGGTTCTCGTAGACCCGAAGGCACCGAACCGGGCACAACAAAGAACGATCCGGGTAGGGTGGAAAAAAAACTGCAGAAATGGTCTTAGTACATCTAGTCACATCAAAAGTGACACCGTACGGTCCAAATGAGAAGGGTAGTCCAGAGCCCGAACATCACCCACACGCTTACAGGAGAGCAAGCAGAACAGCATCACCAGCTTCGCCAATAAATGTCGTAGGGACAGATCCCCGTTGTCCGGCCAGGACTCCAGGAAATGCAACACCCGGGAAACATCCCATGCAGCGGAATACCGGAGGGGGGAGGGGTCGCTCGAAGCAAGCTCCCTGTAACAGACGGCAAACCAAGGGAGGCTGCCCCAGAGCCACCCCGGCGAAACCCATGTGACCCGCGGACATTGCTGAACGGTACACATTCAAGGTGCGGAAAGTCAGGCCAGAGTCGAACCGGGATGTCAGAAAATCCAATGCAGAACTCCGGCTGAAACGGGATCCTGACACCGTCCCATACACCAAGCAGCCCATCTGCCCCAGGCAGATCCATACGCTCCCCGGGTACCGGGGACCCACGCTTCTAACAGAAGTTCCTCAGTCCAGATCGAAATCTCTTGGCTTTGCAAGGCAAACCGGAAACCAGCCACGCCAGAAGGTCCAGGCTGCCATCCTCCACCAGAGGGTGAGGTGCATCCGCTGCGTCTCGAAGGAGATCCGGTCGTCGTGGTAGCAGCCTGGGGACGTCGATCGCGAGTTCCAGAAGGGTAGGGAACCAGGGTTGAGTCGTCCAGAAAGGACTAATTAAAACCAGTGTCGCCCCGAGTCCTGATCTGCATCACCGTCCGAGCAATCAGGGCGAAAGGGGGAAAAGCATAGCGACGGGTCCCGGACCAATCCTGCAGGAAGGCATCCACTGCCAGAGTGTCCGGGTCCAGCCTCCAGCTGAAGAAGTCCCGCAGCTGAGTGTTCAATCTAGAGACCAACAGATCCCAGCAGAGAGGTCCCCACAGTGAGTGAAGTTGATCGAACACCGAAGACGGTATCCGCCAGTCTCCTGGATCCGACAGGTGACGGGAATTCCAGTCAGCGATTTGATTGGAGAGTCCAGGGATGAAATGGGCCTGAACCCACAGATCGTGACGAAGGCAGTACTCCCAAAATTCCGACGCCATGAGCAACAGAGGTTCCGATCTGGGGCCCCCCATGGCGTTGATATAACGCACCGCCGGGAAGTTGTCCAGGCGAAGGAGGACCTGTCGATGTGGGGAGTTCCTGGTGAAACATCGGATGGCGAAGAGGCCCACCAGCAACTCCAGGACGTTGATGTGCCGGGTCTGTTCCGTGGGAGACCAACGTCCCCCTGTTTCCACACTGTCGCAGTGGGCACCCCATCAGAGGCCGCTGGCATCGGAGTCTATGGTGAGAGTCGGGGGATTAGGAAACAAGTGTTTGCCGTTCCACTACATCATCTGGGAGTGCCACCACACCAGGTCTGATCGGGCGTCCTCCGTCAAGGTCACGGTACCCGAGTAATCCAAACCCGCTCGGAGGGAACAGGCCTTCAGGTGTTGGAGGGCCCGATAATGGAGAGGAGCCGGCACGATCGCTAGACGTGCCACTGCCAGGAGGCCAATCACCCTGGCTATGACCTTCAGAGTAGGCGCTGAGTGTCGAAGGAGAGAGGATGTTTCCTTGCGGATGTCCCGAATCTTGGAGGGGGGCAGGAACAACAACAGGTCGTGGGAATCCAGGAGAACCCAGGAATTCGATGCAGTAGGGATTTTCCTGCATTGATTAAGAAACCCAGTTCCTGTAGAAGGGAGATCGTCCACCGAAAGTGCATCAGAAGTGTGTCCCTGGATTCGGACATCAGGAGAATGTAGTCCAAGTATATTATGAGGCGGACGCCTCTGGCTCGCAGGGAAGCGATCACCGGCCTCAACAGCTTCGTGAAGCACCACGGCGCCGATGAGAGGTCGAACGGTAGGTACGTGAACCGCCACACACGATCCTGCCATAGGAACCTGAGGAAATCTGTGGGACGAGCAGACCGGCACCGACAGATAGGGGTCCTTCAGGTCCAATTTGACCAGTCGTCTCTCCGTAGGAATGCCTTCCATCTTGAAGTGCCATTAGACGACTGATCGGTTCAACTGTTTAAAGTTGGTGACTGGGCGGAAGCCCCTGCCTTTCTTGGCGACCAAAAACAAGGTGCTGAGAAAGCCGCCTTTGGACGGGTTCAATCGCCCCCTTGGACAACAGGTCCTGAATCTCCGTCTGCACCAGCAAATCCTGCGCGTTTGCAAAGTGGAGCGGCGCAGGGGGTCTTGTTTGTGTAGGCGTGTCCACAAAATCTATGGAGAAACCCCATACCGTGGCCAGAACCCACGCATCGGTAGTGAGGCGCGACCACGTGTGCGCAAAGTCGGTCAGCCGACCCCAACCCTCTCTCCTGATGAAGGGATAATTTGAAAGGTGCTCACCTGAGGGTCTTCTATAGGAGGATCTGCCTCCCAAGTCGGTAGCGGCCATGTGGGTCAAGTTAGTATCCATTTTTAGCAGGATAGTTTTCCTGCGTTCCGACGCTAATGCAGCGTTTGTGATCCCTAGCAGACAGAGGGAGCGCTGTAGCCATTCCTCAATCTGAGGGGTCTAGCGGGGTCTCTGATAATTTAGCGTGATTTACAATATCCAGGGCTTTAACCAAAGGCCAGCCATGTCAAGCAATTTGTCCTGACAGGTCTTTATGGCAAAATCTATGCCTTTCTTAGCCGACCAACCCTTGTTGGCGACGAACTGCTGGAAGGCCTCATCCACCTCAGGGGTGATACAAGTCTTGCCAGCAGTGGTGGGCCGAGGGCAGTCCGCCCGCAGGTTTAATCTGGTTCCCTTGTCAAGAGGGCAGCGCATAACGCTGTCAACCCAGCGTTCAATATGGGGTTGGGGGATCCAAGCGGTGGAGCTTGGGTGGGAAATCTCACGGGGATTAAACATGGGATTTCCCGCTGGGTCGTAAATCGTATCCCCAACCTGCATAGGGGACGGCTCTACCATAAGGCCCTCATGGACCGGGGCATATAATGTAATGGAGTCATTTCCGTCATCGCCCTCAGGATCGCCTTCCCCTGAATTTGTCCCTCTTGGGACCAGACTCCAGGCTGCCGCCTTGGGTCTCTTACTCTCGGCCGCATTGGTTGCCCCGCGGTCAGGGGCTCTCTTGCAAGAATCAGACTCGCGGATCGGTAAAGGCATTGTTGCGGGGTTGCCAGCCACTCCATCAGCCCCAGGTGGATGTGAGATATGGGGATCAATATGCCCTAAGGCTGAGGGGTCTAAAACCCTTTGAGGGGAGACGTCCTGTGATTGAGGCCTGGGACACAATCCCTTGAAGCAAAGCGGAGCAGGAGGCTATTTGGGGGGGCAATTGAAGTGCAGTCACTGCTTCCTCCATGGAGTGTCTAAAGGTGTAATGCAGGTCTGCTACAGCCGCAGACATGGAGGAGCGGAGGGAGGCCGAGGGCCACAAATTTGGCCAAGGAGCTAGACCGTTTATGTTTCTTGGGTAAAGGAGGGGTATTCCCCTCAGGGGCAGCCACCCTATGCATGGAGCTACTCTCCGACCCGGAGCCCCGGGAGGGAGAACGAGACAAGCTGTGGTGGGATTCGGACATCGCTGTACCTTAGTTGGGATCCGAGCGGCAAATGGCGGCCAGCACGAGGGAAGTGGGCGTGGTCTAACGCCGTCGCTAGAGGAAGCGCGTCTCGAGCGGGAAGACCGGGAAAACAGTGGCGGATGCACGCAGTTGCAAAAGGCAAACGGCCCCGAACGAACGAGGATACGTCTGACCGGGGCACGAAATAACACGCAAACACCGGGTCTGACGCAGGGACCTAGTCGGTCTCCCGGTTAGGACCGGTGAGGAGCGTCGAACACCGGAGGGTAGCGGCGTCCCAGGGTACAATCAAAAGTGCAATACCTTAACCACATAAGCACAGAAAACAGTAAACATTAAATTTGAACAGAGAATAAAGAGAAGCAACTTATGTGAGGAGCAGCAAAGAAAGAGGAGAGGGCCCATCTCTGGGCGGGACTAAGTTGACGGACTGGGGCGTGTTTACCCCCCGCTGTGGGGGAAGTTTGTTTTTCGTATTGTTAACTCTTTGCGGCTATGAGGAAAGTAAAGAAAGATGGCAAAACAGGAGCCTCCGAGTCCTGGGATAAAATTGATATTCTTACAAATATATAACCTAAGGTTTGGATGATAAAATTTGAAAAAAAAATTTTTACACATTGAAATCTTCCTGGTTACATATACCCGTATCTGCACTATTAAGTAACCCAATAGGTTTTCATTTCACTAAATTTCAAAAAAAGCCACCAAAATCTTCAGCTTCAGGCCCATAGAGATCTTAATCCGGCCCTGTGCTTAATCAGAAAGCAGCTTTATATTCTATGCATCTTTCACGCCAGGGTAGGGTTTAAGCTTGGAGGCTGTGAAACGCACGCGCCTCCTCCATATAGAACCTTTTCGGTTTGGAGAGAAACTGCTTAATAGCCCCACCGGGGCAGGAGGGGAGTCGGGTTGCTTTGGTAGTCTCGGCCGCTCACCCTGCCGCTCTTTGGTTGCCACGCCAGGCGGCAAATGGATTTGGCGTGGACGATATCGCTGGATTTCTGCAGCAGGTTCAGGTCTGCTTCGCAGCTCTATGAAAAGAAATTGGGATTGAGGAGGAGACAAGATACGTATCTGCTACATTTTTATGAAACATAATGTCAATGTCGTAGGACTCTGACATCCACTAGATACCAGGAACCATCTCGGGGGCGGGGGGAGCTTGAGATCCCCGATGTGTGGTCTGATTTCAAAGACAAGACAGTCCCCTGGGTGTTTTTACAGAAATTCACAACCAATTAGCATGGAGACAATTTTTCAATAACATCATTAATTAATAAAAAATAGGAAAATATATTTTTATTTTTGGTCAAAAATGCTGGCGCACTCACGGTTAAGCTGATGAGATGCACACATCATTAACCCCTTAACAACACAGGACATGCTATGCTGTCCTGCAAGAAGTGGGCTTTAAAGCCCCAGTACAGCATAGCACGTCATGTGCGTCTGATCCCCCTCCCGCCGATACTCAGCCCTCTCTCTGGGGTCCAACACCGACTGACTTCCTTGAAGGAAGATCTGCGTGGTGTAACCGTCCTGGGGCACTGTCATCGACAAGCGCAATGACGGGGGATAGCGAGTCAATAAAGACATCGCTGGAAAAGTCAGTCTGACCTTTCCAGCAAAGCTTTTCATTAACCCCTTACGATACGAGCATGGCCATTACAATTCAATGATACCAAACATGACTAGGTTACATGTAAACAAAAATAATCTAATTTATTAATGCAGCACTATTGTCAAGTTTCCAATTATAATGTGAATAGTGTTGCACGAACTGTTTTTTTTTTTAGCTAAATTCGCGCACTCAGAAAAACACATTGAGTTCACATCTCTTTTTTAAAAAAAGTGTACCCCACAGACTGTATAACCGTATAGGCTTGGAAATCCATTCTCTTTACATTTTTTGTTATGTATACGTCATGCGATGCCAGAATGCTATATGATATATTATGAATCGGTTTAGTCTGCCGAAAATAGAAAGTATGTATGTCTGGGTCGTATAGTAAAACGTGACTTCAAATCACGTTTAAACACGAGCAAAAACGGCAAAAATTAGCTCAGCACACTACTTTCCGCCCGTCCTTAAGGGGTTAAAACCCATTACATCCGTGCTGAAAGTACTCACTTGAAGTGCAATATTCCAAATCCTCACCGATCCGTCACAGCTTGCAGAGGCCTATAAAGTGTAAAAAGAAAATACGTTAAGACGCGAAAAGGGGATCAACGCCTCGTGCAGTCACCGGCTTGTGGGGGTTAACGGGTGGGGGCACATGCAGCCTAGCTCCTTACCTGCCAACCACAATAAACCATATCGAGGAAGATGACTCACAGTACTGAAATACTTGTGTCACCCACCATGTACAAAATATATAGAAACCCACGGCCGGACAGGCCACAGGTCCCAAGTGGATATAGCACTGCCACTCCTACAATGCTTAGCCTGCTGCAAGGCAGACACGGATATCTGACTCCAGCAAACCGTGGCGTAAAGCATAAAGGTGTCAGTCATAAATTCTGCTTATAACGAGTGGGAGGTGTTTTGATTGGAGCTGGGAGATTTAGATTTTATTGGTGAATTTAGTTCATGATTAAACACTGTTTAAGATCGACCCGATTCAATCACCGGGGGGGGGGGGGGTTGGAATTTTTTCTTCAACAGCCGACCATGTGTCCAAGCATCGGCGGAGCAGAGCTGAGGTCTGGCAGCCGCTGCCGAACAATAATATAAATATAAAAACCCACACGCAACATTACCAAATAAACATCCTTGGGGTCGAAGGCCACACTCAGCACCGGGGCATCGTGCCCTCGCAGAGTTTGCTGCTGGCTGCTGTCTTCTACATCCACGACCTTTACCAGGAAATCCCTGGAGAGGGAAAGGGTTAAAATAACTTGTTGGCGATAAAAAGACTTCCTGGGAAAGTTTTGTTAAATTACCTGTACAATAAAAAAAAGGAAATAAAAAATAAAAAAAGCATCTATTAAGGGGCACAGGGAAGGACGTGAGAGACTGCACCCCCCATTGTATGCTACCTCTTACGGCAGCGAGGCTGAACCTTAGTGCCACAGATTCTTAACTACAATTCCCATGATGCTCAGCCAGCCTTACGTGTGACTAAGAATCAAGGGACATGTAGTTCCAAACCATTGGGGTGTCGGGGTTCACTCGAGCATCACATTACAATAACACCCCCCCCTCACGTTACCGGAGCGGATCCCTTTAAACAGGGGCCAACGCATTTTCATTTGTAGTGGGCCCCCCTCACTCACCCTGAACCCGCAGCTACTTTTGTGCCGTCCTCGTTGAAGACCACATGATTGGCGTGGGTCGTGAAACGGGTCAGGATGCCGTCGGGGTCACCGTCCGGGTAGGTGTGAAGCTCGATGGCATTGTTAGAGGAAGCGGTGACAACCTTACCTTTCTACAAAAAGACAAACAAAGCATGGATTACTCGCACAGCTGCCACCAGGCACATTAACCCCTTAGTGACCGGGCGGTTTTACACGAATCCGTCCGTTCGTGACCGCTGCTGTTTTTACGTTTCTGCGCTCTTAGTGTTTACGTCAAATTTTCCTCTTACTCGTTTATGTAACCCACACATATTTTACACTGTTTTTCTCGTCACTAAATGGACTTTATAAAGATACCATTTTTTTCATCATTTCATATAATTTACTATAAAAAATATTGTGAAATATGACACAAAAATTGAATAAACACCACTTTTTCGAACTTTGACCCCCAAAATTTCTTATGTATCAACAACCGTCAAAAAAAAATTAATTCGTTAGTAGTTTCTAAATTTAGTACTGAGTTTAGCAATACCCAATGTTTACATATTCCTCGCTTTTTTCCTTATTTTATGCAACAATAAGTGCAAGTAGCACTTTGCCATTTCCAAAGAGTTTATTTTCAAAACTAGTGATAGTGACATTGTAACACTGATATCTGTCACTAATTCCTGAATAACCCTCCACATATACATATTTTTTTAAAGTACACAAATCAAGGTATTAAACTTGGGGTATTTTGACTCTTTCCATGCAAACCATTTTACCACAAATCTATGCCAAAGTTTGAGAAAAAAAAATTGGTGATTTTTTTTTTTAACGCAATTTAAGAATACATGTACTGTGAACTTTAAGGTTTACTGCCAAAAAGCACCCCAAAATATGTTCAGCAACATCTTCTGAGTAAATTGATACCACCCAAGTATAGGTATGTCGGGTCATTTGGGGGCTAACAGGCCTTATTTGGGGGGTGCGCATTTCAGTTTTCCAACTTGGAATTTTCACATTTCGTCATCATGCACCCATGTCCTATTTGGGACATTTTTGAAGCCGGCCAAAGTAATTTACCCCCATCAAACCATATATTTTTAGAAAGGGCACACCCTAGGGTGCTTCAAAGAGTTGTATTTTAACACTTTCCATGCACTAGCTCTAGGTCAAACTTTCAGGTAGTCACTTTTTGTGTTATTTTTTCACACACATTGTACTTTAGGCATGAATTGTCAAATCCAGTTATGGGTTACTGCCAAAAAACACCCCAAAATATGTTCAGCAACATCTTCTGAGTAAATTGATACCACCCATATATAGATTTGTTCTGTTGTTTTTGGGGTGCTACGCCAATCTTTGATATGTGCTTGTCAATTTTCTAATTTGACATACAGTATCTTCTTTGCTTATCTTCTTTTTAGGGGCCTTTTTACATACCCCAGTTTTATGAACGTGCATATATTTGGTAAGCTAACACCCCAAAGTATTGTAAATGGAGTGTTTTTATGCTATGGATGCATCCGTTTGCTCCAAACAAATTGGATACAGTTTGGTGGTCATTTTTCATTTTCACACCCACATCAGTTTTGGACTGTGATTTAGGAGACCCTGTTGTTTGTTACTGCATGAAAACTCTCCAGGTTGTTTTCTGCAAGGTCTCCTGAGTACACCCATGCCCCCCATGCATAGGTTTGCCAGGATTTTGGGAAGGTTCAAATACAATTTTTATGACTTTGTCATTAGAGTTGAAATTGAGATTATTTCTTCAGCTAGGCCTATCTTTGGTTTTGGGTCTACCGCATACCCCAGTTTGAATTATTGCCAGAAAATTGTTTATATTTGTTATGTTGACACCCTAAGGTATTGCATATGGAGTGCTTTGATGCCATGGATGCAACGGTTTTAGCCCAAAACATTTGAGAAGGTGTGTGGCGGTAATTTTTCAATTTTCAGATTTTTACGCCCACATTAGATTTGGACTGTGATTTAGGAGACACTGTTGTTTGTTACTGCATGAAAACTCTCCAGGTTGTTTTCTGCAAGATCTCCTGAGTACACCCATGCCCCCCATGCATAGGTGTGCCAAGATTTTGGCAAAATACAGCACCAATTGTAGAACATAAAAATGTACGAATAAAATGTAAAAGTCTGGTGCCTGTCAAACTGGGGATGCTCTCTAGGGGGGCACAGGCTGTTGTCACTGAAGTGCATGAAACGCAAAATGTTTTCATACCTTCTACGTGACATTGATTGGGGGTAAATGGGGGTAGAGCAGATGGGGCTACTGCTCCAGTAGGAGCGAATTGAGGGCTTCTTTATGATGCCCTCAGCATAGTAAGTGCCCAGAATTTCAGAAATTCTGGCACATCTAGCGGGGTCCATTGCTGCCTTGCCAAGTAGGAGTCTGGCTTCGCAGCACAATGCTGATGGGCATACAGATTTGATTGGGCCACGATGTGGCCCAACAAATCATCCCCATAAACACCTGCAAAAACTGTGGCGGTAAATCCTGCAACATCAATATTGATGCCAGGATTTGCCGTGAAAGGAGGGATATCTGGCCTCTGGCGATGAGGCACTACCCACTCCTCAGCTGGAGCTGTGCGTCTCCTGCTGGCAGGTGGTGACCCAGGATCTGCATCAGAAACATCACTAGATACATCAGCCAGCGTAGATAATGTATCTAGCGACGTCTCTGAGCAGTTAGCGGGGTCGAAATGAGGGTCTGAGTCTGACGCAGATGCCTCAGATTCTGACGCCAGGATGGCATATGCCTCCTCGGCGCTGTACACCCTCTCAGACATTATATATAATAGATTATAAAATTTTATAATTATTATATATATATAAGCGGATTGTTGGTTCTTAGAAGAACCGTTGGGTTTCACAAGAAAATACAAATAAACACCTAAATCTCTCTAAATCCCTCTAAATCTGCCTCAATTTTTCTAATCTCACTAAATCTCACTAAAATCTCTAACCTGTCAAATCTGATCTCTCTCTCTCGCTCACCAAAACACAAGTGAGGAGAGGGGAGAATCACAGAGGTCAGAGCCAATATTTACAAAATATTGACCTGACCTGACAAATTAGAAATTTTATTTTGATTTTTTCTAACTTCTGATTGGATGTTGCTAGCCTGCCTCTCTGATGAGGCAGGCTAGGAACATCCCACTCAGCCCCAAGATGACCCTGCCCTTAAAACCCTACCCCTAACCCTACCCCTACCCCTAACCGTCAGTTTATTTTATTTATTTTTATTTTATTTATTTTTATTTTACTTTTTCCTGCCTCGGGGGGAGCGATCACGGACGGACCGGCGGCAGGTAAGCATATTGCAAGGATGCCTCGATGTCGAGGCATCCTTGTAATATACTCAGAGCAGCTGGAAGCGATCTGATCGCTTCCAGCGCTCTCTAGAAGTGCCGGCACCTCTCCGGTGAAACCGGATGTTGATCGCTCCCGGGGAGCGATCACATGGTGCCCCGGCACTTCTAAACGCCATTGCACGGCTGCCTGGACTCCCAGGCAGCCTGCAATGGCGTTTGAGCTGCTGGAAGCGATCCGATCGCTTCCAGCGCTCAAAAAACGGCAGGACGTACCATGTACGTCAGCGGGTCTAAGAGACCCGCTGCAATGACGTACATGGTACGTCCTCGGTCCTTAAGGGGTTAAAAGGGGCGCGGCGGCATTAGGTTGACCTTCACTGGCACCGTGCAATCACAAAATTTTCCTATTCCATAACGGAAAGTTTAGATTTTAATAAGGACACGGAGGCGAGTATTTGCTGTTCTCTCTTAACTGCCCCAACAGCAGCGAAGAAACTTTATTGGATATCAACAGAAAACAACCAGTCCTCCCTTCCCCAACGTGGGGAGGGGAACCTTGCTCCCCAGATCCTCCCCATCCAGTCCATAAACCACTCCCCCGGAAGCAGCTCCTCCTCTTTCGAAGCTGGGGCTGGGGGGGGCCGTGAGAGCTGGGGGGGGCAACATCCGTTCCGTGAGAGCTGGGGAGGGGCGTATCCGTGAGAGCTGGGGGAGGGGCGTATCCGTGAGAGCTGGGGGGAGGGGCGTATCCGTGAGAGCTGGGGGGAGGGGCGTATCCGTGAGAGCTGGGGGGAGGGGCGTATCCGTGAGAGCTGGGGGGAGGGGCGTATCCGTGAGAGCTGGGGGGAGGGCGTATCCGTGAGAGCTGGGGGGAGGGCGTATCCGTGAGAGCTGGGGGAGGGGCGTATCCGTGAGAGCGGGGAGGGGCGTATCCGTGAGAGCTGGGGGGAGGGGCGTATCCGTGAGAGCTGGGGGGAGGGGCGTATCCGTGAGAGCTGGGGGGAGGGGCGTATCCGTGAGAGCTGGGGGAGGGGCGTATCCGTGAGAGCTGGGGGGAGGGGCGTATCCGTGAGAGCTGGGGGAGGGGCGTATCCGTGAGAGCTGGGGGAGGGGCGTATCCGTGAGAGCTGGGGGAGGGGCGTATCCGTGAGAGCTGGGGGGAGGGGCGTATCCGTGAGAGCTGGGGGGAGGGGCGTATCCGTGAGAGCTGGGGGGAGGGGCGTATCCGTGAGAGCTGGGGGAGGGGCGTATCCGTGAGAGCTGGGGGGAGGGGCGTATCCGTGAGAGCTGGGGGGAGGGGCGTATCCGTGAGAGCTGGGGGAGGGGCGTATCCGTGAGAGCTGGGGGGAGGGCGTATCCGTGAGAGCTGGGGGAGGGGCGTATCCGTGAGAGCTGGGGGAGGGGCGTATCCGTGAGAGCTGGGGGGAGGGGCGTATCCGTGAGAGCTGGGGGAGGGGCGTATCCGTGAGAGCTGGGGGAGGGGCGTATCCGTGAGAGCTGGGGGGAGGGGCGTATCCGTGAGAGCTGGGGGAGGGGCGTATCCGTGAGAGCTGGGGGAGGGGCGTATCCGTGAGAGCTGGGGGAGGGGCGTATCCGTGAGAGCTGGGGGAGGGGCGTATCCGTGAGAGCTGGGGGGAGGGGCGTATCCGTGAGAGCTGGGGGAGGGGCGTATCCGTGAGAGCTGGGGAGGGGCGTATCCGTGAGAGCTGGGGAGGGGCGTATCCGTGAGAGCTGGGGAGGGGCGTATCCGTGAGAGCTGGGGAGGGGCGTATCCGTGAGAGCTGGGGGGCATTTCTATATGAGGTCTTTTCTTATAGGAAAGCGTCACATGACATAAAATAAAAGTATTGGTACTCAGTCTTAAAAAAGGGGTATCAGTGCAGCGCCGGCATAAACGGCGACACGACCAGCGCCGGCATAATCACGACAGCATAAACCAACGATCACGACAGCATAAACCCCACCTGCATTAATAAGAGCCGCACCAGCAATAGAGCCGCACCAGCAATAGAGCCGCACCAGCAATAGAGCCGCACCAGCAATAGAGCCGCACCAGCAATAGAGCCGCACCAGCAATAGAGCCGCACCAGCAATAGAGCCGCACCAGCAATAGAGCCGCACCAGCAATAATCCACTGATCACAGCTCTAACAGCATTAACCCATCGATCATTGGGGCCGCCATGGACCCAGCCTACATTTTCCCACATTATACAGTCATAGGACATTAAGTATTTTAAAAATCATTATGAAATAATTGTGTAATCTGTCGAGAAGAGGTTGAACAACAAGAACAGAAGCCTTAACATCACATTCCACCCTGGCCCAACACAGCTTTGTTACCTTTAAAGAGAAGGAGTAAACCTTTTCCCCTACGTTGATGGACTTTGGGTCGTCATCCAAGCTTTCCCAAATCCGAATGTCTCCATCGCTTCCACACGTCACCAGACAGCTGGAAAAAAAAAAATTAAACAGGTTAATTCATGTGGTTTTAACACATGTGAAATTAAAACTGTAGAGGAAAAAAAAAATTTCAGGCGAGCACTAGGAGTTAAAATTCAAGCTGTGCGTGGCTCCCCTAGCACAGGGTTTGTGGAGCTGTGCCTTACCTGCTGCCATCATCAAAGCAGACCTCTGTGTGGCCCTCAGGGTGCCCGTAACGCATGGGCTTCTTGACAGCTGGCATCTTCTGAAACAAAGCAAGGCACGAGAGTTATTTACAAGTCATGGCCCAATTCTGCTGGGGCTTCCAGGTCAACAGCCTTTCTCACTGGCATCTCCTAGGATTCCTTCCCTGACATTATGCCATGGAAAGAGAAGGCGGAGGCGGCGCAGGACAATGACATGATTCCGCTAGAGTTTAATTATTGGAGGAATTCCATTGTTTGGGGTCAGCGCTGTCAGCCAGCACAGCGAGGGCGCACGCACACAGCCAGCACAGCGAGGGCGCACGCACACAGCCAGCACAGCGAAGGCGCACGCACACAGCCAGCACAGCGAAGGCGCACGCACACAGCCAGCACAGCGAAGGCGCACGCACACAGCCAGCACAGCGAAGGCGCACGCACACAGCCAGCACAGCGAAGGCGCACGCACACAGCCAGCACAGCGAAGGCGCACGCACACAGCCAGCACAGCGAGGGCGCACGCACACAGCCAGCACAGCGAGGGCGCACACACACAGCCAGCACAGCGAGGGCGCACGCACAAAGCCAGCACAGCGAGGGCGCACGCACAAAGCCAGCACAGCGAGGGCGCACGCACACAGCCAGCACAGCGAGGGCGCACGCACACACAGCACAGCGAGGGCGCACACACAGCCAGCACAGCGAGCCAGCACAGCGAGCCAGCACGCACACAGCCAGCACAGCGAGGGCGCACGCGCACAGCAAGGGCGCACACACACAGCCAGCACAGCGAGCCAGCACACACACAGCCAGCACAGCGAGGGCGCACACACAGCCAGCACAGCGAGGGCGCACACACAGCCAGCACAGGGAGGGCGCACACACAGCCAGCACAGGGAGGGAGGGCGCACACACAGCCAGCACAGGGAGGGAGGGCGCACACACAGCCAGCACAGCGAGGGCGCGCACACACAGCCAGCACAGGGAGGGCGCACACACACAGCCAGCACAGCGAGGGAGGGCTCACACACAGCCAGCACAGGGAGGGCGCACACACAGCCAGCACAGGGAGGGCGCACACACAGCCAGCACAGGGAGGGCGCACACACAGCCAGCACAGGAGGGCGCACACACAGCCAGCACAGGGAGGGCGCACACACAGCCAGCACAGGGAGGGCGCACACACAGCCAGCACAGGGAGGGTGTTAATGTGCAGCGCCCCCTCACCGCGGCCTAGGTTCGAGTTCAGGAGAGGCGCCCGGCTCCCTCAGCTCTGGGAGTCGATCTCACACACAGGCGGCGCTTTGAAACTTCGCGGGAAAAAGACGTCAGCGTCAGAAAAATGGCGGGAGGCTGTCCGGGGCCCAGGAAAGCGGATCCCTCCGGCGACGGGTTTACAGCCAGAAGCGAGGAGGGGGGGGGGTGGAAGATTCCGGAGTCAGCGGCGCCTGCTTATTCAGAAAACATTTAGGCAAAAGCCGGCACCGTTTAGACAGGCGGAAGATATAGCTACAGGACCGGAAGCCGTGTGCACCTCACGCCTCGTTTTAGATTTGCTGATTGCAGCGCATGAAAGGCGGCGAAGCATCACGGGAATTGTAGTTTTAGAATATAATACAGTACTAAGCTTGGCGATATTCTATTGTACTATTTAACTTTATCCTAAATCCTTCTCATTCCTCATGTAGAAAAAAAAAGATGCTTTGACAGATTAAAAAACATACATCAACCCCTCCTGTATAAATAAATAAACATTTTCCTCATTTCCCTCCGTTATTTATCCCCTTTCTTTAGCAACTTATTCCTGTGTAAAAGAGGAAACCACCCTGATTCTATGGAGGAGACCCTAAACACCCCCCCCCACACCCTGATTCTATGGAGGAGACCCTAAACACCCCCCCCCCACACCCTGAATCTATGGAGGAGACCCTAAAACACCCCCCCCCACCCTGAATCTATGGAGGAGACCCTAAACACCCCCCCCCCACCCTGAATCTATGGAGGAACCCTAAACACCCCCCCCCCACACCCTGAATCTATGGAGGAACCCTAAACACCCCCCCCCACCCTGAATCTATGGAGGAGACCCTAAACACCCCCCCCACACCCTGAATCTATGGAGGAACCCCTAAAACACCCCCCCCCCCACACCCTGAATCTATGGAGGAGACCCTAAACCCCCCCCCCCACACCCTGATTCTATGGAGGAGACCCTAAACACCCCCCCCCACACCCTGAATCTATGGAGGAGACCCTAAACACCCCCCCCCACACCCTGAATCTATGGAGGAGACCCTAAACACCCCCCCCCACCCTGATTCTATGGAGGAGACCTTAAACACCCCCCCCCCACACCCTGATTCTATGGAGGAGACCCTAAAAACCCCCACACCCTGAATCTATGGAGGACCCTAAACCCCCCCCCACACCTGAATCTATGGAGGAACCCCTAAAACACCCCCCCCACACCCAGAATCTATGGAGGAGACCCTAAACACCCCCCCCCACACCCAGAATCTATGGAGGAGACCCTAAACACCCCCCCCACACCCTGAATCTATGGAGGAGACCCTAAACACCCCCCCACACACACCCTGAATCTATGGAGGAACCCTAAACACCCCCCCCACACCCTGAATTCTATGGAGGAGACCCTAAACACCCCCCCACACCCTGAATCTATGGAGGAGACCCTAAAAACCCCCACACACCCTGAATCTATGGAGGAGACCCTAAAAACCCCCACACACCCTGAATCTATGGAGGAGACCCTAAACACACCCACCCCCACACACCCTGAATCTATGGAGGAGACCCTAAACACACCCACACACCCTGAATCTATGGAGGAGACCCTAAAACCCCCACACACCCTGAATCTATGGAGGAGACCCTAAAAACCCCCACACACCCTGAATCTATGGAGGAGACCCTAAAAACCCCCACACACCCTGAGTCTATGGAGGAGACCCTAAACACCCCCACACACCCTGAATCTATGGAGGACCCTAAAACCCACACAACCCTGAATCTATGGAGGAGACCCTAAACACCCCCACACACCCTGAATCTATGGAGGAGACCCTAAAAACCCCCACACACCCTGAATCTATGGAGGAGACCCTAAACACCCCCACACACCCTGAATCTATGGAGGAGACCCTAAAAACCCCCACACACCCTGAATCTATGGAGGAGACCCTAAAAACACCCACCCCCACACCCTGAATCTATGGAGGAGCCCCTAAACACACACCCCCACACCCTGAATCTATGGAGGAGACCCTAAAAACACCCCCTGAATCTATGGAGGAGCCCCTAAACCCCCCCCCCCACACACACCCTGAATCTATGGAGGAGCCCCTAAAACCACACCCGCACACCCTGATTCTATGGAGGAGCCCCTAAAAAAACACCCGCACACCCTGAATATATGGAGGAGCCCCTAAAACACACCCACACACCCTGAATATATGGAGGAGCCCCTAAAACCACACCCGCACACCCTGAATATATGGAGGAGCCCCTAAAAACACACCCACACACCCTGAATATATGGAGAACCCTAAAACCACACCCGCACACACCTGATATGGAGGAACCCCTAAAACCACACCCGCACACCCTGAATATATGGAGGAACCCCTAAAAACACACCCGCACACCCTGAATATATGGAGTCTCTAAAAACACACCCGCACACCCTGTATGTATGGGGAACCCCTAAAAATACACTCACAGACCCTGAATATATGGGGGCGCCCCTAACAATACACCCAGCACACCCTGAGGAGCCCCTAAAAACACACAAAGAATATTTGGAGGAGTCTTTAATGGTTCGTCCACTGGAATCGAATGTGGACAAAAGCAAAATGCTCAGAATCAGTGTGTTACTGGGTTGTTTATTAAACAACATTAAAGCTGATAAAAAAAATGAGTGGAGGTCACATGTTTCCTGTCTAAAGTGGAGCTCTAGTCTGCAGACAGAATCAGCTGACCTTACGTCACCGGAAGTGACTGAGTTGGCTGATCTGACAGCACCGCCTGGCTGTGGGTAATGCAGTTGAAGAGACAGGAAATGGCTTCTGGGAGGGAGCGGGGAGGCTGCTCTCTGTCTGGACATATATGTAGTTGCCACAGTGCCAGGCTCTGGGGCCCGTGACAGCTCTCTGGGCCTGTGAGGTGAGTGTGGGAGCGGGCAGGGCACAGACTGGCATAAAGATTGTTTATCATGGTAGAGACTGCCATTACTGTGAGGTTTATTGCTGTGGATCTCTGTGATACGCTCATACACACTGCACATTACTGTGAGATTTATTGCTGTGGATCTCTGTGATACGCTCATACACACTGCACATTACTGTGAGGTTTATTGCTGTGGATCTCTGTGATATGCTCATACACACCGCACATTACTGTGAGGTTTATTGCTGTGGATCTCTGTGATACGCTCATACACACTGCACATTACTGTGAGGTTTATTGCTGTGGATCTCTGTGATACGCTCATACACACTGCACATTACTGTGAGGTTTATTGCTGTGGATCTCTGTGATACGCTCATACACACCGCACATTACTGTGAGGTTTATTGCTGTGGATCTCTGTGATATGCTCATACACACTGCACATTACTGTGAGGTTTATTGCTGTGGATCTCTGTGATACGCTCATACACACTGCACATTACTGTGAGGTTTATTGCTGTGGATCTCTGTGATACGCTCATACACACTGCACATTACTGTGAGGTTTATTGCTGTGGATCTCTGTGATACGCTCATACACACCGCACATTACTGTGAGGTTTATTGCTGTGGATCTCTGTGATACGCTCATACACACCGCACATTACTGTGAGGTTTATTGCTGTGGATCTCTGTGATACGCTCATACACACTGCACATTACTGTGAGGTTTATTGCTGTGGATCTCTGTGATACGCTCATACACACCGCACATTACTGTGAGGTTTATTGCTGTGGATCTCTGTGATACGCTCATACACACTGCACATTACTGTGAGGTTTATTGCTGTGGATCTCTGTGATACGCTCATACACACTGCACATTACTGTGAGGTTTATTGCTGTGGATCTTTGTGATACGCTCATACACACTGCACATTACTGTGAGGTTTATTGTTGTGGATCTCTGTGATACGCTCATACACACCGCACATTACTGTGAGGTTTATTGCTGTGGATCTCTGTGATACGCTCATACACACCGCACATTACTGTGAGGTTTATTGCTGTGGATCTCTGTGATACGCTCATACACACCGCACATTACTGTGAGGTTTATTGCTGTGGATCTCTGTGATACGCTCATACACACCGCACATTACTGTGAGGTTTATTGCTGTGGATCTCTGTGATACGCTCATACACACTGCACATTACTGTGAGGTTTATTGCTGTGGATCTCTGTGATACGCTCATACACACTGCACATTACTGTGAGGTTTATTGCTGTGGATCTTTGTGATACGCTCATACACACTGCACATTACTGTGAGGTTTATTGTTGTGGATCTCTGTGATACGCTCATACACACCGCACATTACTGTGAGGTTTATTGTTGTGGATCTCTGTGATACGTTCATACACTGCACATTACTGTGAGGTTTATTGCTGTGGAGCTCTGTGATACGCTCGCACACTGCACATTACTGTGAGTTTTATTGCTGTGGATTCTATGATACGCTCTTACACACTGCACATTACTGAGTTTTATTGCTGTGGATTTGGTGATACGCTCCTACACACTGCACATTACTGTGAGGTTTATTGCTGTGGAGCTCTGTGATACGCTCATACACACTGCACATTACTATGAGGTTTATTGTTGTGGATCTCTGTGATACGCTCATACACACTGCACATTACTGTGAGTTTTATTGCTGTGGATTCTATGATACGCTCTTACACACTGCACATTACTGTGAGTTTTATTGCTGTGGATTTGGTGATACGCTCCTACACACTGCACATTACTGTGAGGTTTATTGCTGTGGAGCTCTGATACACTCGCACACACTGCACATTACTGTGAGTTTTATTGCTGTGGATTCTGTGATAGTATTGCAGTCTGTCATTTTATTTCTCCCACTGGCTCCGGTTACGTTTTTGAGCTCCTATCACAGCCAGCCGTCCCTTCGTGGCATTTTCGCTCTGGTCGCGTTTCAGCTGCTGTATATGTAGAATGAAAGGCCGGAAGAGGTTACGTGAGTGTGAATAATCCGTGAATGGGCTCACACCTCAGTAATAATTCATGGTTTCCGTTGGCTCGGTGGGGGGGGTTCTTTGTTATTTCGGGGTTACGTATGGTCATTCTGGGCTGGTTCCTCGACTCCCCAAATCTTTCCGCTAAATCGCATTATGTTGGTGCCTGTAGGACGAGGAATATAGCAGAGGAAATGATACATGTGTGTGTGTGTGTGTGTGTGTCGCTTTTACTGTAATGGATTCCAGAGGAGAATAAAACGCTCTCCTAAAGCTTATCGGAGCCTCCTGAGCCTCGCTCTGCGGAGACCCGTCCTCACCGAACCCATTCATATGGTTTACCCACATCCTCTGGAAATTCCCTCGGCAAATGTTCATATCTCAATTACTTTTTTTAACCCCTTCCTTGTTGCAGAAAGATTTTTTTTAATGGTGAGGACCCAAAAATACAAAGAAAGCCTCGGGTTTATAGGTGTTCTTTGACCTCTTGGTTTCCCTAGGGCGGCCATGATAACTGCAGTCCGCCTTTGACCCTCTACGGTTTCCTGTGTCCACTTCTTACGAAGACCCTGAGCTCCCCCCCCCCCCACCCCGTTTTGGTTGGATCGGCCCGGGCTCCCCCATTCTGCCTTGCTGTTATTTATCCTCGTGGGCTGGAGGGCGGCTCATGCAGTGATGGCTGAGGGTCCTGGTGGTGGCTTCACGTGAAGGACCGTCGCTCATATCGATGCTGGCGTTTCTCAGGGTTTTTTCTTTTTAATTGCCAAAATCCCCGTTTTCCGGCTCAAAGCTGGATGTGATCTGAATGTCCATTAGCACCGGTGACTCATCCATGTAAATAAGGACGCGCACAGGAAATTCCATCGCCTCCGGCAACAATACTGTATAGCCGAGATGCTTAACCCTTTGTTTTGCGTCTCTCGACCATCAGGATTGTAGGAGGAACGTAGAAGAACCACCGTTCCTAGTTGCCATAATGAAACGCGTTGTTCCTGGGACACCGTGTCCGAGTCGGCATAAAGTCCATTAAAATCGAGATTCTGAGCAGACGAAGGTCCAACTCTCCTCCTTGTTTTGGACCTCCTAACCATTCAAGATTGTTTACGGTTGACCGGTGGGGCTTTATCTTCTCGTAGACATTGGACAGGGCTACACAACCTGGTCGTTCGTGTTTGTTGTTTGCTCATTTTTATTACACGCTGGTATAACCTTGTTCTGTTTGGTTCTTTTGACCCGTAGACACCGAGACGAGCAGACCAGACATTGTGGTGGATGCCTTGAGGGTGACTATGGCTGAAAACCTGGAGGACAAAGTGGACGATCTCAACGTTCGGCCTAAGAGCAGTCGCAGTCGGAGCGCAGACAGGAAGGATGGCTATGTCTGGAGCGGCAAGAAGCTCTCCTGGTCCAGCAAGGGCGGACGCTCACTCGACGGAGACGGTAGAGCGTCGGCTGACCGTAAAGACAGTCCCACCGGCAGCCGAGAACGGAAGCACAGCTGCTCCTCCGTTGAGCTGGATATGGAACGTTCGTGTGGACACAAGCTTCTGGGCCGCTCTCTGAAACAGAAGCTCCAAGATGCTGTGGGCCAGTGCTTTCCCATAAAGACTTGCAGCAGCCGCCACTCGTCCGCCCTGTCTTCCAAGAGGAAAATTCACATCAGCGAGCTGATGTTGGACAAGTGCCCCTTCCCTCCCAAATCTGACCTGGCATACCGGTGGCATTTAATCAAAAGGCACACCGCTCCTGTAAACCCGGGCCACGAGGAGAGCGCAGTTGGTGACTTTCCCGATGGTCCCGGCAAGGACAGCCGACTTGAAGACGAGACCTCCAATGGGACAGAGGGCGTGCTCTCCTCGTCCTGCGAAGTGAACATCGATGTCGTGGAATCCGTCACGACCAAAGCCTCGCGAGCTGACAAAGAGGACAGCGACGTTGACTCCGATGATGATGTCGTCACGCTGTGCACGAGCTCCAGAAAGAGGAACAAGCCAAAGTGGGAGCCAGACGACGAGACGTTCCACGCGGAAACTCCACCCAAGTACCACACGCAGATTGACTATGTCCACTGCCTCGTCCCGGACCTCCTCCAGGTCAACAACAACCCATGTTACTGGGGGGTGATGGACCGGTACGCCGCCGAGGCTCTCCTGGAAAGCAAACCAGAAGGAACCTTCTTGCTTCGGGACTCTGCCCAGGAGGACTACTTGTTCTCCGTCAGCTTCAGGCGCTACAGCCGCTCCTTGCACGCCCGCATCGAGCAGTGGAACCACAACTTCAGCTTTGATGCTCACGATCCGTGCGTCTTTCACGCCCCCAACGTCACAGGCCTGCTGGAACATTACAAGGACCCCAGCTCCTGTATGTTTTTCGAGCCGCTCCTGTCGAGCCCTTTGAGCAGGACCTTCACCTTCTCCCTCCAGCACATCTGTCGGACCGTCATCTGCAACTGCACCAGCTACGACGGCATAGACGCCCTGCCCGTCCCTTCTTCCATGAAACTCTACCTGAAGGAGTATCACTATAAGTCCAAAGTGCGCGTCCGCAGGGTCGACGTGCCCGAGCAGCACAAGTAAAAACGTCGGGTTTTCCCTCTCAGTTATAGGGATAGGTCTTCTCAAATGCTCTCCAGGTGGGGGCGCTAGCATGGCACGGCAATACTGGCACCCGGGGGCACCTGGGAGGCCATGCCTTAAATGCATGTGTCATTTTGTAGCACGGATGGTCAGTGTACAGGTTTCCATGTGACAGCAAAGCTCCAATGGGGGGGGGGCTAGAGTTGGTGGAGGTCACCCTCTTATTGGGGGGGGCTAGAGTTGGTGGAGGTCACCCTCTTATTGGGGGGGGCTAGAGTTGGTGGAGGTCACCCTCTTATTGGGGGGGGGCTAGAGTTGGTGGAGGTCACCCTCTTATTGGGGGGGGCTAGAGTTGGTGGAGGTCACCCTCTTATTGGGGGGGCCTAGAGTTGGTGGAGGTCACCCTCTTATTGGGGGGGGCCTAGAGTTGGTGGAGGTCACCCTCTTATTGGGGGGGGCTAGAGTTGGTGGAGATCACCCTCTTATTGGGGGGGCTAGTGTTGGTGGAGGTCACCCTCTTATTGGTGGGGCTAGTGTTGGTGGAGGTCACCTCTTATTGGGGGGGCTAGTGTTGTGGAGGTCACCCTCTTATTGGTGGGGCTAGAGTTGGTGGAGGTCACCTCTTATTGGGGGGGGGCTAGAGTTGGTGGAGGTCACCCTCTTATTGGGGGGGGGGGCTAGAGTTGGTGGAGGTCACCCTCTTATTGGGGGGGGGGCTAGAGTTGGTGGAGGTCACCTCTTATTGGGGGGGGCTAGAGTTGGTGGAGGTCACCCTCTTATTGGGGGGGCTAGAGTTGGTGGAGGTCACCCTCTATTGGGGGGGCTAGAGTTGGTGGAGGTCACCCTCTTATTGGGGGGGCTAGTGTTGGTGGAGGTCACCCTCTTATAGGTGGGGCTAGAGTTGGTGGAGGTCACCCTCTTATTGGGGGGGCTAGTGTTGGTGGAGGTCACCCTCTTATTGGGGGGGCTAGTGTTGGTGGAGGTCACCCTCTTATTGGTGGGGCTAGAGTTGGTGGAGGTCACCCTCTTATTGGGGGGGGGGCTAGAGTTGGTGGAGGTCACCCTCTTATTGGGGGGGCTAGAGTTGGTGGAGGTCACCCTCTTATTGGGGGGGGCTAGTTGGTGGAGGTCACCCTCTTATAGGTGGGGCTAGAGTTGGTGAGGTCACCCTCTTATTGGGGGGGCTAGAGTTGGTGGAGGTCACCCTCTTATTGGGGGGGGGCTAGAGTTGGTGGAGGTCACCCTCTATTGGGGGGGCTAGAGTTGGTGGAGGTCACCCTCTATTGGGGGGGGGGCTAGAGTTGGTGGAGGTCACCAAGTGAAGGGAGAGATATTATTTTAAGTTCTCCCCATTGGTCCAGTGTTTGTCCCCAGGAGAGTTAGGGGTACCCATGGAGCACCTGGCCGGTTGGACCACCAGGGGAGAAGACAGGGCTTACGGTGGCCCTTGAAAGTGCAAAGCGGGCCTCGTCATAAATGCATTGTGCTTCAGCCCAGAGGATACTGTCCAGCACACAGTCCCCCCCCCCCTCATCAGAAATGTAGAATGTTCCATTTTATTCCTTCTGCTCATTTGCTGCATCTCTTCACAGACACCAGGAAGTGGCCGGGGTTTCTCAGCCAATCCCAATGTCATTCATAACCATAAACCTACACTCAGCGGTGCTTTAAGTAGATATTCATTGGTCATATTGACCCCCTCATCTGCCCCCCACCCAAAAAAAACCTGCCTTAATGCTCCTTGTACAAGTGATTTAAAGACAACGCTCCATGTGACTCCTGGACACCATGATCGTGGTGGCCGCCATGTGCTGGCTTCAGGTGGCTCCATTAGACATTTTATCCCTGTGTTTTATTATAGGAAAAGGCTGCCAGACTACGTATCCCATGATTCCCTGAGCAAACATGACCTGCCTTGAATAAGAGAGGGATGCCTGGGATTGGCTGCTGGATCCCAGTCACTTCCTGGTGTCATTGTATGAAGCTTCTGAGCGCGGGAATGTGCAGAAAAGACAAATGGAAGCGTGTGTCTGTGTGTCTGTCTGTGTGTGTCTGTCTGTCTGTCTGCGTGTCTTGTGTGTGTGTCTGTCTGTCTGCGTGTCTTGTGTGTGTGTCTGTCTGTCTGCGTGTCTTGTGTGTGTGTGTCTGTGTGTGTGTGTGTGTGTGTGTCTGTCTGTCTGTCTGCGTGTCTTGTGTGTGTGTGTCTGTGTGTGTGTGTGTGTGTGTCTGTCTGTCTGTCTGCGTGTCTTGTGTGTGTGTGTCTCAAAAAAAATGAACCCACTTTAATCAAAGCATCAAGTCAATGAATCTCCTGGGATATCAATGGGGTCAGTGCAGGAGCAGAGAGGGTTAATCTGTTTTAGCTGCTTTGGGGTTAATGAAATTACGAGGTGCAGTAAATGAAACGACCCCCAAAACAGGAATGGTTTTTACAGGTGGAGCCACTGACGTTTTTTTTTTCCCCTAGTTTTGCATTTGGCCGGGGTCACTGCTGGTGTCATCAAACCATACCTGGACCCTACAGAGGTTGCACAAGCAATCTGACTCCTCCGGGATGGCATCGATACGTGTCATTGCCGGAAGGTTTGATGCGTCTCCCAGCACAGTCTCGAGAGCATGGAGGAGATTCCAACTCTAGGAGAGCTGGACAGTGCTGTAGAAGGTCCTTAACCCGTCAGCAGGACCGGTATCTGCTCCATTGTGCAAGGAGGAACAGGGTGAGCACTGCCAGAGCCTTACAACATGACCTCCAGCAGGCCACTGTGGATGGCTCTGACCAAACAGACTTCATGAGGGTGGCCTGAGGACCTGACGTCCTCTAGTGGGCCCTGTGCTCACCACCCGGCACCGTGGAGCTCGCTTGGCATTTGCCATTGAGCACCAGAATTGGCAGGTCCACCGCTGGCAACCTGTGCTTTTCACAGATGAGAGCAGGTTCACCCTGAACACGCGTGACAGACGTGGTGGCGGCGTCTGGAGAAGCCGTGGAGAACGTTATGCGGCCTGTAACATTGTCAGCATGACCGGTTTGGTGGTGGGGCGGCAGGTCAGTGATGGTCTGGGGAGGCATATCCATGGAGGGACGCACAGACCTCTACAGGCGAGACAACTGCACCCTGACTGCCATTAGGTTTTGGGATGAAATGCTTGGACCCACTGTCAGACCCTACGCTGGTGCAGTGGGTTCTGGGTTCCTCCCGGTGCTCGGCATTGCCCGGCCTCGTGGCGAGGGGATGCAGCCAGTTCCTGGAGGATGAAGGAATTGATACCATTGAATGCCCCCCCCCCCATGCTCGTCTGAAATAAATCCGATAGAACACCTCTAGGACATTATGTCTCGGCGCGTCCGCCACCTGGTGACACCTCAGTCTGTGCAGGAGCTCAGTGATGCCCCGGTCCAGATCTGGGAGGAAATGCCCCAGGTCACCATCCATTGTCTCATTAGGAGCACGGCCCGACGTCACACGCATACAAGCTCGCAGGGGCCACACGAACTACCGAGGACCAATGAGATTTCAGCAGAATGGACTCGCCCGCCGCAGCCTTTCTTTGGGGTGACTTTGAATTCGGCCTCTATAGCTTCAGAATTTGAATTAACCCCTTACCGCCCCAGGATGTGCTGTGCCCTCCTGGCAGTGGGAGGGCTTTGAAGACACAGGGCGTACTGGTACGCCCTGTGTCTTCAATGGCCCCCCCTCCTCGCAGTCGGCGCACGCCATTGGCTGCAGTGGGACGGCTTGAACTCAAGTCATCCCCCTTGAACCAATGACGTGCGCCTCGTGTCGGCTCCTGGGGCGGGTCGAAATCAGCGGCAGCTGTCTGTGAGGCGTACCTGTACACCTCACCGGCATTTAGCCGTGCCTGCTGGTCGTTAAGGGGTTAAAGAATGTGGCATCCTTTCATTCCTATCAGCAGGAGATTTTAACCCATTGAGATCTGATGTTTTCAAAGTGTTTAATTTTTGGAGGTGTGTGTGTGTGTGTGTGTGTGTGTGTGCATATACACAAGGAGGGGTTTGTTTTATATATACACACACACACACCCCTCTATTTTTGTTCTCCGGAGCTCGGGATGTTCCACCCAATCCTTGGAAACCTTTTACCCGCATCTGAACCTGCTGCAAAATGTGCCATGTGCCCCCCAGGACGCCGATCTGTCCCCGTCGCCCGTACATTGCCGGGTTATCGTTACAGGGCTGGAGTCTGATAGTCGCCCAGCAAGGTGCATGAGTTACGGGCGTTCCTTATCAAAGGGATATTCTAGGGCAGAAAAGCTGTTTTCAATGTTTTTTCCCAGGGATATTGGGGTCACGGCGCCCCCCGAGATGATCTGGCCGGGTGCATTATGCTATTTACCTTTTTAACAGTCTTCCCACGCGCCTCCTCTAATAACGTGTACACGAGCCCTGTGCGGGCGTATTCTTACCTTGGGCACCGCCATGTTTTATTGACACCCCTGTAGTAGCCATATCGTTGCCCGCTGTACGTGGTGCCTTCTTACCCCCCAATCTCCTGATTTACTGAAACCATGATAAAGTAACCCCCCCCCCCCCGCTGCGTGTGTATCTGTATATAACGTGTATTTTACCAGTACAAAATAAAATCCTCTGTGTAATGAGCAGACGCCTGTGCCTCGTCCTACACACGATAAATCAACGTGAAGCTCAGCGGCGCCTGCAGGACAGCGGCGATCACGGCATAAGTCCCAATGCAGGGTCACATTATATGAGGAGGAGCATTATCTGTCAGAACACCGGCAGCCAAGGTGGGAAATAGAGCAGCTTGGAGGGAGAATCCCCCCCCCCCGCCCAATCATTCAAACTCTTCCTATCCATACTCTCCACCTGTAGGACTACAATTCCTATGATGCCAGCAGTTTGTGTGCCAGGATCATGGGAGTTGTGTCCCAGACCTTAAACACATACATACCGTCAGGCACATGTATACCCACACCAGACCTCGGACCGGTGTATACCCACACCAGACCTCGGACCGGTGTATACCCACACCAGACCTCGGACAGGTGTATACCCACACCAGACCTCGGACAGGTGTATACCCACACCAGACCTCGGACCGGTGTATACCCACACCAGGCCTCGGACCGGTGTATACCCACACCAGGCCTCGGACCGGTGTATACCCACACCAGGCCTCGGACATGTGTATACCCACACCAGGCCTCGGACAGGTGTATACCCACACAAGGCCTCGGACAGGTGTATACCCACACCAGGCCTCGGACCGGTGTATACCCACACCAGACCTCGGACCGGTGTATACCCACACCAGACCTCGGACCGGTGTATACCCACACCAGACCTCGGACCGGTGTATACCCACACCAGGCCTCGGACCGGTGTATACCCACACCAGGCCTCGGACCGGTGTATACCCACACCAGGCCTCGGACCGGTGTATACCCACACCAGGCCTCGGACCGGTGTATACCCACACCAGGCCTCGGACCGGTGTATACCCACACCAGGCCTCGGACCGGTGTATACCCACACCAGGCCTCGGACCGGTGTATACCCACACCAGGCCTCGGACCGGTGTATACCCACACCAGGCCTCGGACAGGTGTATACCCACACCAGGCCTCGGACAGGTGTATACCCACACCAGGCCTCGGACAGGTGTATACCCACACCAGGCCTCGGACACGTGTATGTGTGTATATATATTTATATCCCAGACCTCGGACACTGGGGCTGTTGGCAGAATGCATTAACAGCTTTCTGCCAGGCTCCTTGGGCTGGCAATGGTCCACCAAGTGGCTGCCGGCTTGTGACGTGCTCTTGCGAGATCTTGCAGAAGTCACAATATCTCGTGACAGCAAGGCTGGAGGCCGTGTCACAGCCTGGCAGAATACTGTAAAATGTATTTTGCAAGCAGCCCCTTGGAAACCGGCAAATCAGCCCAGCGCTGGTGTCCGGTATCGGTGGAGGTGTCGGGGCATCGAGGCCAAGGCAGCTCTAGAATAAACTAAAAATATTTTATCATTAACTGTTATATTTTCTTATTTCGGTGATTTTAAATTCTGAAATAAAATCATTTTCTGTAAAAGGAAAAATAAAAACCAGAAGAAATTAAATCATTTTATTTCGTTTTTAATTTCATTTTGGCAGAGGGCGGGGACGTTATCCTCCAAATGTTTGTTCGGTGACGGCTTGTGTTCGCCTGTGGAAATGAGGACATGTTTTTTACGTGTTAGGGGGATTTTACGGGAAATGTGCTGCTGCGTTTTGCGGAGCAGAAGCCCTGACCCCGGCGAGAGGACGGAGAGCGGCACTGGCGAGGAAGGTCAGATTCCACGTCTGAGTCATCGTCGCTGAGTCAGGTCCACCACGTCCAGTGTAGGAAAATGAGAATAAATAGGAAGACGGTGCGTAAAGGAGAGGGGGGGGCTGGAGGTGCGCCCCCCCCCCCACACTCCCAATCATCAGGTTTAATAGGAAATCCTATAGAATACAGTTACAGGTATTTATAAAGCGCCAACAGATTCCTTTAGCGCTGTACAATGGTAAGAGACAGAATAACATATACATACGTTACACACACCGAACAGGAGGGAGGACCCTGCTCAAGAGCTTACAATCTAAGATATTTTATATTCAACACTTCTATGAATATTAGAATTATCAGGTTTTATTTCACTGTGAATAAATGTAGATCATGTGATGCCAGAATTAATAAAGCGCGAGGAGCGGCGCATTGTGTAATTATTATTATTAGATATTTTAGATTCATTATTATTATTAACGTTGTTAAAAATCAAGTTATGGTAAATTGAATTTATTATAAACTATTCATTTTGCCTTTTTCTATAAATCAGTTTTTTTTGTGTAATAAGATTTATATACATTAATATAAAATATAGAATTTTATATCTACAAAACTTTATAGAAAAAATGGCGTAATTATAAGGTTTTAAATAAATTCTCAATTTACCGTAACCTGATTTTTCACAAATAATCCCCAAAGTTATTTAAAATAAAAAGTGTGTGTGTATATATATATATATATATATATATAATTACAGTGGCAAGAAAAAGTATGTGACCCCTTTGGGATTACGTGGAGTTTTGCATGAATTGGTCATAAAATGTCTCTGATCTTCATCTAAGTCACAACAATTTGAAAAACACAGTCTGCTTAAAATAATACAACACAAACATTATCAGGGTTATCCAAAGAGATTCGAATTGCTTGAGAAAGGTAACCGAACGCTGAAAATCAGCGTTCGGTTACCTTTCCTGGCCATTCGGCTATCCAGAGAGCAGGCAATTCGCCAAATCCTGTCGAATTGCCTGAACATACGGTGCCTGTTCGGTCCCT
The DNA here is from genome assembly GCA_009667805.1 of Leptobrachium leishanense. NCBI lineage: Eukaryota > Metazoa > Chordata > Amphibia > Anura > Megophryidae > Leptobrachium > Leptobrachium leishanense. The sequence goes on from CM019075.1 coordinate 80,187,972, forward strand.
GTTCGAGGGCAGTGAAATCCCCATCAAAAAGCACTGCTTCGGCTATTCAGAGAACACAAACCAGCAGTGAAAGGTTCCCCTAATGCCCTGCCATTCGGTGGTTTAATTCGGCAAATTTATTCAGGAGAATCCCATAGACTTCAATGTTAAAAATATTCCCGTATTAATTCAATATCTAATAAACCGTTCATTATAAAATTCTGCAGCAAAAAGTCTCTTTATTTATAGATTTTTTAGGATACTTTAAGCATTTTTCTGAATTTTTAAAAAAAAATTAAAAGTCCGATTTTTTTTTTTTTTTTCAGTTTGCTTATTTTTTTTGTAACAGCCCTCTTTATTATCATTCCCTGGATCTCCTGTGAAAATTTCAGACATTTTCGCTCAGTAGTTTCTTTGCAAACAGCGTTTCTTTTTCCCAGATTCATACAAATGGTTTTTCTAATGTATTCACTGCCTCCTCTACGTCACAGCTGCTTCGGCTCTGTGTGATTCGGCTCCTGTTCGGCTCCTGTTCGGCTCCTCTTCGAAGGTTAATCCAGATGTTTTTGCTTGTTTTCAGCGTGCATTCGGTGAGTTTTCGTCAGGTTTTCGGCAGCTTTTCCCTGCAATTCGGGGACCCTGTGGTGTTTGCTGAATACACCGCAGAGTCACCGAAATGCAATCGGCAAAAGGAACCGAATTGAAGAGAACGAAAAGTCACCGAACGTGCGGTGACTTTTCGAATCTCTTTGGATAACCCTGTATATGTTTTCATGTGTTTATTGAACATAACATGTAAACTTTCACAGTGCAGGGTGGAAAAAGTATGTGAACCCCTAGCCTAATGACTTCTCCAAGAGCTAATTGGAGCCAGGAGTGAGTCAACCTTGAGTCCAATCAGTGTGATATTATTGGATGTGTTGCTGAAAGCTGTCCTGCCCTTTAAAAACACACACCAGTTTTGGGTTTACTGGTTTCAAGAAGCACTGCCTGATGTGAACCATGCCTCGCAGAAAAGAGCTCTCAGAAGACCTACGATCAAGAATTGTTGACTTGCTGGAAAGCTGGAAAGGGTTACAAAAGTATCTCCAAAAGCCTTGATGTTCATGTGTCCACGGTAAGACAGACTGTCTACAAATGGAGAAAGTTCAGCACTGTTGCTACTCTCCCTAGGCGTGGTCGTCCTGTAAAGCTGACTGCAAGAGCTCAGCGCCGAATGCTTAATGAGGTAAAGAAGAATCCTAGAGTGTCAGCTAAAGACTTACAGAAATCTCTGGCACATGCTAACATTTTTGTTGACACATCTACAACAAGGAAAACATTAAACAAGAATGGAGTACATGGGAGGACACCACGGAGGAAGCCATTGCTGTCCAAAAAGAATATTGCAGCACGTTTGAAGTTTGCAAAAGAGCACCTGGATGTTCCACAGCACTACTGGCAAAATATTCTGTGGACAGATGAAACCAAAATCGAGTTGTTTGGAAAAAACACACAACACTATGTGTGGAGAAAAAAAGGCACAGCACACCAACAGCAAAACCTCATCCCCACTGTAAAACATGGCGGAGGGAGCATCATGGTTTGGGGCTGCTTTGCTGCCTCAGGGCGTGGACGGATTGTTGTCATTGATGGAAAAATGAATTCCAGAGTTTATCAAGACATTTTGCAGGAAAACATAAGACCATCTGTCCGCCAACTGAAGATCCGCAGAGGATGGGTGATGCGACAGGACAATGACCCAAAGCATACAAGTAATTCAACAAAAGAATGGCTTCAACAAAACAAAATACGCCTTCTGGAGTGGCCCAGTCAGAGTCCTGACCTCGACCCGATTGAAATGTTGTGGCATGACCTTAAGAGAGCGATTCACACCAGACATCCCAAGAATATTGCTACACTGAAACAGTTTTGTGAAGAGGAGTGGTCCAAAATTACTCCAGATCGTTGTGCAGGTCTGATCTGCAACTACAGGAAACGTTTGGTTGAGGTTATTGCTGCCAAAGGAGGGTCAACCAGTTATTAAGTCCAAAAGGTTCACATACTTTTTCCACCCTGCACTGTGAATGTTTACATGTTCTGTTCAATAAACACATGAAAACATATAATGTTTGTGTTGTATTATTTTAAACAGACTGTGTTTTTCAAATTGTTGTGACTTAGATGAAGATCAGAGACATTTTATGACCAATTCATGCAAACCTCCACGTAATCCCAAAGGGTTCACATACTTTTTCTTGCCACTGTATATTTTTTTTGCCATTATCAGCCGTCATTGGAGAACGACACCAGCAACGCCGCACTGCCATTGGTGACCTTCGTTACTTGATCTCGCTTTGGGAAGCGCTGGACTCAGAATAACCATGCGGGGATATCAGACTCCGACCCCGCAGAACTACAACTCCCATGATCCTTCAGCCATCTATTGCATTGAAGGAATTCTGTGAATTGACGGTATTAACATACAGAGGTGGAGTTTGACAGTCCTGGTTTAAAAAAAAAAAAAAAGCCTATATGCTTGTATGATATAGTGTACATGTGCGGTGCCCTCTGCTTGACGTTGGCAGGTGAGCTTACACTTTAAAAGGCACCGGTCGGGCATTATAAATTTTTATATAAATGAAAAAAAGGTAGATATTTGCTTTTAAAGAGTCGGGTCCATCGTGTGACTGCGGCATGCCGCAGGGGGAGGGGCCACAAGATCCATACAGAAGCTGGTTCTGCAGGTCCCTGTCACATGACCAGCTTACTGCTTCTTGGTTGCAGAGAGGAAGTGGGATCCCAAGCTCCCTTGGTGGAAGCTCATGGGTGGAGCTACAAGCTGATTGACAGGGTGTGTGGGTGGGGCTACAATTTCAGTTTTGAAGCTATAATTAATGTGTTTATATTTTTAATGTTTCTGTTCAGGTATCAGTCGTTTCTGCGCCCGGGGGGGGGGGGGGGAGTGATTTCCTGCCGGCCAGAAATCTCTGGGGTTTTACACAAGCCAAATAATCCGATTTATCGCCTTCGCTCACGTTACCGGCGACACCGTGACCGGTCTCCATCCTGTAAGCGACAACTTTCTAACTCTGACACATGTTTACTCTCCCCGGGGACCGGACCCCCCCATCAGCTCACAATGCAGGGCAACACAAAGTCCTGCGGGATTGACATATGAAGGGTCAGGGGCTTATTCACTAAATGGCAAAATGTGGAGAATTAACAAATATACAGTATATTAACTGCACGCCTCTGCCTGTCCCATTATCAGAGAGTGCGCCCTTCTGCCTGTCCTGTTATCAGAGAGCGTGCCCCTCTGCCTGTCCCGTTATCAAAGCCAGGCCCCCTCTGCCTGTCCTGTTATCAGAGTGCGCCCCTCTGCCTGTCCCGTTATCAAAGCCAGGCCCCCTCTGCCTGTCCTGTTATCAGAGTGCGCCCCTCTGCCTGTCCCGTTATCAAAGCCAGGCCCCCTCTGCCTGTCCTGCTTTTAGGGCGTGCCTCATTCTCAGCTCGGAGCTTGTCACGTGATCAGTGACCTCGCCTGGGTGTGTCCCCGGCTTGTACTTCCGTTTCCGGGGCGGGGCTCACTACAGTCGCTCGCGCAGTGCAGGGTCTGCTGAACGCAAAGGTATCCGCGCTGAGGGAGAGGGGGTTACCGCGAGCCCCCCCCCCCATACCGCCCGGGTCACCGCGAGCCCCCCCCCATACCGCCCGGGTCACGCGAGCCCCCCCCCATACCGCCCGGGTCACCGCGAGCCCCCCCCCATACCGCCCGGGTCACCGCGAGCCCCCCCCCATACCGCCCGGGTCACCGCGAGCCCCCCCCTCCATACCGCCCGGGTCACCGCGAGCCCCCCCCCCCTCCATACCGCCCGGGTCACCGCGAGCCCCCCCCCCATACCGCCCGGGTCACCGCGAGCCCCCCCCTATTTCCCGGGGTCACCGCGAGTCTCCCCCCACACCGCCCCCGTGTCACCCCGGGGAATACGGGTTAGGGGCTGTCAGAGCCGGTGTCCTGTGTGCGCGTGCGCCTCCTGTCACCGCGGGGGGAGGGGCCTGTCTGCGACTCACTAACATGAAAGATTTCACATATTTTCACTCTGGATACTCAGAAGGGGGGGGGGGGCGCGCGCGGAGCAGTGATCGGGAACTTCCACTCCCCAAATCTCCCGGCACGCTCAGTTCCTCAGCCGTTAACTCAGCAGAGAGGTGCTGCAGCAGCTGATTGTGAGGTAGGAAAGATGGCCGCCTCCACCGAGCAGATAATCCGGCTTTAAGGTAATGCTCAGTTTGGTTATTGGCACATGCTGAGCAGAAACAGCCTCTTTCATTCAGCGTTCAACGCCGCTTCAATGCGCACAGCCAGAGCGTTCAGCGAGACGGCAGCAATGCAGCCATTGAGCAGCTGCTGAGGAACTGAACAGACAGGTGCCATAACGTTCAGCCAGCCCGGAGCATCATGGGGAGGTGAAGTGCTGAAACAAGCGGCGCCCCCCCCCCCAATACACCCGAGTATGGGGGCAAGCGGCCCCCCCCCCAATACACCCGAGTATGGGGGCAAGCGGCGCCCCCCCCCCCCCCAATACACCCGAGTAACCAGGGCTGCTAATATCTGCATCTTCACACAGGTTCACACCGCGCCTCTCACCCAGGGCGGCCATGTTTTTCTGGACTCCTTACTATTTCATGCAGCGGGGGGGGGCGCAGGTAAAGTGCTGCCCTGCAACATGTGTAATTCATATGCAGCAGGAAGGAAATGGCAGCGAGTCACCTGGGATTCCTTACCTGCAGCACATGGGTTATACAGGTTCCGGGGCGGCCTTTTAGTGGGAAAACCCTGATGCCGGGAGCCAGCTGGTGCCCATCGGCTTCCTGGGTGCAGGCGGCCCGGCGTGCCGTCACGGTTAATCGAGCGGAAGAGATGCTGAGCTCAGTAGATTCCACGTCCAGAGTAACAATGCTCTGTCCCCCCCCCCCCCCACAGGTCCTCCCCGTCGCCGCGGCATTAATCACTCGCCGGACGCACCGCTGTATGATCTGAATTCATCCTACACCCCTCAAGCTGCAGCAGGTAACGCCGCACCCGTGGCTTGTGTTTGTTACATGTGTATTCCTGGGGGGGGGGGTCAGTCGCCGGCTCCTTCATTTCAGTTTTTTTGGGTTATTTGCCACAAAAAACACACAAAGCATCTCCTGCTCCGGGCTGTGTGCGTGGCGGGCTCTCCCCGGCGGGCTGTGTACGTGGCGGGCTCTCCCCGGCGGGCTGTGTGCGTGGCGGGCTCTCCCCGGCGGGCTGTGTGCGTGGCGGGCTCTCCCCGGCGGGCTGTGTGCGTGGCGGGCTCTCCCCGGCGGGCTGTGTGCGTGGCGGGCTCTCCCCGGCGGACTGTGTGCGTGGCGGGCTCTCCCCGGCGGGCTGTGTGCGTGGCGGGCTCTCCCCGGCGGGCTGTGTGCGTGGCGGGCTCTCCCCGGCGGGCTGTGTGCGTGGCGGGCTCTCCCCGGCGGGCTGTGTGCGTGGCGGCTCTCCCCGGCGGGCTGTGTGCGTGGCGGGCTCTCCCCGGCGGGCTGTGTGCGTGGCGGGCTCTCCCCGGCGGGCTGTGTGCGTGGCGGGCTCTCCCCGGCGGGCTGTGTGCGTGGCGGGCTCTCCCCGGCGGGCTGTGTGCGTGGCGGGCTCTCCGGCGGGCTGTGTGCGTGGCGGGCTCTCCCCGTGGCGGGCTGTGTGCGTGGCCCGCTCTCCCCGGGTTTCTGTATGTTGAGGAATGCGCCCAGCCCTCGCAGCCGTCACTGAAGGGATGGGTCCTTCTTGGAAGTGAAACGCGATGCCAGGGCAAGGGTCACTGCCGTCACCGAGCTGCTGGTACGCGGTGCTCATGACATATACATTTAGTTTTGGTGATCTCAGCTGGGAATCCTGACGTTCCTCTCGGGCAGAGTGCGGCGTTTACCTAGAACCCACTGAAACGTGAGCAAAGGTATCGGGCCGAGCCTGGTGACCCCCCCCCCCCAGCTGGACTTCCCTACGTTGTTAAAATAAATAAGACAGAAAATTAACCCGTGCAGCGTTTCCACCCACTCGTCCTGTCACTCGGCACAGGCTCTGTCACAGCATCGCGGGGCCGGCGGCGCACGATACAGGCTGTGTCACAGCATTGCGGGGCCGGCGGCGCACGTTACAGGCCGTGTCACAGCATCGCGGGGCCGGCGGCGCACGTTACAGGCCGTGTCACAGCATCGCGGGGCCGGCGGCGTACGTTACAGGCTGTGTCACAGCATCGCGGGGCCGGCGGCGTACGTTACAGGCTGTGTCACAGCATCGCGGGGCCGGCGGCGCACGATACAGGCTGTGTCACAGCATCGCGGGGCGGCGGCGCACGTTACAGGCCGTGTCACAGCATCGCGGGGCGGCGGCGCACGATACAGGCTGTGTCACAGCATCGCGGGGCCGGCGGCGCACGTTACAGGCCGTGTCACAGCATCGCGGGGCCGGCGGCGCACGTTACAGGCTCTGTCACAGCATCGCGGGGCCGGCGGCGCACGTTACAGGCCGTGTCACAGCATCGCGGGGCCGGCGGCGCACGTTACAGGCTCTGTCACAGCATCGCGGGGCCGGCGGCGCACGTTACAGGCTGTGTCACAGCATCGCGGGGCCGGCGGCGCACGTTACAGGCTGTGTCACAGCATCGTGGGGCCGGCGGCGCACGTTACAGGCTCTGTCACAGCATCGCGGGGCCGGCGGCGCACGTTACAGGCTGTGTCACAGCATCGCGGGGCCGGCGGCGCACGTTACAGGCTCTGTCACAGCATCGCGGGGCCGGCGGCGCACGTTACAGGCTCTGTGTCCGCTCTGTTATTTTGCCGTGTTATGTTTTCATGATTTTTCGCTGGAACGTTTTTTTTTCTCTCGCAGGGCCATGTCTGGATCAGATGAGTTTTCGGTGAGTTTCGGGCCTGTGGGGGGGGGGGTGTCGGGTACATTGATCTGGTTTCTGTCTTTGGTTTTAATGCTCTGTGAGGGGAGACGGAGGTCGGGTACATTTGGTGTTAATGGTGTGGGCGGTGAGGGGAGATGGAGGTCGGGTACATTTGGTGTTAATGGTGTGGGCGGTGGGGGGAGATGGTCGGGTACATTGATCTGGTTTCTGTCCTTGGTTTCATTGTTTTTTTTTCTAGTTGGCAGATGCTTTACCCGACACGACTCCGGCTAAAACCCAGAACATAAGCAACCCCAGAAACGAGGCGGGTGGCTGGCCGGCACCCAACGCCTGGGGCTCCTCCACCCCTAGCGCCCCCCCTGCACCTTCCAACGCCCCGTACGGACAAGGAGCGCCCGGATTGTATCCAGGAGTCCCCGGAGGCCCGCAGCCAACTGCACCCACGGGGCAGTACCCGACAGCACCAAATGCCCAATCAGGGCCAGCGGGGCCCTACCCAGGTGCCCCTGCCGGACAGCCCTCTGCAGCACCCAATGCGCCATATGGTTCCGGGCCAGCAGGACCATATCCTGGAGCTTCAGCCGGGCAGCACCCAACCGGTCCAAACAACCCTTATAATTCAGGGCCCGCTGGGCCATACCCAGGAGCCGCGGCCGGACAAAACCCCCCTGCACCAAATGCCCCTTATAACGCGGGAACCACTGGGCCTTACCCAGGAGCTCCTGCTGGGCAGAACCCCATGGCACCAAATGTCCCGTACCCAGCTGGTCCGACAGGTCCCTACCCAGGAGCACCTGCAGGGCAGACCCCCGGGGCCCCTTCAAGTCCTTACCCTGGCGCCCCCTCTGGGCAATATCCTGCAGCCCCTTATCAGTCAGGCCCCTCTGGGTCCCAAGGCATGCCAACGCCCTACCCCAACCCGGCCTCCGGCCAGTCTTACCCCAACCCTTCAGGTCCTCCATATTCTACTGCTCCTGGGCAGCACCCTGCGCCCGGTGACCCTAATCCTGCCTCTGGCATGTCGTATCCGGCCCCATACGGTCAGTCAGGCCCTTCGCCTGCCAACCCATGGGGCGCTGGTTCATGGGGTTCACAGGGTGGGCAATATCCAACACCACCAAACATGCCGTACCCAGCCACCGGTCCATATGCCACCCCTGGCCAGGCACCTGGCAGTGTTCCATGGGGGACTGTGCCAACGGGTCAATGGGGCCCTGCCCCGTCCTCTCAGTATCCGGGAGCCCCCGGGTCCTACCCATCGCAGAGACCGTACCCATGAAGCTTTGCTCTCCAGTGCCTTCTGCTGATGCACCTGCGTGGGGCCGACGCCCGGTGAGTGTCCCTTACGCTCTGTCCGTGTGTCCTGTCGGCTGGTTTCACGCTCTGTCCGTGTGTCCTGTCGGCTGGTTTCACGCTCTGTCTGTGTGTCCTGTCGGCTGGTTTCACGCTCTGTCTGTGTGTCCTGTCGGCTGGTTTCACGCTCTGTCTGTGTGTCCTGTCGGCTGGTTTCACGCTCTGTCTGTGTGTCCTGTCGGCTGGTTTCACGCTCTGTCTGTGTGTCCTGTCGGCTGGTTTCACGCTCTGTCCGTGTGTCCTGTCGGCTGGTTTCACGCTCTGTCCGTGTGTCCTGTCGGCTGGTTTCACGCTCTGTCCGTGTGTCCTGTCGGCTGGTTTCACGCTCTGTCCGTGTGTCCTGTCGGCTGGTTTCACGCTCTGTCCGTGTGTCCTGTCGGCTGGTTTCACGCTCTGTCTGTGTGTCCTGTCGGCTGGTTTCACGCTCTGTCCGTGTGTCCTGTCGGCTGGTTTCACGCTCTGTCTGTGTGTCCTGTCGGCTGGTTTCACGCTCTGTCTGTGTGTCCTGTCGGCTGGTTTCACGCTCTGTCTGTGTGTCCTGTCGGCTGGTTTCACGCTCTGTCTGTGTGTCCTGTCGGCTGGTTTCACGCTCTGTCTGTGTGTCCTGTCGGCTGGTTTCACGCTCTGTCTGTGTGTCCTGTCGGCTGGTTTCACGCTCTGTCTGTGTGTCCTGTCGGCTGGTTTCACGCTCCGTCTGTGTGTCCTGTCGGATTCGTCGCTTACGTCTCGTTTTCTTTCTTTGCAGATTCTGTATTTAATCAAGATTTTTCGCGTGAAGGAAGTGACGCTCTGTGACGGAAGTGACGCTCTGCGGCGGAAGATCCACAGGCCGCCTGCTCACGGGGGGGGGGGTGTTTTCACTTAATATCGGTAATTTTTTTTTTTGTGATTTTCCTATTGGTTCAGAAGACGCTGACATGGCACGGGGGGGCACACGCAGATTCCCCCCCCCCCCCCCTCCGAGCGCACAAATTCTTCATATTTCCTATTTTTCTATGTCCTCTATAACCTGCGAGCTGATTGGTGACTTTATACGACACGCTGCGTGTTTACACCCCATCCCGGGTGCCTAAAGGGCACTGGTCTCGCTCACCTGCTGGGGCGGAGCCTTCGCTCAGGGTCGTGACCTCGGCTCACAGCCGGCCCAGGCACATGAAGCCTGTGTAGAGCGGGCAGAGCCCCCTATAGGTAGCTGCCTTCTATGCTCTCACCTGGCAGGTAAACAGGTGGCGCTGCCCTGCAGGTGTGCATCGACAAGTGCCCTTAACCATTTATTTTCCAGCAGAAATCTCCGTCTGTTAAAACCGTTCAGGGGCGCAAAGATCCCAGCACCAAAATTATCTCACCCCTGCCCCCCCTCCCACCCCCTCTGTCCCTGCCCCTCCACCCGCCCCCTCTGTCCCTGCTCCCATGGAGGCGTCCTGCCCTGTGTGATGGTGTTATTGGACGCTGTTGGGGGGGGGGCTCTTATAATGCTTCATATTTAAGTGCCAAAACATTTTTTTTTTTTATGAGCCCCCCCCCCCCCCGGGTTACAGGTTTTGTTAAATTAGAAATATTTCGGTTTAAAGGAGTGACGGGAGCAGCGAGAGGAACCGGTGCCTCTGCTGATTGGCTGCGCTGGCACTTATATGGTGGTCCCGCCCCTCTCAGCCGATTGGTTATAAATAAAGCTGTTATTCTGGGTTGCCGTTGAATAATATATATATATATTTTTTTCTTTGAATGAAAGCGGTGACGGTCGCTGCCAGCGCTTGGTTTTGACACATTTGATTTATCGATCGGGAGTTTCTCGCAGTATTGTATATATTTTTGATATCTTTAATAAATCGTATCCAGAAAAACCTCCCGCTGTCTGTCAGTGTACCGGCGCCTCACCGGGGGTGGGGGTGCTAATGGTGTACAGGAGTTACCTGCGCCTCACCGGGGGTGCTAATGGTGTACAGGAGTTACCTGCGCCTCACCGGGGGTGGGGGCTGCTAATGGTGTACAGGAGTTACCTGTGCCTCCCCCGGGGTGGGGGTGCAAATGGTGTAGAGGAGTTACCTGCGCCTCACCGGGGGTGCTAATGGTGTAGAGGAGTTACCTGCGCCTCACCGGGGGTGCTAATAGTGTACAGGAGTTACCTGTGCCTCACCGGGGGTGGGGGTGCTAATGGTGTACAGGAGTTGTCACGACCCAACTACGCGCGCTGCTGCGCAAAATCTATCCTAGACCCAGATAATTACGCGCACTTCTCTACCCGTCCCGGCCACACTACCTCTCACACCAGGCACGTAGAGTGCGATATACTGATCCCAGGATTGCTACGCAGTACAAATCTTCTCCTGAAGTGCATAATAAATACGTCTCTCACAATCCTGGAGCTCACTTTCTTATTCTATTAGTAACGCTGCCACCAGTCCTCACGGACACTACGCGTGTCGCAACAGGAGACGCAGGGCTTAGCAGCCGCACTATCCTGGACTCGGATAGTGACTACGGATTCCTTAATTCCCTGCCGACATATATATATATATATTTCTCTGAGCTTAAAGCAAATAGCAATTCTCCCAGAGTCGAAACTTAAATACTTTTTGTTTATTTATGATAGAATCACAGTGCTTGGTTACATAAAAAAATCAAAACTAGAATAAATCAATTACTTATACAATACACAGCAAAATATAAAGAAAAAGGTGTTAATAACAGAGCCTTACTTATGACGGAGTAATCCGTAGCTAGCATCGGTGCCTCCTGGTTCCTGGAGGTAGGAACATGGACCGATCAGTCCTCTTTAGAAGGTGCCCTAAGTGATCAGCCCTGAGCCATGCTTGATTCAGAATATATATACCCTTCCTGATCTTTCCAGCCCCCACCCACCAATGGCCCAGTGTCCTGGACTCCATTTCCCCAGAGTGCAATTCTCGCTCGTGCTCAGTAAGCTTGTCAATTAATCTTTAATTGCCTAAAGGCGTCCCTCTTCCCTCCAGACCCCCCTTAGAGATGAAGGATGTGCTTCCTGTCTTTGAAGATGGTGTCCCCATCTCTTGGTGCTGACCTGGCTGCCAAGGTATGATTTTCTATGTTAGTGTACAAAGCAATTCCCTTTTTACAGCTACGTGTTATATCCTCCCACCCAGGGAGAAAGCTAAACATTTTGATTACATTTCAGCTGTGGATACACTTACCAAATGGTCAGACACAAATATGAATATAACTCTATGGAGGAGAGGAGATATGTATGAACCGGCAGATAGACACATATATACAGGCAGACCTTTATATAGATAGAAATACAGGTCTAATCTGCCTCAGGAGTTACCTGTGCCTTACTGGGGGTGGGGGTGCTAATGGTGTACAGGAGTTACCTGTGCCTCACCGGGGTGGGGGGGCTGCTAATGGTGTAGAGGTGTTACCTGTGCCTCACCGGGGGTTGGGGCTGCTAATGGTGTACAGGAGTTACCTGCGCCTCACCGGGGCTGCTAATGGTGTACAGGAGTTACCTGCGCCTCACCGGGGCTGCTAATGGTGTACAGGAGTTACCTGCGCCTCACCGGGGCTGCTAATGGTGTACAGGAGTTACCTGCGCCTCACCGGGGCTGCTAATGGTGTACAGGAGTTACCTGCGCCTCACGGGGCTGCTAATGGTGTACAGGAGTTACCTGCGCCTCACCGGGGCTGCTAATGGTGTACAGGAGTTACCTGCGCCTCACCGGGGCTGCTAATGGTGTACAGGAGTTACCTGCGCCTCACCGGGGCTGCTAATGGTGTACAGGAGTTACCTGCGCCTCACCGGGGCTGCTAATGGTGTACAGGAGTTACCTGCGCCTCACCGGGGCTGCTAATGGTGTACAGGAGTTACCTGCGCCTCACCGGGGCTGCTAATGGTGTACAGGAGTTACCTGCGCCTCACCGGGGGGGGGGTGCTTATGGTGTACAGGAGTTACCTGCGCCTCACCGGGGCTGCTAATGGTGTACAGGAGTTACCTGCGCCTCACCGGGGGTGCAAATGGTGTACAGGAGTTACCTGCGCCTCACCGGGGGTGCAAATGGTGTACAGGAGTTACCTGCGCCTCACCGGGGGTGCTAATGGTGTACAGGAGTTACCTGCGCCTCACCGGGGGTGCAAATGGTGTACAGGAGTTACCTGCGCCTCACCGGGGGTGCAAATGGTGTACAGGAGTTACCTGCGCCTCACCGGGGGTGGGGGTGCTTATGGTGTACAGGAGTTACCTACGCCTCACCGAGGGTGGGGGTGCTAATGGTGTACAGGAGTTACCTGCGCCTCACCGGGGGTGGGGGTGCTAATGGTGTAGAGGAGTTACCTGCGCCTCACTGGGGGTGCAAATTGGTGTGGAGGAGTTACCTGCACCTCACTGGGGGTGCAAATTGGTGTGGAGGAGTTACCGGGGGTGCCACGGAAAGAAAAGACCTAGCTAAACTAACTACCTACCTTGCCGCGCGGAAGGAAAGCGTACAAGGGGATTACAGCTCCTAACCTCTGGATTTACTAACTCTACCCGCTCAGCGGCCCCAAGTTATGCCAACCTAACCCCCTTACACCGTACCCACCCTTCCAAATGTATACACCGCCACCACGAAAGTAATAAGGCACTCTCGAAACCCCACTAGCTGTATACCTCCCCAATCCAGGAGCCCCACCATATACAGCTAAGATATATATATATATATGTCCAACAAACCCGTAACAGCGCTGTCCTAGGAGTGGCTTTGACCAGTTGCATAAACCTTATCTCTGCTACAAAGTCACGGTGTGACATAGCATTGATTTTAGGGATCTGTGTAATAACAGACCCAGGATACATAAAAGTAAGACAGAGGTCATTTGCATATCCTACCCAGAATCCCTTGCTCCATATGGGGAATGTGGCGCAGGAGCTCTGGGATGCAATTCATCGAAGTGCTGTGAGGTGCAAATGGCTTCTGCAATAATGAACGAGCACGCACACACGCAGGCACACGTGACAAGGACTATGACGCCATAAAGAAGGCTCTGCTCAAAGGTTTTAATCTAACACCTGAATTTTATCGTAAAAAGTTCAGGAACATGCAGCAAGGAACATCGGACAGCTGGGCAGCTCAGAACCACATTCCGGCAATGGACTGGGGGCCTGCAAGTCACCACCTACGAGGCCCTGGAGGACCTAATGATTCTGGAGCAGTTCCTGCAAACCAGGAGTCCTGAGGCCAGAGAGTGGATTCTGGACAGAAAGCATAAAGGTACAGCGGAGGCAACGGATCTGGCCAGCGACTGAACAACAGAGCGCCTCCAGCACGACGCGTGCCTACACCAGCTGGAACTACAGCCTGGAAAGGACCTACACCGGTTGTCAAGTCAGCGGGAAAACCAATGACTACATCGTCCACCAGCCAAGGAGCAGTGGCTGCATGGAGCCAAGGAGATACCCGCAGGTGCTGAGTGCTCCTTGTCCCACCAAGAAGCAGCGGGCAGAAGGAGGTGGAAAAGCCTCAGGAACTCCATCGCCGGTCCTTTGTGTGTCTAGATCAGTGACTCAAGGTAGCGACAACCTGCAGAGCGTTACTGTGGGTGACCATGTGAGTATCGGTCTCCGGGATACTGGTACATCATGTACCCTCGTGCGACCTGAAAACGTCGGTCTGGAAGATATTATTCCAGGATAGGCTATGGCCATCAAATGAGTTGGTGGGGTTCGCCCCACAGTGCCCATGGCACAGGTGTACCTGGATTGGGGTGTTGGTAAGGGGTTGCGGGAGTTTGGGGTTTCTGAGGATATTCCCGTGAACGTGCTGCTGGGGAACGTCTTGGGCCGGCTGGTATGTCGGTATGCCCCAGAGGACGACTCCTGTGACTCGAATGTGTTAATGGACAACCCTGTACAATCTGAGGTGCTGCGTGAAACTTTGGGACCCTCTATTGCTTGTGGGAGTGGGGAGGGCAACCCTGGGACTGTTAGGCCTGAACCAGCTATGCTGGCATGGGGAGAAAATACATTGAAGACTGTGATTCTACCCTGTGTCCGATGCCAGCCTGGCACGAAAGCGGGCTGTGAGGCGCAGCAGAAATGTCCTCTGTTCTGCCTCAGTGTGCGGGAAGTGGAAAGAGCAACAACCTCGCCTGTGTCCATCTCCTGTGCTCCATGTGATCTCCAGGAGCGGGGCAGAGGAAGCTGGAGCCCTACCTACTGGTCCTTCTGGTGTGGAGCCCAGTTGGATACCCAGTGTAACCGTGGTGACCTGTTTACAGGCCGCCAGCGAGGCTGCTGGGAAGGCTGTGAACTTAGCCTGTAATGAAGGGGAAAATAATTGTGCTCCTTCTCCAGTGGCTGAGGAGCAATATTCTCCTCGGGAGGAGAACCCTGATTCACAGGAGGCTCTGTCCGTCCGAGGGGGGCTATGGCTCCTGAGTTCCTCGAGTAAGGGAGCGGGAATGAAAAGCTTATTGCATCCCTACACGCCGACCCTTCCCTGGAAGGGATGAGGGAACGTACGGAAGCGCCAGTAACTCTAAGGTGCTTTTATACCGAGAGAATCTTCCAAGGGAGGAGCAGGGCCTGTGGGAAGTTTGCAAGCAACTTGTACTACCTAAACCCTTCCGAAAAGAGCTGCTTAAGCCGGCCATGAAACACCTCTCTCAGGACATCTAGGAGTGCGTAAAACCAGGTACCGGCTGACGCGCAACTTTTACTGAAAATAAAACAGAAAAAATGGGGATGGATTCTAAAGCGAGACAAGAAAACAGATCATGGTGCAGAAAATCATCAAATCGGGTACATATAGGCCCCTTTTTATAGATTGCACTCACAGATAGTATAAAGGTAATGTATCTCAATTACCACTCCTTTGGATTAGTGCAGCCAGACCAGGCACCCTGCCGTCACAGGAGAGAAGAGCCAGAAGCCGGTTCCAATAGTAGTAAAAAGGATTTTAATTAAAATATAAAAGCCAACGCGTTTCGTCCAGACATACAATGGACTTCATCCGGGCAAAAGTAAATAATACATAAAGATCCCACAATGCATTTAAATAATATCCCCAATTTGAGAAAAAACGCTGTTTTCAATCATGCAATTAAAATCCGGTGTTTAGTGGAGGTGACTTCCGGACCTCCATCTTTAACATCCGGTGCTGCTGCAGAAGTGGTGGCGCTTCCAAGAAACGTCACATCCGGATTCCACCTGAGTCTATCAGCGGCGGTAGAATAACAAGGCAAGCAGCCTTCCGGACCTTCGTCTTTAGCATCCACTTTGGATGCAGTTCTCACAGAAGACGCCACATCCAGATTCCATGTAAGGCCTGCAGCAACCTCCGGACCTCCACTCCCAACATCCGGTGTCGCTGCAGAAGTGGCGCTTACAAGAAACGTCACATCCGGATTCCACCTGAGTCTATCAGCGGCAGTTTCCCATCTCAGGAGATATAGTAACAAGGCGGGCAGCCTCGAAAATATAGCACTTCTGGGAATAGTAGTTCACCTAACACTGACGGAATTGAAACTGTGTCAGACAACAATAAGCGCTCATACAAATAACTAAAAAACGTATAAGCATAACAGATACAATAATAGTAGAGGACAGAGTGATACAGGGATATTGCGCAACTTTTACTGGCCTGGTTTAAGCGCTGCACTGGCTAATTTCTGTCGGTCCTGTCATGTCTGCCAAAGGGTGGGGAAGACTGGAGATGTAACCCGTGCTCACCTGGTGCCCTTGGCCATTGTCGGGGAACCCTTTTGTACGGGTAGCAGTGGATTTGGGGGGACCCTTAGCCATCGCCAGCAGCTCTGGGAAACCGTTTTTTCTCAAAGTGGTTGATTATGCCACCAGGTACCCAGAAGCCGTGGCTTTATCATCTGTCACGGAATGGCCCAGCACCCTCAGCCAGGGGCGGTCCATGGTGACGGGGTGTTGCCTATAGACTGTTAGGGGCCGTTGCACCCACGGAGTTCCGTTTATATTTTAATTAGATGTGGTTTATTTGTGTGTGGTGTAATAAAAGTGTCCCCGTTTGTGTATTGTGAAATGTATGTAAATTCCTTTGTATGTGCCTTGCCCGTCGCCATTTTCCTGGTGCCTCGTGGATCCGGTCAGAATGATCGGATCGGAAAATGGCCGATTCGGACCATCCGGTCGAATTGTAAAATGGTCGATTCGGACCATCCGGTCCGAATCGGCAACTCCCCGATTCGTAACCTCCAATACGAATCGGGGCCCGGGTGCCTCCTGCCAGCGAGGGCCAATGGGACTTGTGTGGGCGGGCAGGGATTCCCCATTGTTCTGATATTGTGTAAAGTTTATAAGTATATGTGATGTGTAAGAATAAAGTCAGATTTACTAGTGCATTCAGCTTCGCCTGGTGACTTTTATTATCGGCTGTATTTTCTGAGATCCCACGCGGTCTCAGAGTGCGGCATCCGGCGAAGATCCGAAACGAACACCCTGTGCCTGCATCTTGCATCAGGACAGAGGTGTATCGTATGGTCATCCGACTTAAGAATAGTCGATCGAGGTGCCGCGATCCGATCCGAAGGCGCGGCCCATCTACCGCGCTTCGGGATATCGAGCGGCAAGTGAAATCCGAATTCCTCTGATTGATAGCCCCATAAGATCCGAATATTCCCCGACGTAAGATCCGAATATTCCCCGACGTAAGATCCGAATATTCATCCGCGGAAGATCCGATCCCCGTATCCATACGCCCGCACCGCAGACGCTCCCACACACACAAGGTCAGTGAACCAGCTGCTCGAGACGCTGAGTGCCGTGTTGCTCAGTGGTCGGGCTGGTTCCACGCAGGGGTCCCCTTCACCGCCCGCTAACCCTTCCCCAGGGTCACTCCAGGCCGCACGAGACGCCGAGTGCCGTGCCACTCGGTAGTCGGGCCAGCGGTAAGCGCTGTGGGGCACGCAGATAAGAGCACACCCGCAGGCGGACAACACCCATTCCGTCATATCATCTATCCGAGCAGATAAGGCAGAGTGGGGTTTCCCCGGAAGATGCTTACAGACCAGGGTCCACAGTTTATGTCCAATTTGATGCAGAGCCTCTGCAAGAAAGTAAATGTGCAACATTTGGTGGCGAGTCCCTACCATCCTCAAACTAATGGTCTCTGCGAGCGGTTTAATCGTACCCTTAAACAGATGCTTAGAACGTTTGTGGCTTCGCAAGGTCGTGATTGGCAGAAATATCTTCCTCATTTACTGTTTGCGTATCGGGAGGTGCCGCAGAAGTCCACAGGTTTTTCACCATTTGAATTGCTGTATGGGCGCAGGGTGCGGGGACCCCTGGACTTAGTACGGGAGGAATGGGAAGGCAGAGTGCGTAACCCAGAAACCCCTGTTGTTGAATATGTCCTAAAGTTTAGGGACAGGATGCAAGCGCTGACGGGGCTAGTACATGAGAATCTCAAGGCTGCTCAGGCCCAGCAGAAGCTCTGGTATGACCGCAATGCCAGGGAACGTGCTTATGTGGGCCAGACGGTTATGGTACTGATCCCAACTAAACAGAATAAGTTGCAGGCTGCCTGGGAGGACCCCTTCTCCATACTCCAGAGGCTGGACCCCACCTATGTAGTAGCGCTTGATGAGAAGGGGAGAAGGCAGAAACGGTATCATGTAAATATGCTTAAGGCCTACTATGATCCTGAGGCTGTGGTCCTGATTGTATGCAGCCTGCCTGAGGGAGAGGATGTCCCTGATCCTCTGGTGGACCTGGTAAGCGAAGCCAAGAGTCTTCATTCCTTAGGTGACACAGAAATTAACCCCCAGCTGAGGGGCAGAAAAGGCAATTGCAGGAGGTTCTAGTACCGTATCAGGATGTCTTTACAGGTTACTAGGTAGAACCCACCTGGCTATCCATCATGTGGATACGGGGGAGAAACCCCCATTGAGACAGGTGGCTTACCGAGTCTCCCCTGAGGTGCGGGCTCATATCAAAGCGGAAATTGAGGACATGCTGGAGCTTGGTGTCATTAAAAGATCCAAAAGTCCCTGGGCCTCCCCTGTTCTGGTACCAAAAAAGAATAAGTCCACCCGGTTCTGTGTGGACTATCGGCGTCTTAATGCCGCCACTACCTTTGATGCCTATCCCATGCCAAGAATAGATGAGACTGGATCAGCTAGCTGGAGCTCGGTACCTCACCATCATGGATCTGAGTAGGGGATACTGGCAAATTCCTATGACCTCTGAGGCCCAGGAGAGGTCAGCTTTCATAACTCCCTTTGGGCTATAGGAGTTTACGATGATGTCCTTTGGGATGAAAAATGCTCCTGCCACCTTCCTGAGGCTAGTTAACCAATTGCTGGATGGTCAGGGGGACTATGCAGTGGCATACTGAGACGATATTGCAGTGTTCAGCACCACATGGGAGGAATGCTTAACACATTTGAGTAAGGTCCTGCACAGTATTGCCCAGGCGGGGCTTACTGTTAAACCCAAAAAAGTGCCAGATAGGAATGACTGGGGTTCAATACCTGGGGCACATGGTGGGTGGGGGATTCATACGCCCAGAACCAGACAAGGTAGAAGCAATTACTGCCTGGCCTACCCCTAGGACTAAGAAACAGGTGATGTCATTCTTGTGTACAGCGGGATACTACCGGAAATTTGTTCCAGAGTACAGTAGAATTGCAAAACCACTCACCGATCTAAGAAAAAGCTCCCCAGTCAGGTAAACCGGACCCCATTTGCGCGAAGGCCTTTATGGAACTTAAGCAGCATTAGCCAGCTCCCCATTGCTTCAAGCACTGGATTTCGGTAAGCGGTTTGTGGTACAGACAGATGCCTCAAACTATGGCCTTGGCGCAGTGCTTAGCCAGGTTAACGCCAAGGGAGAAGAGCACCCCGTACTTTACCTGAGTCCGAAAGCTTTTACCCAGGGAAGTAGCATATGCGGTGGTAGAAAAAGAGTACCTAGCTGTGGTGTGGGCCATGCAAAAGCTGCAACCGTATCTGTATGGCCGTGATTTTACTGTGGTGACGGATCATAACCCTCTACATTGGTTAGACCAAGTGGCCGGTAACAACAGCAGGTTACTCAGGTGGAGTCTTCTACTCCAGCAGTATAACTTCACGGTACAGCTTAAAAAGGGCAGTCTTCATGGAAATGCTGGTGGACTTTTCCGCCAAGGGGAACTGTTTAACTAGGCCGACATAGGCCCAAACGTTTGCTTGAGGCCTCCGTCGTCCATCTTTTGGTCGGAGGTGTCACAAATGGGCATCATTTTCTGCAAAGCAGTTTGTAAGATTTTAAAAACAGAATTTATGTTTTTTTTTTTCTCTTCTGATTGCAACGGAGTGTGCATAGCAAAAGGCCACTGGTTTACAACTCTTATCTGATCTGCTGGGGCTGCAGGGAAACTTGATCCGGGAACCAAATGGTTGGGAAAGAAGGTGAGGGGCCAGCTTTTTATATAGCAAGCTGACCAAAAACTCAGTCAGGGTTATTCAGAGAGCGTGAAAAGCAGGAGAATGACTGGAGAATGAAAAATTCTAGGGCAAAATAGCCAAACCAGAAAAATTCTCCCTTTCATCTCATTTTCCAAATCAGCTATTTTGACCTAGAATTTTTCATTCTCCAGTCATTCTCCAATCATTCTCCTGCTTTTCACGCTCTCAGGGTTATTCAGAGTGTATTTTGATAGAAGACTTGGAGAGAGTAACATCCAAAAGAATCTTCTGAAATCTGTAAATACCCATGGAATTATCTACTCCCATTAGATTTTCTATGTAAGTCCCATTTTATTTCAAGAACTGTAGTTGCACGTTTAACGTATATTTTGTATGTCTTTTTTATGTGATACTGGCACTGTGTAAAGTTGTATTTTTTTTATCTTCTTCCATTAAAACTTTAAAACCAGTACTGTCTTGATCTAGATAAATTCAGGCTGCGCGAATGCAATTGCTTAGGTATCGCTAATGTAATATTTAGCATTTGGTGTGTGTGTATATTTATATTAGCTGTATATAGTTGGGCTCCTGGATTGGGGAACCGCTGGTGTAGAGTTGTTGCCGGCGCCTCACCAGGGGTGCTAATGGTGTAGAGGAGTTGGAGTTGGTGCTAATGGTGTAGAGGAGTTGCCGGCACCTCGCCAGGGGTGCTAATGGTGTAGAGGAGTTGCTGGCACCTCGCCAGGGGTGCTAATGGTGTAGAGAAGTTGCCGGCGCCTCGCCGAGGGTGCTAATGGTGTAGAGGAGTTGCCGGCGCCTCGCCGGGGGTGCTAATGGCATAGAGAAGTTGCCGACGTTTCACCGGGGGTGCTAATGGTATAGAGAAGTTGCCGACGTTTCACCGGGGGTGCTAATGGTATAGAGAAGTTGCCGACGTTTCACCGGGGGTGCTAATGGTGTAGAGGAGTTGCCAGCGCCTCGCCGGGGGTGCTAATGGTATAGAGAAGTTGCCTGCGCCTCGCAGGGGGTGCTAATGGTGTAGAGGAGTTGCCAGCACCTCTCTGGGGGTGAATTCCATGCGGGCAATGTTTACGGCACATGAGTTATTCACAGGGCCCCTAGCGCGGAGTGTTATAACTTCTACAGACTCCCTGCCTCTGTTAATTATTATTATTAAGTGGCAACACATTCTGCAGCGCTGTACAAGGTGTAATGGGTAAAGACAGGACAATACATACAGGAGACAGGTCATTATTCCTGCCAGCAGATACAGGAGGATATGAGGACCTTATTCCCGTGGGAATTTATAATCTACTCCTAGATGGTACAAGCTAATATGGTAAACGCCTGACTACACACAAGGTATTCATATACAGGTTCCCTGGCTCATGTTACAAGTGCAATGAATACATTTCCCTCCCTCTGCAAGTGAGGTGTAAACGAGTATGGCCTTCCCCGGCTCTGTGTGTGAGGTGTATATGTGTACGGCCCTCCCCTGGCTCTGCGTCACACACACCCTGCATGTTAATGTGCGAAGATTTGGGGGATACACCTGACCCCTCCCCCACTTCCATTGAAGTGACGTAATATATTTCAGCCTGTTTTCCGGAAGCCCTTCAGGTACAGAATAATATAGAGCGCTGTGTTGTGTACGATTAAAGTTATTTAGAATAAATTAAAAATCATTCCCCGGCTCTCTGAATGACCCAGCTTCAGGATGTGTCGCCTGACAGAAATCCTGGGTCACCGCGGGCATTGGCTGTTGGTGCAGTTCCCGGGATAGACACACGGTGGCGGTGCAGACACATTTCAGTGTTGGTGCAGTTCCCGGGATAGACACACGGTGGCGGTGCAGACACAGTTCAGAGTTGGTGCAGTTCCCGGGATAGACACACGGTGGCGGTGCAGACACAGTTCAGAGTTGGTGCAGTTCCCGGGATAGACACACGGTGGCGGTGCAGACACAGTTCAGAGTTGGTGCAGTTCCCGGGATAGACACAGGGTGGC
>CM019075.1:80209690-80386479 GCA_009667805.1 Leptobrachium leishanense
AAAACACACCCCACACACCCTGAATATATATGGAGGAACCACTAAAAACACACCTGCACACCCTGAATATATGGAGGAACCCCTAAAAAGACACCCTGAATATATGGAGTAACCCCTAAAAACACACCCACACACCCTGAATATAAGAGGAACCCCTAAAAGACACCCGCACACCCTGAATATATGGGAAACCACTAAAAAGACACCCGCACACCCTGAATATATGGAGGAACCCCTAAAAAACCACACCCGCACACCCTGAATATATGGAGGAACCCCTAAAAACACACCCACACACACCTGAATATATGGAGGAACCACTAAAAACACACCTCAACACCCTGAATATATAGAGGAACCCCTAAAAGACACCCACACACCCTGAATATATGGAGAAACCCCTAAAAACACACCCCACACCCTAATATATGGAGGAACCCCTAAAAACACACCCACACACCCTGAATATATGAAGGAGCCCCTAAAAACACACCCACACACCCTGAATATATGGAGGAGCCCCTAAAAACACACCCGCACACCCTGAATATATGGAGGAGACCCTAAAAACACACCCACACACCCTGAATATATGGAGGAGCCCCTAAAGACACACCCGCACACCCTGAATATATGGAGGAGCCCCTAAAAACACCCCCACACACCCTGAATATATGGAGGAGCCCCTAAACACACACCCTGAATATATGGGGGAACCCCTAAAAACACCCCCACACACCCTGAATATATGGGGGAGCCCCTAAAAAGACACCCTGAATATATGGGGGAACCCCTAAAAACACCCCCACACACCCTGAATATATGGGGGAGCTGTGTGTAAAGTATTACAGTGAGATGCGGGTCGGTGACTGTTCTTGAGCCGGTCCTGTTTTCTGCGGATTTGATACACTGTAACCGCTTTGCTTTAAGGTTGTTTTTATTGACGTTTTTGTTTTGTTCTCAGGATTGTGGAAATCTACAGCCGGCGGTTACAAGGTGAGCAGCGCGTCCTGCCCCGGCGCGTTTCCAGATCCTGGCGCTTTGATTCCGCGGGGCCAGGCCGGTATTTTCACTTTAATCGAGGTTAAAGGTCAGCAGTAACCTCTGTGTGGAGTCAGGGGGCCGGGTTATCTCCCACCTCCTTATCAGAAACCGCGCTCCCTGTCATCAGATCAAAGGTCCCCCTGTGCTGCGAGGCCGCTCTGCGCGTCTGACGTGAATCCCTGTGACAGCGAGCAGAGCAAATCACGTTCAGGGCTCCGAGCGATGAAAAGGGCCCGGCGCGACGCTCTGCGATACACGAGTAGCAGGAAAACCAAACACTGAGGCGCACATGATTGTTATATACACTACGTTTCCCATGACGCTCCACCAACAGAATGAGTGGCAGAGCATTATGGGAGATATAGTTCTAAACCATCTGGAGAGCCCAGGCGTTATGGAGTTAAATGATCATTTGTCATCCTGTGATTTTCGTGTGGCCCTCTGATTTCCGTGTGGCCCCCTGATTTCCGTGTGGCCCCCTGATTTCCCGTGTGGCCCCCTGATTTCCGTGTGGCCCTCTGATTTCCGTGTGGCCCTCTGATTTCCGTGTGGCCCTCTGATTTCCGTGTGGCCCTCTGATTTCCGTGTGGCCCTCTGATTTCCGCGTGGCCCCCTGATTTCCCGCGTGGCCCCCTGATTTCCCGCGTGGCCCCCTGATTTCCCGCGTGGCCCCCTGATTTCCCGCGTGGCCCCCTGATTTCCGTGTCTCTTCGCCTTCGCAGTGCAGGAACGCCTTACCAAGCAGATCGCCGTCGCCATCACGGAAGCCCTGCAGCCATCCGGCGTCGGAGTGGTGATTGAAGCGACGTAAGTCACGGGATCAGCATCTGGGGGGGCAGGGTTTGAGATCCCTGTCTTAAGCAGAGGGTGGGGGAACCTTGGCCCCGCAGATCCCATACTGCTCGGAGAGGCATCATGGGATATCTAGCGCTCAACCATCAGGGGAGCCCTGGTTGCTGCCCCCGGCCTGACACAAACTCCCACACCCGGGGCTACATAGGGAGATATTTGTAAAGTCCATATGGACACGGCCTCCGGGTACCCAATCATGTGAGGCCTTCTTTCACCTAGAGCTAGTGACGTCGGCTGCGGATCTCAAGCTCAGGATTGACATCATAGTTGTTGCCGCCTCCGGCCGGGAGCGTACGACACAGTGCAGCTCAATAAAACTCTCAGGATGCTGATGCTCGTCTGCCGAGCTGCGTCCTTCAACAGATTCAATAGAACTCTGTGTGAGCGCTCTACCACTGCATCGCACGCTCCTGCCCGGGGAAGCCTTAACCGAAACACCGCTTCTGGCCTGGAGTGTACGATGCTGTGGTAGAGCGCGCGTGCGTTGAGTTTTATTGTATCATTTCAATGACCCACTGCAGCAACAACTGTCAACATCTCAGTCCTGATCTTTTTATCCATATCCTCGAGCACCAAAGAGAACCGAAACGTTGCCGTTCGCCCGACACACTGTGTCCTTCCAGGGATGCAATAAAACTCACCGTACGCTCCTGGCCGGAGACGCACCATGGCAGCAACAACGGAAACAGAGTTGATCTGTTCGGCGTCGCTATATCTGAGCTCACTCGATCGGAGTTTACTGGAGAAATGTTTCAGATGTTGCCGCCGTCCTGCGACTCTCCAGGAGCGTATGACACAGTAACAGAGTGCTAGCAGTGCGTTTTTTTTGCAGTGTCAGAGATGAGCAGCAACATTTCCCTCCTCTTTAGTGGTTGTCTGGATAAATCTCCTCAGGGCTGAGATGTTGATGCTCCTCGCCTGCGCTTTGCAGCAATACAATAAGACTTCTTATATCGCTTCATACGCTTCTGGACGGAAGCTGCTGCTTACAAGGTGCCTCTCTGGCCAGAAGTGTATGCTGCAGTAGACGAGCGCTCTAAGGCCGGCTGCACACTAACGTTTTTTGTAACGCACTAACGCGCGTTAAAAAAAAAATCATCGTACTCGACACTCGTCTACCCCCCTTGCGTTATCTTCCATAGGAGGATAGCGGAGCACCCGTCGACGCGATCCTAGCGCATCGCCATTCTAGAACGCTAGGATTCACGTCGACGGGTGCTCCGCTATCCTCCTATGGAAGATAACGCAAGGGGGTACGACGAGTGTGACGTACGATGATTTTTTTTTTTAACGCGCGTTAGTGCATTACAAAAAACGTCTACTCTAGTCTAGTGTGCACCCGGCCTAAGTGTGTGTTTAGTGTCTTCGTTAAAGGGCACCGTGTGGCAGATGAGCCTCAGCATCTGGGTCCCTGAAGTGATACGTTACATCTCCCCTCGAGCGCTCTTCTGCTGCACCGTACACAATGTTTCAGTTGCTGCCGCCCCGTCCAGAAGCGTACGACGCAGTAGAAGAGCGCTCGAGGGGAGTTTTCACGTATCACTTCAGGGACTGCCACATGGTGTCCTCGACACGATACAATAACAATCCCTTAGAGCGCTCTTCCACCGCGTCACGCTCTGCTGACCGGAAATGCGTCAAACGTTTTCGGCCAGAAGCGTATGATTACGTAGAGAAGTTTTATCGTATTACTTCACGGACGCCGCGAGGCAGCGCTGAGTCAACATCCGAGTCCTAATGAAGATGAAAACGTTGCAGCTCGTCTGACATCCTGGGTCCTTGAAGAGATGCAGTAAAGCTCCCCGTGAGCGCTCTGGCACTGCACCGTACGCTCCTGGCTGGAGACCCCCAGGCCCACAAAACCTGAAACCTCCATACTGAGCTCCTCCGGTGTTACCAGCCGCATATCTGGCTTACATGCCGGCATCGAGGGGTCCTTTGTGTGCACCCTTGAAGTGTGCGTGTGTGTTGCTGCCCCAGTGCGTCTCCGGCCAGGAGTGTGTGACGCAGATTAGCGTTCAGGGGTCTCTGTACGGGCGTGCACACTATATGGCAAACGAGGAGCAACGATTCAGTCCTGCGAGATGTTACAGACATAGAGCGCTCGTCTATAGCGTCATACGGTCCTGGCCAGAAACGCGTGCGTGTGGGGGGAGGGGGCAGCTCCACATGGAAGATATATTTGACACACTGTAACACTTCCTGCTGCTGTTTATCGGGTTGCCTTCCTGCCAGCGGGTGGGCCGGCCCTGACACCTTTCCTTGTAGCTTTAACGATACAGGTTTGTCTTCTCCCTCTCGCCGCAGGCACATGTGTATGGTGATGCGCGGCGTTCAGAAGATGAACAGCAAAACCGTGACGAGTACCATGTTGGGCGTCTTCAGGGAGGACCCCAAAACCAGAGAAGAGTTCCTCACCCTCATCAGGAGCTGATTTACGCTGAAGCCCGCCCCCCCCCCTACCAGAGCCGCTCGCTAGACCCGTCCGACTGCGATATCGACCGCGGAGCCCCTTTATCTTCATGTGTCAAATCGTCGTCAGACTGAAAGTGTGACATCACCTGCAACACCAGCGCAGCCAGTGATTTTAATCTGAACTACAACTCCCATGATCCTCTAGCTATCCTTGCATTGAGAGAGTTCTGGGAGTTGTAAGCAATTAACATAAGGAGGGCCGGAGTGTGAGATCCCTGCTGTAGATCAGGGGGTCACTAACCTTGGCTCCCAAGATGCTTTGGATCCTCAGACTAATGAGTGGCTGAGCATGATGGGAGATGTAGTTCCAAATGACCTAAGGGAGGCCAGGGTTATTCAGTGGCTCATCTCCTGTCCAGAATAAAGGGGGCAGCGTTAGTGGCGCTCAGGTTCACTCACCCCAGACACTTTTCTCGTGGGGACGCAGTCCGGCGCTTGGCTTCGGGGGACGCAGTCCGGCACTTGGCTTCAAGGGGGGCTCAGTCCGGCGCTTGGCTTCGGGGGGCTCAGTCCAGTGCTTGGCTTCGGGGGGGCTCAGGCCAGCGCTTGGCTTCGGGGGGGCTCAGTCCAGCGCTTGGCTTCGGGGGGACTCAGTCCAGCGCTTGGCTTCGGGGGCGCAGTCGGGGCTTGGCTTCGGGGGGCGCAGTCCGGGGCTTGGCTTCGGGGGGCGCAGTCCGGGGCTTGGCTTCGGGGGGCGCAGTCCGGGGCTTGGCTTCGGGGGGGCGCAGTCCAGCGCTTGGCTTCGGGGGCGCAGTCCGGGGCTTGGCTTCGGGGGGCGCAGTCCGGCGCTTGACTTCGGGGGGCGCAGTCGGCGCTTGGCTTCGGGTGGCGCAGTCTGGCGCTTGGCTTCGGGGGCGCAGTCTGTGCTTGGCTTCGGGGGGCGCAGTCTGGCGCTTGGCTTCGGGGGGCGCAGTCTGGCGCTTGGCTTCGGGGGGCGCAGTCTGGCGCTTGGCTTTGGGGGTGCAGTCTGGCGCTTGGCTTCGGGCATCTGTCCTGGGTGAACAGCACCCCCTGATTCTGTCCTGGCGCGGCACCCCCGTCCCCCCCATTCTGTGCTGGCGTGCCCTGCGCCCCACGTTGTACAGTTACCTGTAAAATCTGATAAGTTATTGATCCGTCGCTCGGTATAGATACAGTATATATATATATACTTTGACTGGTTGCATAAACCTTATCTCTGCTAGAAAGTCACGGTGTGGCATAGCATTTATTTTAGGGATCTGTGTAATAACAGACACAGGATGCAGAAAAGGGAGACAGATGTCATTTGCATATCCTACCCAGAATTCCTTGCAGCATTTGGGGAATGTGGCGCAGGAGCTCCGGGATTGAATTGCTGTGATGTGCAAGTGGCTTCTGCAATAATAAACACTATATATATATATACACACAGATCTGTTACGCTGGAGGTTCATAGTCACACAGGGTACATTATGTCTGCGCGGGGTGAGAGGATCCCTCCGCGGCTGATCAGAGCACGTGTTGCCCATTCGTATATGTGTCCTCACAATCTGTTCGATGCCACCAATAAAGCGCATTAATAAACAGTCTGTGTCGCGTTTTATATACTTTATGGTAACAAACGAGTGGGGGGGGGTGCAGGGCGACGCACAAAGACCAGAAGCGGCTCCCGGCAGGAGATCAAGGACTTGTTTTCATGTATTTTTTGTTAGGGCAGCCTCGACCCTCCAGATGTTTTGGAACTAAATCTCCCTTGATGCTCGGCCACTCGTTAGTGGAGCCTCATGGAAAATGTAGTTCCGAACCAGCTGGAGGGCCGAGGTTGAGCAGTCCAGTCTATGGAAAGGGTGTCCAAAATATACTACGACTCCCATGATCCTCTGGTCAGCTACTGCATTAAAAGAATTCCGGGGGGAGTTTGCCACAGGTTCAGTCACTGTGACACTAACAAAGATCTCGCCCGCTCTGTGCCAGCCCTGATGTTTGTCTGAATCGCCCCTTATCTCGCCGCTTCCTATTCAACTTTTACACCGTGACTAAGCGCTCGTGGGACATGATTGGTGGGGTCATAGGTCGCGGCGCAGAGAACTGATCATTGTTACTTATTGCTGGACCGTTGAGACCTGGCATTCAGCAGGGGTTTCGGGTTGTACCGTCGAGCGGAATTTGGCGGCCCTGTCTTTTCTGTTTTGTTGTTTCGGTTGGGAAGATGTGGGTAAGGAATTTTTAGTGCGCAGGATAGTTAGGGGGTGGAAAAAGCGTACGCTTCCCGATACACGTCGACCGCCGAGCCTCGTTCCCCACTGACCGCCGAGCCTCGTTCCCCACTGACCGCCGAGCCTCGTTCCCCACTGACCGCCGAGCCTCGTTCCCCACTGACCGCCGAGCCTCGTTCCCCACTGACCGCCGAGCCTCGTTCCCCACTGACCGCCGAGCCTCGTTCCCCACTGACCGCCGAGCCTCGTTCCCCACTGACCGCCGAGCGCCGTTCCCCCACTGACCGCCAAGCCTCGTTCCCCACTGACCGCCGAGCCTCGTTCCCCACTGCCCGCCGAGCCTCGTTCCCCACGACCGCCGAGCGCCTCTTTCCCCCTGACCGCCGAGCGCCTCTTTCCCCCTGACCGCCGAGCGCCTCTTTCCCCCTGACCGCCGAGCGCCTCGTTCCCCCTGACCGCCGAGCCTCTTGCAACCCGAAGACTGGAAAAGTTTGGTCAGTGCCATTTACAGATTGGAAGGAAAATATCCATCCTGGAAAGTTCCACGTAAAGACGTAAAACCTAATTTATAACCAACAAAACCAGCAATGACCGCATCACCTTGCAGCCCTATGGGGGGGGGGGTTATGTGCATTTCTTTCCCTCCTCGCTGCTCTCTGCTTTCCTCCCGGTCTGGTTTTGCCAGCGGCAGGCAACGCGCTTTCATTAGGCTATTGCGGACACTGACTCATCGGTGAAATAAAATCACGGGGTGATTCACCCGATGTTCTGTCCCTCCAGGTAAAGACAAACATGACGCGACGCAGCTGCCCGGTCTCCAGCCGTGCGCTAATCAAATCTGGCACTGGGGCTTCTGCCTCCCGGCTCTGTGTAACCCTTCACCTGCCGGCTGGGGGTGCACAGGTCAATACACAGGGTGCTGCATACTGTGGATTGTAAGCAAAGACAATAAATCTATCAAGGCGTCACGTGCTGCACATTACAATGTATCAGAGGGCCAGGAGAACATTCATCTAGAAACATCATGGATTTGGCTCAAAAATTGGCTGAGCAAGAGGTGCGACAGACAGCACAAGCGAGAGAGATACATCATACAGACACAAGATAAAACAAGCTGCAAAAACAACCATTGTGTCAGGGTTGGTATCTGCGCTTGGTTTAGGGTAAGGGTTGGTATCTGCGCTCAGTTTAGGGTGATGGTATCTGCGCTCGGTTTAGGGTAAGGGTTGGTATCTGCGCTCAGTTTAGGGTGATGGTTGGTATCTGCGCTCGGTTTAGGGTGAGGGTTGGTATCTGCGCTCGGTTTAGGGTGAGGGTTGATATCTGCCCTCGGTTTAGGGTGAGGGTTGGTATCTGCCCTCGGTTTAGGGTGAGGGTTGGTATCTGCCCTTGGTTTAGGGTGAGGGTTGGTATCTGCCCTTGGTTTAGGGTGAGGGTTGGTATCTGCCCTCAATTTAGGGTGAGGGTTGGTATCTGCCCAGTGGGGTACCTCAGGGGTCAGTACTTGGACCCATTCTCTTTAATATTTTTATTAGTGATATTGCAGAAGGTATTAATGGAAAAGTATGTCTTTTTGCTGATGACACAAAGATTTGCAACAGGGTTGACGTTCCTGGAGGGATCAGCCGAATGACAAATGATTTAGGTAAACTAAAAAAATGGTGGGAGTTGTGACAATTGAGTTTTAATGTGGATAAGTGCAAGATAATGCACCTGGGACGTAAAAACCCAAGGGCTGAATATAGAATATTTGATACAGATCTGAGGGTTGGGATTTAGGGGTCATTATTTCAGAGGATCTAAGGGTAAGTAGTCAATGTAATAGAGCAGCAGGAAATGCTGGCAGAATGCTTGGTTGTGTAGGGAGAGGTATTAGCAGTAGGAAAAGGGAAGTGCTCATGCCACTGTACAGAGCACTGGTGAGACCTCACTTGGAGTACTGTGTGCAGTACTGGAGACCGTATCTCCAGAAGGATATAGACATCTTAGAGAGAGTTCAGAGAAGGGCTACTAAAATGGTGTACGGCTTGAAGGAGAAAAGTTACCAGGAAAGGCTTAATGATCTTAACATGTACAGCTTGGAAAAAAGACGAGACAGAGGAGATATGATAGAAACATTTAAATACGTAAAGGGAATCCACAAGGTAGAGGAAGGGAGTATATTTAAAAGGAAACAAAGTAGCAAAACAAGAGGACATAGTCTTAGATTAGAGGGGCAAAGGTTTAAAAGTAACATCAGGAAGCATTATTTTACTGAGAGGGTGGTGGATACATGGAACAGTCTTCCAGTTGAAGTGGTAGAGGCCAAAACAGTAATTGAATTTAAGCAAGCATGGGATAGGCATAAGGCTATCCTAAACAAAAGATAAATCCAGGTAAAGTATCCATGTAATTGGGCGACTAGATGGGCCGAAAGGTTCTTATCTGTCGACACTTTCTATGTTTCTAAGCTCAAATTGATAACTTTAATTTAATTGCAAGATAAGCTTCTATGCGGAACAGTATCAAAAGCCTTACTGAAATCTAAATAAGCAATGTCTACTGCACCACCTGTGTCTATTATTTTTGTTACACAATCAAAAAAATCAATAAGATTAGTTTGGCATGATCTCCCTGAGGTAAACCCATGTTGTTTCTGATCCTGTAATCTATCAGGGTAATTCAAAGAGATTCGAAAAGTCACCGCACGTTCGTTGACTTTTCGTTCTCTTCAATTCCCGAATTGCAGGGAAAAGTCACCGCAAACCCACCGAAAACTAACCGCAAAAAACCACCGAATGCACGCTGAAAACCCGCAAAAACATCTGGATTAACCCGTCGAAGACACGGGAAAAACTCGAGCAGGAGCCGATCACATGCAGGGAAGCCACCGGAAAAAGCCGACACCGCAGATGAGGGAGGTGAATAAATTAGCAAAACAGTTTGCATGAATGTTTGAAAAGTGAAACGCTGTTTGCAAAGAAACTACTGAGCGAAAATGTCTGAAAATTTGCATATGAGGTCCAAGGAATGATAATAAAAAGGGCTGTTACAGAAAAAATAAGTAAACTTAAAAAAAAAATCAGAAAAATGCTTAAAATATCCTAAAAAATCTATAAATAGACTCTTTACTGCAGAATTTTATAATAAACGGTTTATTAGATATTGAATTAAAACGGGAATATTTTTAACATTGAAGCCTATGGGATTCTCCTGAATAAACTTGCTGAATTAAACCACCGAATGGCAGGGCATTAGGGGAACCTTTCACTGATGGTTTGTGTTCTCTGAATAGCCGAAGCAGTGCTTTTTCATGGGGATTTCACTGCCCTCGAACAGGCACCGAATGTGCAGGCAATTGACCAGGATTTGGCGAATGGCCAAGAAAGGTAACCGAACGCTGATTTTCAGTGTTCGGTTACCTTTCTCAAGCCATTCGAATCTCTTTGAATTACCCTGTATGTGTTTTTAGATGTAAAACAATCCTTTCCTTTAACATGGTTTCCATTAATTTCCCCACTACTGACGTAAGACTAACTGGCCTATAGTTCCCAGATTCCTCCCTACTACCCTTCTTGTAAATGGGCACAACATTTGCTAATTTCCAGTCTTCTGGGATGACTCCCATTAACAAGGATTGGTTAAATAAATCTGTTAACGGTTTTGCTATTACACCACTGAGCTCTTTTAATAACTTAAGTCAATGGGGCCTGATGGGATCCACCCTATTTGTCTTTACTTTAGACACCTGCTGTAGAACCTCCTCCTCTGTAAACTCATATGTAAATGCCTCTTTAGTGTTTCCTCCTAACGGAGGTCCCTTTCCTTCCTTTTCTTCTGCAAAGACTGAACAAAAATATTCATTGAGGCAGTCAGCGAGACTTTTATCCTCTAACTAATCCTTGTTTTACTTTTCTTTTCTCGTTTATGTATCTAAAAAATGTTTTGTCCCCCTTTTTTACTGACTGAGCTATTTTCTCTTCTGCATGTGCTTTGGAAGCGCTTATAAATTGCTTTGCCTCTTTCTGCCTAATCTTATAGGTTTGACTGAGATTTTTTATAATTATTGAATGCTATCTTTTTGTTCTTCACTATTTTGGCCACTTCTGCAGAGTACCACAGTGGTTTCTTCCCTTTTTTGTTTTTGCTAACAAGCCTAATGCAATTGCCTGTGGCCTTCAATAATGCCTCCTTTAAATAATCCCATTTCTCCTGGACTCCCTTTAAACTCCTCCAGTCTGATAATGACTCCTTCACACAAAATCTCATTTTAGAAAAATCTGTTTTTTTAAAGTCTAAAACTTTTGTTTTTGTGTGGTGCGGCTCCATCCCTGTTCTTATATTAAACCACACTGACTGGTGATCACTAGATCCCAAATTTTCACCTACAACAACGTCTGATACCAAACCTCCATTTGTGAGTATTAAATCTAATATGGCCTCTTTACGGGTCGGCTCCTCAACTACTTGTGTTAGAGATAATCCCAGTAAGGAGTTTAGAATATTTGTACTCCTGGTGCACCCAGCTGTTTTGGTTTTCCAGTTCACATCAGGAAGATTAAAGTCCCCCATGATAATAACTTCCCCCTTCATTGCCATTTTGGCTATTTCCTCAACCAGCACATTATCTAGCTCTTCTACTTGTCCAGGGGGTCTATAGATCACACCTACACGAGCTACTGTATGATTGCCAAATGTTAGCGTAACCAAACTGACTCTATGTTCACCTCGCTCACTTTTATTTGGTTGGTTTTTATGTTGTTTTTCACATACAGGGCCACTCCTCCTCCTTTCCTACCTTCTCTGTCTTTTCTATATAAAGAATACCCCGGTATTGTTATGTCCCAGTTATTTTTCTCACTGAACCATGTCTCAGTAACTGCCACTAAATGTACTTTTTCAGCTGCCATCATTGCCTCCAGTTCATTGATTTTATTGACTAAACTGCGAGCATTTATAGACCCCACTCTGAGCCTGTCATTTTTTTTTACCCCGCATGTTGCTTGCACCCTCAGATTTAGTTTTGGGGGACAATCGGTGGACAAGCTTGTTTAACTATACCAATAAAGGTATTGTTTTATTAAAACAATAAGAAATTGAAAACAATTAACAGTAACAAATAAATCTGATAGATATACTAACTGGCTGTCCCGCTGGAAGACAAATTAATATCCAGTTAAATCAGACTTGTTGATTTGACTTAGTAGTTTGCTGAATTAGCATTGTTAAGTGTTTTTCCTTTAAACCAGACCCTTCAAGCATTTAAGCTAGATAATTTTGTGACGGGATGGAAGTCCATCTGCGGTCCTGCTCTATCTAACCCCCTTGATGCCGTCAGGCCCGACTACCGAGTGGCATGGCACTCGGCGTCTCGAGCGGCCTGAGTAGGGAGATGGCGAGGCACCCACGTTGGAGATCAGCCCGAGTGGCACGGCCCTCGGCATCTCGAGCAGCCTGATCTACTGACCTCTTGATGGTACGAGGATGGCTGCTGGGCTGGCTGCGATTCGGCAGTGGTTCCGTTGAAGCGGAGACCCGGGGTCGATTTGGTCTTCCTTCTTGGGGTAGCGGAGCGCCGATTCACAATGATTATGACATCACTGACTCCACCTGGGTGCCTGATGGAACAGGAGTCAAGGGAGGAGGAGGAGGAGGCACAACAAACACAAGGCACAACGTCCTCTATGACCAACCGTAGCCAGACCAAGGCATCAGATGTCAGAGCTGCTCAGGTGCAGAGCGCTGTTGTCTCAAAGCACACATCCAGGAACTCTGCTGTCTGGGAGTTCTTTAAGAAATGTGCAGTAGACCGCACCGTTACTATTTGTAATCTATGTCAGATGAGGCTCAAGCGTGGGAAAGACACCGGATGCTTGGGTACCACGTGCTTGAGGCGACATATGACCACCTGCCACGCATCCCGTTGGTGCAAAACTTTGCGTAGGTCCTCCTCCTCAACCTGTCTCTACCCCACTGTATGTCCTACCATGTCATTGACTCCAACCTCCACTGACAGGGATGATGCTACAGTAATGGATGTACTAGGTCCTTCCTCACAGTGTTCCAGTGGTGGAGGTTGTGAATGCAGAAGACATCCCCGATCTGTTCCGTTATGTCAGCATCAGGGGATTAATAGCTGCTGATCCAGGACTGATTCATTTTTATAATTGTCAGCCGGTCTACAGAGTCGGTGGACAGACGCACTCTTTTGTCTGTGACAAAACCTCCAGCGGCACTGAACGTCCTTTCAGAAAGCACGCTGGATGAAGGGCAACCTAGTAGCTGCATAGCATATTGGCTAAGTTCTGGCCAGTGATCCACTCTCAACACCCAGTAAGCCAGTGGGTCATCTACTGGAAAGGTATCCAGGTCTGCCCTTGCCCCTAGGTAGTCCTGCACCATATGGTGAAGACGCTGGCAATGGGTGCCTACATTTGACAACCCTGGGCATAAAGGCATCAGTCAAGCGGCCCCGGCCTTCACCGCTATTCCTCTGATCATCCGCAGCCTCAGAAGCACCTGTGTCATCACTTGTGTAACACCTTTCCAGGCACTGGTAGGTTACCTACAGGGTTATTCAGAGAGCGTGAAAAGCAGGAGAATAACTGGAGAATGAAAAATTCTAGGTCAAAATAGCCAATTTGGAAAGTGAGATGAAAGGGAGAATTTTTCTGGTTTGGCTATTTTGACCTAGAATTTTTCATTCTCCAGACATTCTCCTGCTTTTCACACTCTCTGAATAACCCTGTAAGTGTCGCTTTAGAGCATCCAAGTTTTTTGATCCTGTGCTCCCTCTGTGCGGGCAGGATGAGCTCTGCAACTTTCCCCTTGTATCGTGGATCAAGAAGGCTTGCCAACCAGTAATGATCCCTCTCCTTGATAGCACGAATCCTGGGGTCCTTTAGCAGGCTTTGCAGGATAAGGGAGCCCATGCAGCGTAGGTTGGAGGTGGCATTAGCTTCCGAGTCTTCCTGGTCAATGAGGATGACCCCATCGTGCACGTCCTCCTCCCAGCCACGTACTAGTCCTTGTGTTTCTGGGCACACAAAACCCTCCCTTGTGGAATCCCCACCTTCAATGCCCCCACTACTTAAATATTCCTCTTCCTCCTCCTGTCTGATCTGAGGAGGACCTGCAGGAATGCTGTCTGCGGAAAGACTGGGGCCTTGAGAGCTAGGGAAGGCCTCCTCTTCCTCCCGCTGCTCTGCCTCTAGAGCCACATCTATAATTCCCCGCAGAGTGCGCTCCAGAAGGAACACTAAAAGAGGAATTTTTACCCTTACGGGCGCTGCTCCTTAAATTCTGTGGTTTCGTCGATTAGCAAGCTGCTGCTTTTAGAGTATAGGCAATGCTTCGCCGTATTGTCATAGAGAGGAAAGGGGAGTATAACTCTAATGGGCGCTGCTTGCTGTGTAAATATCGGACCAAGTTGTGTTGTATGTACGTCAGGGTTTGTGAATATCTGCGTTAGTAACAACTGGATTTGTGTAGAATGGATGTGTGTCTCTGATGTATACAATTGGGTGCAATCGGGGGAATGTGGAACCAGTGCTAGGATTAAGGACTAGATCCAGTTGGTTCTTTCCTGATGCAAAACACAGTGAAACGTATACAGTATCTTCTGAAACATAGAAACCGTATAAACCGTAAAATAAAAACCGTATAAACAGCTTTGGTTACTGCAAATAGAATTGTAATGAGTTTTATCTTAGGGTGTTGCTGCCACCTGGTGGATAATGTTCAAAAAACAGGCGTAGGTGGATTTGACAGTGTGAGCAGCTTTAGAAACTGTACCCAGGGATAGTGGACTTTAGAGTATTGCTGCCACCTGGTGGATAAATGTTCAAATGACAGGCTGTGCGCAGGGCTTTCTCTTTCTCTCAGTTGCAGGTCCGGGTTTTATGTAGAGAGAGCACAGAGCGAAGATTCCATAGCGCATTACATTTTAAATAGAAGAAAAAATGTGCATCGAAGTGCTAACTCACATGTTTGGGAGCCGATATGAATATCACGCTCACTCGCGTCTCAGGCCCATAAGGTGGCCTGCTCCCTTCTTTGACTCCGTGGATTCCTGTTCCCTGCGTGGTTCCACTGCTGGGCTCCGCGTTTGTCTGGTTCCTGGGCTGGGATTCTTTCAGGGTGTGTGCTGTAAGATCCCCCCCCCCTAGACTGGCAGTGTTGATGTGCAGTGAATCATGGAGGCAAAACAAGTGTTGGTAAAGGGGTTTAATAGTGAGTAAAATAACAATAACAGGAGTGAGCTGCTAAAATGATGTGATAAGGGTTTCCAGGACGCGTTTCGCCAGTCGCTATGCTGGCTTCATCAGCTGTGATGTTATGCGCTATGGAATCTTCTCTCTGTGCTCTCTCTACATAAAACCTGGACCTGCAACGGAGAGAAAGAGAAAGACCTGCACACAGCCTGTCATTTGAACGCTTATCCACCAGGTGACAGCAATACTCTAAAGTCCACTATCCCATCAGAGACACACATCCATTCTACACAAATCCAGTTGTTACTAACGCAGATATTCACAAACCCTGACATACATACAACACAACTTGGTCCGATATTTACACAGCAAGCAGCGCCCATTAGAGTTATACTCCCCAGGAACACTAAAGGATTTGTGTCACTGATGCATGCACTGTCCCTGCTCAACATCCTCGTTGCCTCCTCAAATGGTGACCGTACAGTGCATGCATCCTTGATCATCAGCCACTGTGGGGGGGGGGGTAATAAACACAAGTTGACCTGACCTGTCGTTGTCCCATACTCACACAGGTACTCGTTGATGGCCATCTGCTGCTTGTGTAGATGCTGCAGGATTGCTAATGTCGAGTTCCACCTGGTGGGCATGTCACAGATCAGACTGTTTGTGGGAAGGTGGAATTCTCTTTGAATTTCTGCCAGGCGAACACTTGCTGGGAATGACCGTCTGAAGTGGCTGCAGACTTTTCTGGCCTGGCTGAGAAGCTCTGCCAGCCCTGGGTCCCTTGTTAGAAAACGCTGTACCACTAGATTTAGGACGTTTGCTAGGCATGGTACATGCGTCAACTTACCCAGGCGTAGGGCGGAGAGAAGGTTGCTGCCATTATCACAGACGACCATTCCCAGCTGAAGCAGGCGTGGTGTTAACCAACACTGCACCTCCACCAGCAGAGCTGACAGAATTTCTGGCCCGGTGTGGCTCCTGTCCCCTAAACAAACCAGCACAAGCACAGTATGGCATCTTTTTGCTTGAGCCATTGCGTAGCCCCTGTCACACGTCGGTGTAACTGCCACTTCGCCAGAGACAGAGGAGGAGTAGGAGGAAGAGGGAGAGGTGGTGGTGGAGCAGACAGACCTCATACAAGCAGCTTTCTGGAGGCATGGTGGATGAACAAGCTCCAGCACAGAGCCCAGTCTTGGATCCCTCCCAGCTGCAAGCAGAGTTACCCAGTGTGCCGTGAAGGAAATGTAACGGCCCTCTCCATGCTTGCTGGACCACGTGTCTAAAGTCACATGCACCTTGCTGCTGACTGCCTTTCCCAATGACTCCATAACATTGTCTTCCACGTGCTGGAATGGCCTTCCGTGAAAAGTAATGGTGTTTTGGAACATGCCACTGTGGTACAGCACATTCACGGAAGGGAGCAGAGTCCACCAGTTGGAAAGGCAGCAGCTGCAATGAGAGTAATTTTGCTAAGCTGGCATTTAGATGCTTTGCTTGGGGATGGTTGGGACTATATATTTTCTTTCGCTGCAGCAGCTGGGGCAACGTAATCTGACTGCATAAATCTTCAGCTGATGGGATGCTGTCACATTCTGAGGAAGGACCTGGTACATCCATTACTGTAGCATCATCTTTGTCAGTGGAGGTTGGAGTCCATGACATGGCAGGACATATAGTGGGGGAGAGACAGGTGAGGAGGACCTACGCAAAGTTTTGCACCAACGGGATGCGTGGCAGGTGGTCATAGGTCGCCTCAAGCACGTGGTACCCAAGCGTCCGGTGTCTTTCCCACGCTTGAGCCTCATCTGACATAGATTACAAATAGCAACGGTGCGGTCTGCTGCACATTTCTTAAAGAACTCCCAGACAGCAGAGTTCCTGGATGTGTGCTTTGAGACAACAGCGCTCTGCACCTGAGCAGCTCTGACATATGATGCCTTGGACTGGCTAGTGCTACGGTTGGTCATAGAGGACGTTGTGCCTCCTCCCTTGACTCCTCTGTTCCATCAGGCACCCAGGTGGAGTCAGTGACATCATCATTGTTATCACCCCCTATCTCGTCACTGGAGCCAACTTGGCAGTATGCTGCAGCTAGGGCAGCAAGGCATCTTATTTTGCCAACTATCCCTTACGAGCCCCCCGCAACCGCGATCGGCAACCCGTTGCAACCCTTTTGACAAGAGCGTGTATTAACCGCTAAGCATTACTGGGTAAAATCACCTGACCGGAAGCCGCACGACCGGAAGCAGGAAGCGGACATCTTGCCAACGCGGCCGGAAGAAGCACAATTACGGTACACTATAAGAGAGGACGTTTTCACTTTTATTCTTATACTACTTTTTATATGTATATGGACATTGAGTATTTTATACCGACTGAGGAAGGCTTTTTTAAGCCAAAACGCGTCTCGGTAGACCTTTTTTGTCCCATTTTTATTGCTCCTTATTTATCTAAATAAATAGATTGGTTTTATAACCCCCCACTTGCTACCTTCTCCGACTCTTCAATTTCGACATACCTGGATTGTCTGCTGCTGAGATAAAGGGGGTCTGGGCCTTCACCCTTAAGAGTGCCCAAGGCTATATTCATTGAGCCTAATACCGTGAGGCTCCAGAATTGGTGAGTGTGGTCCCTTCTCCCTATCTCTATTATTATTTTTTAAATACAGTTTTATGCTATGGGAGTGTCGTCTCCCGATTCTTTCTGCTTTATTTAGCACCTATTACAGACGAAAGAAGGGAAGTGCCACCCTGTATTTGGCCATAGGCTTTCTTTCCTTGAGCCAGGACCCTTGGGCTCCCCTAAATGTGAGTGGTCTGTACTTTGGCTAAAACATTTTTGACCAACTCTGTGATGACTATTATTGTTTTTCTATGATGTGCTTTTTTTGAGGAACACTGATGAACAAATGAATTCGACACCAGCACTTTAGAGAAGACCAACATATTCCTTTTTCTTGAGTATTGGATTTATTATATACTTGAGTATCTCCCCTCTTTTTATTTCGCACATTGGACTTTGCTATTGGAAATTCACTTTATGCACGTGCACTTTAAAAATGATGGTATTTTGAATTTTCTTCAAGCAATGTTGCACTTTATTATGAACTTTTGAATGTTCACTTATTAACCAACTGGATGCGCCGTATGGTTTTGTTTTCTCCTTAGTATGCTGCAGCTGCTGGGGCAACATGAGTGCCAGTTATTTGTGTCATCACTGGCACCCCCTTCCTCTAGGTTGATTATATTCCCTTCAACCTCAGAGATTGAATCAGAGCAATGTAGTTGCTGTGCATCCTCAAGCAGCATGTCACTGTAGTCAAACAATTCAGCCGACTCCTCCGTGTGTGAAAAGTGAGGCTACGGCAGGAGTAGCTGTGGACATGGAGGCTGATTTAGATGTTTTGGCAGCTGATGTGGACTGTAAAGCACTACAAGCCTGGCTGGCAGAGGACGAGGATGGCCTGGTTAGCCAATCCACCAAATCCTCTGTATGTTGCTGCTGCTTACGACGGCCAGCACCAGTTAGAAAGGACAAGCGTGCCCCTGCAGAGGATGCACCACGTCCACCACGACCAGAGGCACAGCATCCCGACACAGAGGCTGCTTGCCCTCTTATCTGTGTCTGGGAGCGTCTGCCTGTCCTTTTTGGTCTTTCTGACATAGTGTGCACGAACACCAAGCGTCCATGTAGCAAATCTCTCCGTTGCTTAGCTGAGCGCACTCAGCGGCGAGTAGAAGGAACGTTATTGTATTAATGTTAATGTTATTGTATTTGTATGTTATTGGGGGCATTGGGATTTCCAGTGGTTTTGCTTTGGCTGTTTGTGGACTGCTATGCCTTATTAGTTTGGGTGCTCAGTATAGCGCATGACTGACTGTCCAATTTTAGTATCATCCATGGCTGCAGCCAAAATCATAATAAGCAACCCATATAAAAACCGTAAACAGACACAGGGCCTCCCTATACACGCATGTGCCCTCACCATACACACAGTAGGAACTCACTATACATAGTGAAATCACACGAAGGACCTCGGTATAACACACAAAGTCACGCTAATGATGTAGCTATCATACACCCTGAAATCACGAAATTCCTCTCTATAACACACTGAAATCACTAATGTAGTATAACAATAAGAGAAATAAAAAAAAATATATATATATATTATAATAAACATAAAAGTAAAATAAAAACTTGCTATAACATGCCGTAATCACACAATAGAAACACACAGAAACCTAGCCATAGCACACGGAGACCCCACAAGGACCTAGCCATAGCACACGGAGACAACACAAAGGGAATGTAATCACACATAGGAACTTGATATAACAGACTGAATCACTGGACATTAATCACTATAACTCTATAGTGTGCCGAATGAGAAAAGCACCATACGTGCATTGCTGAGTAACACCTTTAGTGGATTCTCAAGCAGCTTCACATGCTGGCCTTTTATGTGGGTTATGATTTACCGGGTTATTCAAAGAGCTGTGTGTTTTAAATAATGTTGGAGTAACCCCAAGGGCTAAGCAATAAGTTGATGAACAAATTAATTTGTATACTGTATTTAAGTTCACTATTCTAATTGTTGCAATTTTAAAGTGACACAGCAGCAATGTACAATCTTTTGTTTTGAGCACTTGCTACAGTTGAGTAAATAATTATTTAGAAAGGTAACTTTGTCTTTATTGAGGGAGAGGAGAGACTTATTTCAGAAATAGAGGAAACATGAGCAGCAACTCTCTCATATTTCACACTTGTACCATCATCATAATAAAGCCTGCGAGTGGATAAGTATTAAATGTATTTATTCGGGGAATTTTAAGCTATGTTGATAATATACTATATGCGTGTGTGTGTAATCTATTGGGTTAAATACGCGTTAATTTATCCGTTCTAGTGATTTGCATTGTTAGCTAGAATATGCTCGTTGATATTTGCTTCACTTTGTAATACTTGATCAAACCTTATTAGTTGTATAATCTGTATGATCCTATAAACATAGGTAATCAGTGACCGCATGGCTGGCAGCCATCTTAAACCTCAAAAAGTCACATGTTCTGCTGCCAATGAGGAAGGGCTGCAGCAGTAACTGTACAATCTGTTTAAGCTTACATTTGCGCAACTAAATTAATCCAGATAGTTTCTGCCAGATTTATGAATATATAACAATTACTAACCAAATACACATCTAAATGTGTCTGTTATAATTTCTGAAGAGGCTTATCAACTAAACAGTGATTTTGTATGTTAGCAAATGCTGTGTCATTAGGTTAGTTCGGTTGGTTTAACTTCGGGTCTATAGATTAATATACTAAGCAAGAATCCGTTTCATTGTGGACGGAGGTTAAAGACTTTCACATGTGCAGCTTGGTTCTATTGATAAAGGATTCCAGGGCTGAGGACTCATAAAATGGAGGACAATGCAGCCACTTATGTACAGAACATCCTTGCTCTTTCTCAACTCAAAATGGAGAAGGCGTTATTTACATTTCGCAAGGGGACACACACATACAGAGGGGGAAGGTGCACAAACAATGGAGTCACTCTCAAGATGCAAACAATGGATCAGATAACAGTGAGCTGGTGACCTTAGTTGCTGGGGGGAGGGGCTGATGGAAGCATGTGAAAACAAAAGGAATTCATTACTTACAGGGGGGTGTACACTATACAAAGACTGGATCGTAATACAGAGGTTACGCTATACAGAGGGAATACAATACTCTACATGATACACAGAGCAAGGGAATGTAAGGAAAATACATACAAATAAACATTGGGAAGGCCGTTTCTTTGCAGAGGCAATAAGTAGGGAAGATGTTTCTGTTAGCTACCATTCATTCAATCAGGTGGTGATTTTGGTAAGGGTAGCTGGCGAGGGGACAGAGTTACCTATGCTTGATCTAGAGGCAGCCTTCAGGCCGTACCGCTGTGTCCAGGGGTTTTCTTTTAATGGGGTGTAAATTCGATGGTTAATTTTACATCGATATCTGTTTACCCATTGGGGTGGGCAATAGCCCATGCTCCCTTTTTAAAGGCTTCCTACTTTTTTGCATTGCTTAGTGGAGAAGAGAGCGGGGAGGAGACGTATAGTACATTACTTGGACGATTTCATGGTAACGGGTTCCAAAGGGACTGGAGAATGAGGTAGGATCGGGGGGGTTACAATCTAAGTTTAGTTGATCGGGGAGAATTGTAGGTGGTTTGGGGGGAATGGCCAGACATTAAGATCAAATGGTCTAGTGTAATTTCAAATGGTGAGCAGGCAAATGGCCCAGGAGTGGATTCAATGGATGGGTGCAAAGCTTGGTGTTTCTGGAATTTTTTATTTTCCAATCGTCGGGGCAATACCACTGTGGGGGATAGAATAAATCTTTTTTATTTTTGGGTCTGATATTCAAGGTGTGGTGCAAGTGCTGAATAACATGTCTGCATCATCACCGCAGGTTGTAGCCTATGTCAGGTATTTGGTGTTGATATGTTGTCTGCATCATCACCGCAGGTTGTAGCCTATGTCAGGTATTTGGTGTTGATATGTTTGAAAAGCAATATTAATTTCACGGCACATCACATACCGGGGGTAAGGAAGGTGGTGGCGGATTCATTGTCCAGTTTCAGGTGGGATGTGTTCCGACATTTGGCACCGGGAGGGGGGAGGAGGAAAAAAAAAAAAAAAAGAAAAGAAAATAATTAATAATAATAAAAAAATAATAATAATAAATAATAATAATAATAAAAAATAAATAAATAAATTTCCAGGGTGAACACTGCCCTCCATTTCTTTGCCAGATGGGGAGCAGTTAGAGGGCATCAATGATTTGGTGAGGAGATTGTTGTTGCAGAAGACATGGGCACCGTAGAGCAAGCAGTGAAAGGGTTGGATCGAGTTTTAAAGGGACAGAGGAGGTAGGGCAGAATGTTGTTTTCAAATAGCTACTGAAGTTCGGCGGTAAGTCGATAAAGGACAGCTTGGAACTATTTAGTGGTATTTCATACTTTGCTCGGTTAAAGGAAGAGGAGGACTGGGCTAAACAATTCGTGGTGAGGAAGATCTTGACAGCAGAGTACAAGTAGGAGATAAGATGGAGCTGAAAACAATCTTTGTAGGGCAGCATTTGTTTTAGTTTTTCAGCTGCCCTAAGGATTGAGGAAACAATTGCTCTAGGTGCCCATGGTGGGGAAGTATGCCAAATGGTATGTATGAGGGGTACTTGGAGGCGACTCCTTCAAACGGTCGCATGTTCTGGGGGCACAAGGGTGGTACTAACTTGACCGGGTATCAATTCAAAATGGTTCCGCAGCAGGCCACGGAGGGGCTTGGTTGAAAGGGGAGTTACATTTGCCCCCATTCTTTCAGGATAGGAGCTGCTAGTACTGAGGCAGAATTGGGTTACCCAAAGGATCGAATTAAAAAGATGGGGAGATGGAAATGGGAAGTGTATAGGAGATATGTGAGGTCATTAAAGAAATGAAGGGAAAACTTATGGGGAACAATTGTTTTGTTTTAATAATAATAATTTGTTTCCTTGTTTCTTTTGGTTTCTTTTCAGTTCGGGTACAATGGTGTGTGTGCATTACAGTTAATAGTTTACATTTTGGTTATTTGCAGGACGTGGAATGAGAGTGCGGATCCTGGGACACTCCTATGTGCACTGGATGGAGAGTCATGCTGCTGGCACCAAGAGAGGAGCGACCCCGGGGTGCAGCGTAATTGAAGTAGGGATTAGATGGATAGGGAAGCAAGGTAGGGTTTGGGGCAGTTATTGGGAATAGCAAAGACATCCAGGAGAAAGAGGGGTAAGCCAGATATTATGGTACTACATTTAGGGGACAGCTAGAGAAGAGATAGGTATTGTGAGTGGTGAAATAGCGGCCTGGCACGTGGAGATGCAATGGTAGGGGGAGGGTCTGCAGGGTACGGGGTGAGTGTGGTTTCGTACGGCCAAGCTCAGGTGCCTTCCTGGTTTGCAGATCCTCTCGGCCTGCTATCTGCCATAAAAATACACTGAGCAGACCGTTTCATATGAACTCATTGATCACGAGAGTGGGAAATTTACAACCCGAGAAGGTACAAAAGACTCACTTAGCTGCTGCTGTAAAGTCTGGTCGGGTGGCCCATCCAGGCACGGGCCAGGCGGGCCATCCGGGCAGGGGCTGTTGGAGAAGCGGGCCGCTGGGAGCAGCCGACAGGCTGCAAGGAGAAATAAAGGAGATGTGATAGCACAGCAATTTAACTCTAATTTACAGTAATTAACAGCGTTTACACTTAAAGAATTAACATTTTTACTTTGTCCTAATAATTATTTTTCACTTTAGTTTGGAGTTCGTGGTGCAAATGATTTAGGCCCAGGATTCCCTCATATTAAATATCAAAGTAAACAAGAGGTAGGAGACCTTTATGTGTGGTCAAGTTTGCTTTG
Organism: Leptobrachium leishanense; assembly: GCA_009667805.1. Classification (NCBI taxonomy): domain Eukaryota; kingdom Metazoa; phylum Chordata; class Amphibia; order Anura; family Megophryidae; genus Leptobrachium; species Leptobrachium leishanense. The sequence goes on from CM019075.1 coordinate 80,232,863, forward strand.
ATGCAAGAACACCTACAGGGTTATTCAAAGAGAATCGAAAAGTCACCGCACGTTCAGTGACTTTTCGTTCTCTTCAATTCGGGGCGATTCGGCAATCCCATTTCGGCGACACTGCGGTGTATTCAGCAAGCACCACAGGGCCGAAGTTAAGGGAAAAGCTGCTGAAAACCTGCCGAACATTCACAGCAAAACCTGGCGAATGCACACCAAAAACTTGCAAAAACATCTGGATTAAACCCGCCGAACACAGTGGAGAGACCCGAGCAGGAGCTGATCACAGATGCCGGAAAAACCCGACTCTGCAGACGAATGGAGTGAAAAAAAAAAAAAAGGATGCTTGAAAGTTTGAAAAGTGAAATGCTGTTTGAAATTTACATATGAGGTCCAAGGAATGATAATAAAAAGGGCCGTTACAGAAAAGAGAAAAAAAAAATCTATTAATAAAGAGCCTTTACTGCAGAATATTATGTTCAACGGTTTATTAGAGATTGAATTAAAATGGGAATATTTATAACATTGAAGCCTATGGGATTCGCCTGAATAAACCTGCCGCATGAAGCCACTGAATGGCAGGGCTATTCGGCAACTTTTCACTGCTGGTTTTTGCTCTCTGAATAGATGAAGCTATGGGGATTTCACTGCCCTCGAACAGGCACCGTATGTGCAGGCAATTCACCAACATGCCAAACTGCCTGCTCTCCGAATAGCCGAATGGCCAGGAAAGCTAACCGAACGCTGAAAATCAGTGTTCGGTTACCTTTGGGATCTCTTTGCATAACATAGTTACATAGTTATATAGGCTGAAAAAAGACATGTGTCCATCGGGTTCAGCCTCTCCCACATAACCTACTGCTGTTGATCCAAAAGAAGGCAAAAAACCCAGTCTGAAATATGCAACATACTGGGAAAAAATTCCTTCTTGCCCCCAGATGGCGTCAGATTTCTCCTTGGATCAAGAAGCTTTTACCCACATATTAAATATTATAACCCTTAATATTCAGTGTCTGCAGGAAATCATCCAGTCGCTTTTTAAAAGTCTGTACAGACTCTGACCCAATAACCCTGATAATGTTTCATGGCTTCTCCTTTCCCACAGAGACGGCACAGAGTTACTACAGCAGTATTATTCGCTTTATTATTGGAAAGTGATCAATACTGCAAGTTTACATATTGCCACATGTTTTGTTATTTGAAAGACCAGACTCCAGGCTGTCAAACAATATGTGACATGACCCGCTGTCACTTATTCCAGAGATACATTATTACAGGGATGCAAACGAGCCCCGTGTGACAAGTTACGTTGGACTTTGGGTACATGGACCTACAGATGCATTTGGGAGGTGCAGGCCTGGTGTTCATTTTCTTCCCCCCTGCCAGCTCCCAAACTGAAGTCACCCTGCATTTCTAGGTGCAGCATGCTTTCTGCAACACACAGACAATCCCTGCTCACACACACACACACACACTCCCTGCTCTCTCGCTCACAAATGACATGTTTTTTCTGTAACAGACTGAAGAGAAATAATGGTCTCCAATTGTCCGTCCTTAACCCCTAAGACCCTGTCTTAGGCACACCTTGAGTTAACTCTCATTCTGCGCAGGAGAGAGAGAGAAATCAAAACACACGAGGCATATTTTAGTCTGGCATCCCTCTCTCTGCCTTCCAACGGTTCTTGACACTTATTTATACCCTGTGTCAAGGCGTTGGCTCTTTATTTCATTAGTTAACATTTCAAAACATAACATCGTTCATTGGCTAGTTTCAATACAGGTCTGGTGACACATTTCTGGACAGTCCCGTGGCCCGGTGCATGTGACTTCTTGAGACATGCTATCTCTTGAGAAATGCTAGCCATCAGCACTTCTTGAGACATCAACATTTCTTCATTCCAGAGACATCTCTAAAGACATTTCTAAAGACATCTCTAAAGATCAGCATCTAAAGACATTTCAAAAGACATCTTGAGAAATGAACCCCAAATGAATACTGCTGATTATCAATTTATCTTAAAACTATTTCTTATATTTTAAACCTTAATTTATCTATTAATATTATAATTCCTGGGGTGTTATTTAACTACTTATAGGGTCCTTCTTATAGGTTAGCAGATGGTGGTCTGAGGATTCCTTTTCCTTCAATCCCCTCTTAGAATCATAGTATGATCATACTATTTGATTCTTTCTTTGTTTCATCTATCTACTGAAAGTTAGTATGGGTTGGGGAGCGAGACCCTCAATACCCATGTGGATCAATATAGAACTAGGGGGGGGCTGTACCTGCCACGGAACTGGTAACACATGGCAGTCTCCCAGTGCCTATTTATCTTCCTAACCTACCTTTTTCAGCCAATATCATGTCCAGAGCCATCCGGTTCTGGAACGTCATAATGGATGTGGATTGTAGTTGGTCAGCGAGGCCCTGTAAAGCTTCGCGAGTATAATTAACAAATCTCTGCTGGTTATAATATAAATAGTTAATCAATCTACATTCTTATTAATAGTAACAAGAGGTGCTAGGAATGACTCAAACCCTGCCTTTACCTGATCCCTTGCTTTAAATTCATCAGGGACCCCTCTTGGTACCCCTATAGCATCAATATAGACATGCGGATCAAGACTACCTTGTGGGCTTGGGACTTCCCTTTTCCTGCGACGTGAGCTAATATTTGGAATTTCCTCAGGATCCGAAACAATATGAAATCCCATTATGGCCTTAGCTAGGGCACATTCACCTGACCATTGAAGGGGCAGACGCGCCCTAATCTTGAGGTCTCCACATATCCAGTAGAGATCCCCAATCAGAAAAACTTGATTCTGTAACTTAATACTGTTGATATTGCTATAATTGGCACAATAACCCTCGGGGAAGAAGGTGAGGTTCCTACCTTTTTCTACTGACCTATAGCAGGTATAGTTCCCTGGGTAAACATGTATCCCTTCTCCTGGTTGTGGGAGGCGTGTTAGTATGGGGTAGCTATTCTTCCAATATTCACATAAACTCTGGCTATCAGTGGTGTTAGTATATAAACTAAGAAAACATTCTTCTACATCTTGCGGAATATTAAAAGGTACGGTGCCTAGATGTGGCCTAGCAGCACCACACACATAATAATTTGTACGGTTATTGTTTAGGGCACTAAATTTTACCCATTCTAGCCAAACATTTACATCTGAAAATCCTGTTTCCATTACTATGCTGTCTTCATAGGTGGGATTTGATTTGGTGTTAGGTAGGAGAGGATGAGGTCTCACTACCTCTCCATATTTCCTGGGTAGGAATGGGTTCTCTTCCTTCTTATAAGTGGCCATATCTTGGAGTTTGAACTTGTATCGAGGGAATTTGGTTGTGGCAGTTGCGTATATTCCCATTACATAGACACCCGTGTCGGCCTGGGAAGGGTGTTGTATAGTCAGCGTCAATTGTACTGTCTGAGCTCCGCTTCTGATTGAGCACCGCCACCCACCTCTCCCAATTAAAGTCATACGATTTAATAGGCTTTGTCCCTCGGAACTGCGTCGTCGTGCGGCGCTATCTGGTTTATATCCCCATCTGTTAACTACGGCATCAGAGGTACCATATCCCATATTGCCCGTGTCCCACCCCACTGCGCCCCAATAATCATAATTATGTCCCCAGTACTCATCGGTTATACATATATATACAGTTGCCTTGTACAGTATCATACTGCAGTAATGGTGGACAATAAAAAAACAACAGTGGCCAGACAGTGATGGTTTGGGTTGGGGTTCTTTCTGGTAGGGGGTGTGGACAATAGGGGTTGTGATATATGTTCCGAAGGGGGGGGTAAACATATTATTTCAGTCTTTTTCTTCCCCCCACATGCGTCTCCATACTCTTCGAAAAGGATCATTGGTTGTCATCTTCTCTTTGTTGGAAACCAGGGCTATCTGCCCTCGTGAGTGTCTCTTGGTCCGGGTCCTCTTCCTGATGGAGGCCAGGGCTATTAGCTGCCCCCGTTAGTACCCCTTGTTGAGTCCTTTGTTGAATCCGCTTGACTCGAGAGGGTCCCTTGTTGAATCCGCTTGACTCGAGAGGGTCCCTTGTTGAATCCGCTTGACTCGAGAGGGTCCCTTGTTGAATCCAGACTGGGCTGTCCTCTGTCAGTATAGCTGTGCGGGTTACGGCTACTACCGTGGTCTCTGGTCCATAGGCGAAATCCTCTGGTCTTTTTCCTTTCTGTAGCCGCTTTACCAGCACCTTGTCTCCTGGATTAAATAGGTGGGTAGATTTGTCTGAAAGAAAGGGGAACTTAAATATAACTTCGTCTCTGGTTATCTCGAGGGTTGAGATCAGCTGCCTAACATATTCCTCCCTTATCTGCTCTAAGTCCCCTGTCTCCACTGTTAGCCTACCTGTAGACCATAGTAATAGAAAGGGTCTGCCCATAAGTATCTCGAAGGGGGAGTAGCCTGTGTTCCTATTAACCGCCATTCTGATTTCAGCCAGAATGATGGGGAGTACCAATTTCCAATTCTTTAGCTCTTCTGTGGTTGCATATTTTTGTAAAGTACAAAATAATTGGTCCTATCCATTGTGGGAGGTTGCAAAACCCGGTATTACTAGTTTAGCTATGTCCTGTTGTGCTGCTCGTTTAGCTGCTTGGTCAGCCAGATGATTCCCTTTTGCAATAGGATCTGAGGCTCTGGTGTGTGCTCTACAATGTAACACCGCTATATGAGAGGGCATAAGAATGCTTGCTAGGAGGTCCGTGACCAGGGTCGAATGGGAAATCTTCTTGCCATCTGCGGCCACAAATCCCCTCTTTTCCATATCGTCCCATGGTCATGGACCACACCATAAACATATTTGGAGTCAGTGTATATCGTGACAGGTCTACCCGCATAGAGCCTGCATAATAAGTGTTGTCATTGGGGCGGGTACAGGAGCCGTCAACAAAGACGACATCTGCGTCCGGAACAGGTGTTGACATGAGATCAGTGCGGGGTGCAGTTTCAGACTCAATGGAGAGAGCACAGTCATGTTCGAGTGGGATGGTATCTGAGGGATTCTTAAGACCCAGTAAAGCGTTTAGGATTGGTGCTGGACCAGAGACACTTGAACTGTATGCTATGTGCAGTGCAGGGTTGCTTAGCAGTGTGACTTCATATCCACTAAAGCGCTGTGACATGTGCCGTGTATGTATGCCCTTAAGTAAAAATAAAACATCATGGGTTGTGGGTAGGTGAGGATCGTACCCTAATGTGTATTGGCTTGCCATACTAACGACCATTGCACATGCTGCCAGGGCACGCAAACAGGCCGGCATCCCTTGTACCGTTACTGGCAAAATCTTTGAAAAAAATACTATGGGGCTCAACCGGCCCCCATGTTCTTGCGTCAGTACCCCGGCCATGGTTTTACACTTGTCCCTTGCAAACAGATGAAATGAAAGTACATAATCAGGGAGGCCTAGCGCGGGGCTTATCATCATTGCATTTCTGAGAACCTTAAAAGCATTTAACATTTCATTAGACCATGTTATCATATTGGATTGACCCAACAGGGTGGCTTGTCTCAGAATGTTATCATAGTAGGAGCAGTCAGGGATCCACTGTCTGCAATAGTTTATCATGTCTAAGAATGACAACATGTCCTTCTAGTTTTCGGGTTGACCAGGCCCGTGACAGACTGGACTCTCTTCTGACTGATGCTCCGTTCCCCCTGTCTGAGAACAAACCCTAAATATTCAACTTGCGTTTGACACCACTGCATTTTTTTTTTTTTTTTTTTTTAAAGGAAACCTTGTACCCACATTCCTGTAACCAACGAGGAAGTGATTTACCATCCTCCCGGCAGGCCTCCTCTGATGGACTGCATACGAGGAGATCATCCACGTATTGCAGCAGGACAGAACCATGGCTGGGGTGCCAGAATTTCAGAGTGGCCTGCAGTACAATACTGTAGACCACTGGGGCGTCAATGTACCCCTGAGATAACCTTTTCCATGTAAATTGGGTGCCTTCAAATGTGAATGCGAACAGCAATGCCGTTTCCAGATGTACAGGGATGCTAAAAATGCATTCTTCAGGTCAATTACAGAAAAATGTGTATGTGTCGCTGATATTGATGACAGAAGTGACGTGACATCTGGGACAATTGGCGCAATTAAAATCACTAGGGAATTAACTGCGCGCAAGTCTTGAACGAACCTGACAGTCCCGTCAGCTTTGTTCACGGGGTTAATTGGGGTACTGAAGGGGAAGACTACAGGTTCCAGGATACCATCCTGTAGAAACTGGTCAATCATAGGACGTAGTCCGTTCTCTTTCTCTTTTTTTGACAATGTTTAAAAATTCTATTAATATCTTCTATTTCTATCGCCTTTTTAAGTAACTTATTCCCCACGGTCATAAATGGAAAATGGGTTTTGTTGGTGTTATTCTCATATCTTAAGGGCTTATTAATGGCGATCCTTTGTTATATACGAGTGGCCATAATAACGAAAGGCAGTATATATTCTTCTGCTTTTTTTTTTTTTTTTTTTTTCTATTTTCTCTTTTACTTCCTCTTTTTCTTCTGCTCTTATCTCGTCTATCATTTTTATGTCCCTAGTATCTTCTATTTGTGGTTTACTAGGGCTGACGATGTACATTCGATTGCTGCAACAGCACCGAGTATTTCGGTGTCTTGGAAACCAGCAAGTGAAGGATACATTGTGTATTTGTAAGAGGAAGGGGGCGAGGGCCCCAGTCCGCTCGTGGGACTTCCTGTTTTCTCCGTAATATGCTTAATTCTATTAGATGTAATCTGGCGCTGTCAGAGGACAATGGGGTCCCTCTTCTACATTGTTTCACCATTAATCATTGTCCCCCCTCCCTAATTTCATATATGTCATATCCCATTGAGGGTCTCCTGCATAGTGGGGCCATGCCTCGGTGTCACCAAGACATAAGCCCTTTCACTATATCCATATAGAATGGGCTGTGGTCTCCCTGTCTGAGGAAAGGATCACAACTCCCACTGCTTCTGTCCATCCCGCCATACTATCTATCCATGGGTTAATTAAATAGCAATCTGTACCCCCTACTCATGCTACATAATCTTTACAAAACTCTCCTATTTTCAGTAAGGGATATTCTTTAACCTTGCTACTTTAAATAGCCATGGCTAGTTGTACAATTGAATAATCAGGCAGGTAAAATAGAGAAAGAAAGAAAAAAGAGAGGCTCTTCACAGTGCTCGAAAAGAAAAACAACTTAAATTCTTACTATATATATATCTATATCTCTATGCTACATGGATCAACAAAAAATGAGCTAATTTAAGGATAAGTAATAAAAACTTATTTAGTGAATCCTCCCCTAATCTCGAGAATCAAACTTCTAATCTTTTACTTTTATTTTGTAGTTATATAATTCCTTCATATCATAAACAAAAATTTATAAACCACAATCCAATAGTATATAAAAACTAGCTTCACAATATATGTATCTCCGGTTAGTAACTGCATACATGACCAACATCATCCACCCCATCAGTCAGCAACTAACACACAAATGGCCAACAAACACCTCTGCTTAATACAACATACACCTCACAGCAAACAATGTCCAACCAGTCAGCTCTTATATATATACATATAATAGAGCAGCAGGAAATGCTAGCAGAATGCTTGGTTGTGTAGGGAGAGGTATTAGCAGTAGGAAAAGGGAAGTGCTCATGCCACTGTACAGAGCACTGGTGAGACCTCACTTGGAGTACTGTGTGCAGTACTGGAGACCGTATCTCCAGAAGGATATAGACCTCTTAGAGAGAGTTCAGAGAAGGGCTACTAAAATGGTGTACGGCTTGAAGGAGAAAAGTTACCAGGAAAGGCTTAATGATCTTAACATGTACAGCTTGGAAAAAAGACGAGACAGAGGAGATATGATAGAAACATTTAAATACGTAAAGGGAATCCACAAGGTAGAGGAAGGGAGTATATTTAAAAGGAAACAAAATAGCAAAACAAGAGGACATAGTCTTAGATTAGAGGGGCAAAGGTTTAAAAGTAACATCAGGAAGCATTATTTTACTGAGAGGGTGGTGGATACATGGAACAGTCTTCCAGTAGAAGTGGTAGAGGCCAAAACAGTAATTGAATTTAAGCAAGCATGGGATAGGCATAAGGCTATCCTAAACAAAAGATAAATCCAGGTAAAGTATCCATGTAATTGGGCAGACTAGATGGGCCGAAAGGTTCTTATCTGCCGACATTTTTCTATGTTTCTATGTTTCTATATATATATATATATATACAATACCATCAGTATACAATGGGGCAAAAAGACTGCCCTACCTTACAGATTTTCCTGCCAACCAATTAACTTATCACTCTAATAATATATACTTTAACAATATATACATATATATATATACATATACATAACGACTTTTCCGCCTCACCTTGCGGATTGTTCGTTATTTTAACTTATAACTCTATTATCACAACTGATGGACGTCTGTTTTACCTTACAGATCGTTCAGCAGTGAATCTTAACACTCTAATATTCTTATACTGTAATATTCTTATACTGTAATATTCTTATACTCTATTATTCTTATACTCTATACATTTTATGAGGGTTAACGCAAGGTGTGATCAATTGGACATATAATGTCCCTTCTATTGAGTGTGGTCCCTGACCTACTCCTTCTTTAAATAAACGGCCCGTGGCAACGTTTTCTTTTAACTCTATAATAAACGGCCCCTGGCAACGTTTTCTTTTAACTTCTATAGGACATGGACAACTAACTTTAGTTCGAGATAAACGTTGTCATTGCCCTCGTCCAGACAAGACAATATACTCACCAGGACGAGGGGTGACTGTTCATTTCAGCAGTACCTCCAGATTGAAGAGAAATAATGGTCTCCAATTGTCCGTCCTTAACCCCTAAGACCCTGTCTTAGGCACACCTTGAGTTAACTCTCATTCTGCGCAGGAGAGAGAGAGAAATCAAAACACACGAGGCATATTTTAGTCTGGCATCCCTCTCTCTGCCTTCCAACGGTTCTTGACACTTATTTATACCTGTGTCAAGGCGTTGGCTCTTTATTTCATTAGTTAACATTTCAAAACATAACATCGTTCATTGGCTAGTTTCAATACAGGTCTGGTGACACATTTCTGGACAGTCCCGTGGCCCGGTATGTGATTTCTTGAGACATGCTATCTCTTGAGAAATGCTAGCCATCAGCACTTCTTGAGACATCAACATTTCTTCATTCCAGAGACATCTCTAAAGACATTTCTAAAGACATCTCTAAAGATCAGCATCTAAAGACATTTCAAAAGACATCTTGAGAAATGAACCCCAAATGAATACTGCTGATTATCAATTTATCTTAAAACTATTTCTTATATTTTAAACCTTAATTTATCTATTAATATTATAATTCCTGGGGTGTTATTTAACTACTTATAGGGTCCTTCTTATAGGTCAGCAGATGGTGGTCTGAGGATTCCTTTTCCTTCACAGACCTTTTTATTATTAATACAGAGTTAAGATGGAATTTTCATGCAGTAGTTTCTTTTAAAACACCTTTTAAAAGTTTTTTTTTTTCTTACCTGTTCCGTGGCCTGTCTTCTCTCTAGTTTCCATCAAGAATCACGGGGGAATTATTTTTTATTGCTTCATTAGGGGGTAAATAGGAGGGGGACTTTTTTTACACACACACACACACACACACACACGTTTGAGCGTGTGACTGTTTCTTCTCCCCACAAAGCAGGCTTTGCTAACTTATGTCAGGTCTTTTGAGGCGGATGCAGTTGATGAACCCCTATTAAGACACCCACACAATTAACACATGGGGGCCCTAAAAATCGTACACCCAGAATTTTGTATAGTTTGAATAAAAATGTAGTGAGGGAGTCTGTAATGCTCACCTCTGGGTTATGTCCGGTCCGGAGAGTAGAGGTTTATCTGGTATATCCTACTGGATGGCTTCACCACCTAAAGATTAAACCTGTCCAAGACTGAGCTTCTAATTCCTTCTAAGGCTGGGGTCAGGCGAACGCATTTTTCGCGTTGTCTGTGAAAAGGTGCGCTCGAACGAATTTTCACAGAATACGCGATAGCGGTCATACGATGCCCATTTGCGTCCCTGATTTTGTACGGATCAATAAAACCCTTTTTGCGTCTGGACGTTATGTTGGCCGGACATGAGCAGCGTCTGACGTCTCCCAATCACGCACACACGCCGCTAGTGGACGCAGCGCACTCTATACGTCAGTACTAGCGGTATCACGTTCTCAAAAAAATGCGTTTCTGTGCTGCTTGCGTTGCCGCACTTTTGTGCAGCCGTACTTCGTATATTGCCTGTCATTGGCCGTCATTTGCTGCTACTACGGCCTTGATAAAGTGCGGCTGCACGCGCGTTCGCTCTGCGTTAGTCTGACCCTAGCCTAAGGAGATTGTCAGACGAGAGCATTCTGTGCGGACTGTGCAGTATGGACGTACTTTCTGACTGACCAGGTAGAGGCCACACAGCCCATTTTTGTGACTAACGTTAATTTTGACAGATGTAGATGAGAAATAAAATTAATGAAAAGAAACATTTTGTTACCCTGGCGTAGGGCGGAGAGAAGGTTGCTGCCATTATTACAGACGACCATTCCCAGCTGAAGCTGGCATGGTGGTAACTGTGCTGCCTTCAGAGCAGAAATGTAATGTGTTTAGAGACGCCATCTAGTGGCCGTTTATTTTTACAGCACCCTGGTATTCAGCCTTCCCAGAATTCCTATAGGCTAAGTCATGTGCTTCCCTCACTATTACAGGGGATTGTGGGAGAGAGGCCACCATTTCCTTCACCACAGGAGCTGGAAGAAACACCTCATTACAATCTCTCCCCCTATTGAAAGCATCGTCGGTAAGGTTATGGTCTAAATTCCTCCCAGTCACCTTACAGTTTCCCTCAGCTTTAGAAGCACCTTATGTGCTGTAGTTTGTAAACCCTTATATTGCAGCCAGCTGCTTTTCATGTAGTTTTAGTCCGGCCTAGTTATAAAACCCCCACGTTTTATATGGACACATCCTGTTTTGTATTATTATCTAGGTAAAACACGTATATATTCTGTATCTTTATATCGTATATTTCTGTTTTCCTATAGTTTTACCACATTCCTACAACGGGTTAATAAAACCTTCAGACTGCAAACCGGTCCCGTTCATTGACTCGTAGGAGAGGTTTACCTGCCTGTTAAGCTGCACATAGACCCCGGGGGTACGTGGAGTGGGGACAGGACAGTAACCATCTCCGCACCTGCCCTTGCAGAGCTGACAGAATTTCTGGCCCGGTGTGGCTCCTGTCCCCTAAACAAACCAGCTCAAGCACAGTATGGCATCTTGCCATGCGTCGGTTTAACTGCCACTTCGCCAGAGACAGATATTAGACAAGAAAAAAAACAGTTTTTCCTACTAACCTAGACTTACACAAACCTTTCCTGTTCTTGCCCAGTAGGCTAAATTGACGTCACAGCTATATCCTGCTTTTGGGCAAGTAACAGCTGTACCCCTCCCTTCCTCTCGGCCAGCCTTCTTGACTAGTTTCAAGAGGAAGTAGGGCTAAATAGAAAATCTGCCCTCATCGATAAAAAACAGGAAGCCAAGAGAAAGACCAAACTCAGCATTATCTCAATGAACAAAATTACGTCTTTGCTGAGCAGTCATTCAGGCCCGATATATTTATATAGCTATCAAATATTACAAGAATATAGAAATGTGTATACAGTGAATTAGCTATCAGATTTCAAATTATTTTCAGTTCGGTTCGCATTCGAACTTGAACAGTTTCAAAAGTTCGAATTCGAACACGAACCGAACTCAATGCAAGTCAATGGGTGTAAGGATCCCTGGCTGTAGCCATCCTGCAACTCCCCCTGGTGGTTCTTTCCAGCTTGTTCCTGCCCTGAAACCAGCAACCAGCATCCAGCATTGTATGTGTTAATGCACCAAACACACGTGACTGACATAATAAAGGGCTCTGCCCCTCTCTGACCCATTGCTGGTTCATACAGCTCAGGCTCACCAAGAGTGAAGACCTCTGCTATCCCTGCTACTCTGATCCTGACCCCCCATCTCTGGTTCCTGCTCTGCAATCATCATCCACATCATCTTCAGCTATCTACCTGGTCAGTCTGCGTGTCCATCCACTACCCTGATACTCTGCTTATCTGTGCAGACCACTGCACGCAGGGCTCATACTCCCCTCTCCCCCGGTGCCACCCTGGTACCATCCGGAGTCCCTGACAGAATGAACCAGCCTAATACTAATGAGCCCGCGGTGCTGCACTTACTGGTGGAGTTGCTTAAGACCGCCTTCCAGGAGCTATTCAAAACCCTAGCTGATTCCCTGGTGCAAATGCTGCAAAAGATTCTGGGCACCTCGACTAAGGTGTGCGCTCCTCCTAACAAACATCATGATTCCCTGTCCCCTGAAGAACGTGCCAGGAGACTGGCGGACAATCTCTGCCTGTATTGCGGGAAAGGATCGCATTGGATATCTGATTGCCCAGAAAAACCCCCCCAGATCTACGGTTGTCAAGCCAGCACCTGTGTCTAAATCTGCTGTTCGCTCCAAGCATGCTCCTGTGTGTAGAACTCTACAGCGACCTCAGGCTCCCACTCCTGCTACAGGTACTGTGTCTAAGAGACTTGCTGTCCCTAAGCCGGTACCCCTACCCAAACCGGCCCCCAGGAGAACTCTGGAACCCAAACTCCCTGTACCCAGACCTGTCCCCAGAAAGTCTATGCCCGTTGTGCCCAGAAGAAGGGTGTCTCCGGAGTTTACCTCTGAAGACGATTTGGAAAACCCTATGGAGACCATCATGCCCGTGGAATCAGAGTCTGTAATTCCTGTGGACTTTGAAAGTACGGCGATGGAACCAGAACCTCCAATCCCTATGGAGATTAACTACATCCAGGCTCCGGGTGTAACAACCACTCCCACCACTCTCAGCCAGCGAGACCTGGCGATCGGTGAAGTGGACGGTGCTAGCTATCACTCTCTGGATGACTTCTTGCCATTTGGCCGCCTCCCCTCAGAGTATTGGGATCCAGACCAGGTACCAAGGGGTACCACCTGGGATACTTATTCTACCAAAGAGGAAGAAGAGGAGACACCTACCACGATGCCATCTTCTTATGTGGGCACCAGATTCAACGGTGACTCTGCCCCCTATTTCTCGCCCTCTGTCGCCAACGCCAGACGGGCAAGGGGCATTCCTGCTGCTCCAGAGTCCTTACCTGAGGATTCGGTGCAGGGCACCTACGAAGTACCTACCTTGGTGCCATCCGGGTATGTGGGCACCCTCACCTCTGATACATCTGCTGGCAGTAAGAACTCTAGATCCAGAGCACGAAGACAACAAAGGAAGAACCGTCCCCAGATTGGTGTTACAGACCTCCCACAGGCTACAGCTGTCCTGATGCCATCTCTCTATGTTGGCACGGAGTTCCCTGGTGACCCTGCTTCCTACCAGTGTCCCTCTGTTCCTAGGAGCCCACAAGGCCAGGACACTTGTATCCATCCGGAAGCCCCACCTGAAGACCCGGGCGGCTACACTGTGCAGGGAACTTTTGTTTTTCCTGTCCGGGACCCTATATCAGGAACATGGACGGTGCAGCCTATCCACTGATGCCGGTATCCTGCCCACTGAGGTCCACAGCAAGTTCTTGTTCGCTGCCCTGCATCCTGCAGGATCTCCAGCGGTCACCCAGAGGGTGCCCGTGAGGGGGAGGGTACTGTAAGGATCCCTGGCTGTAGCCATCCTGCAACTCCCCCTGGTGGTTCTTTCCAGCTTGTTCCTGCCCTGAAACCAGCAACCAGCATCCAGCATTGTATGTGTTAATGCACCAAACACACGTGACTGACATAATAAAGGGCTCTGCCCCTCTCTGACCCATTGCTGGTTCATACAGCTCAGGCTCACCAAGAGTGAAGACCTCTGCTATCCCTGCTACTCTGATCCTGACCCCCCATCTCTGGTTCCTGCTCTGCAATCATCATCCACATCATCTTCAGCTATCTACCTGGTCAGTCTGCGTGTCCATCCACTACCCTGATACTCTGCTTATCTGTGCAGACCACTGCACGCAGGGCTCATACTCCCCTCTCCCCCGGTGCCACCCTGGTACCATCCGGAGTCCCTGACAATGGGACTCAAGTTCGAATTTTAGAGTGTCCTCCAAGAGGGCACATATGCTAGATTTGCCATAAAAGGTGTATGGGGTCCGGGTAGTGCCCTGGGGGACAGGAAACAAGGACAAAAAGTTTTAAAAAAAAGTTTTTAAAGGAACAGTGAGTTTGCCATGAAATAAAGGTTAAGAATAAAAATGAAAAATTCCTTCAAATATCGTGCCTAGGAGGTCCCCATAACCTGCCCGTGAAGTGGCGGATTTGTAGGATGTATAGAAACATTTAAAAAGAAAAAAATGACGTTTCATATGACGGTAAATGCTTTTCCTTTTAATCTATTCATAAACTGCTTGGGGCGGCAGCCTGTATGAAAAGACATTTTAGGACGCACAGAACACGTTTAGTGATTTTTTTCGCTAAATTATGGTGAAACCTATGCAGGCTTTGGATGAAAATAACAATAGGTGCTTTAAAATTGGGCCTTTAGTGTCGGCAACAGTGCCGTCACACCGTAACTCCTCTGTGGTATTGTGGAAGAGTGCAGTGGTGGAGGTTTTGGTAATGCAGAAGAGATCCCCGATCTATTCAGTTACATCAGCAGCTATAACAAAACCGGGTCAGCAATGTTTAGGCACTTGTACTGCGCTACTGTATATGGTGAGAATCAGTGCACACCAGTAGCAACAGGAAGCAAACAGAACAGGCAGGGAAAACCCAGAATAGTCAAATGGCAGGCAAAATCGGCAACAGATTGGGTCCTCAGAACAAGCCGGGTCAGTAACAAGTATACAAACTGATTCGGTAAACTAGCGATGCGGGAATAAATGCTGGGACCCTGCGCAGCCCACATCCCACCCCCTCTACCTGGCTGAATGTATATATAATTAAATACATTCAGCCAGGTAGAGAAAGAGAAACAAAGTTTTATTTTATGTTCCCGGGGACATTTAAAAATGTCCTCGGATTTTTATTTTTTTTTAGAAATGTGTCGCCTTACCTTAGCCTGGTTAGTGGGGGCTCCCTGGATCCTGGTTGTGGGGTCTGCCGTGGCCCCTGCAGTGGCTCCCTCCCTGCGCTGCCTGTCTCTGCCACATGCACCCGGGCTTCCTAGCCCGCACAGTCGCAGCTCTCATCACATGCTCCTCAAGGGGATCCTTGGGAGGCCCCTGCAGGCTGCCCTCTACAGTGCCTGATTAGAGGGCTGTGTCTGCCTGCTGTTTTAGTAACGAGAATGTTTGTTTTATCCCATAGGCTTCAATGTTAAAAATATTCCCGTTTTAATTCAATATCTAATAAATTGTTACTTTTTACTGCAGAATATTATAAACCTCTTCTTTTTTTATTTCTAGATTTTTTTTATTTTTTGTATATTTTAAACATATTTTTAATACTTTTTCGCACTTTTGGCGAACGTCCCAAAAAGTTTGTTCGCAAACGGCCGATGTTTGATGCAAACTCCGAACAGATCGAACAACTCCTCCATAGACGGCAACAGGATGGTGCTATCCAGGGTGCTGATCTTTAAAACTCACTATGCTTACGTTTTTAACAGACGGACTTACTCTATTTAAAGTCCTGATGTGAAACCTCAGGACATCGGATAGAGTTAGCTCTGGAGTTAACCCCTAGCTGCCACCAATGGTGGAGATAGGGGTTCATTGGAGCCCCTTATCTCCCGATCCGTGGCAGCTAGGGGTTAATGTTTGTCCATCAAAAATGCTGGACGCACAAATGCAGTCCGTCTGACCTCGTTCCATCACTCACACACAAAGCTATGCGGACGTGGCGCACTCTGCATGTCTGTTCTAGCAGTATTACGTTCTTGCCTAACCTGTGTCCATTTGCCGCGTCCGTCATGCGTCCGCACTTCTGTGCGGACTTACTTCGTGTGTGGGGCTCCATTGGTCAGAATGCTATCCTGCCACACAGGCCCGTCTTTAATATTGATTGGACCCTGGGCAAACATTTTTCTTGGGCCCCCCCTGCCCGAATGCCACACCCACCACATCATTTTGCTCTCCACCCCCACAGTAATATGCAGTGTTCATAAGCATAACACAGAGCTGCACAGCAATAAAACTCGCAGTAATGTGCGCAGAGGCAGCTCTAGACTTTGTGAGGCCTTAGGCTAAACTCAAGCATGAGGCTCCTACTGACACGCAAAATATAAAAAATGCAAGCGATACAATATTAACAGTATAAATTGTGGATTTTAAAACAGACAAAATCATATGATCTTATAATTTATAGCTTTTAGAAATATATTAGTCTCACATACACACCTCATTTTACTGTGATGTTTATTGCTGTGGAGCTCTGTGATATGTGCGGTGTGTATGAGCATATCACAGAGCTCCACAGCAATAAAACTCACATTCAAACACACTGCACATTACTTTGAGTTTTATAGCTGTGGAGCTCTGTGATATGGTCATACACACTGTATATTGATGTGAGGTTTATTGTTGTGGACCTCTGATACAGTAATGTGCAGTGTGTATGACCGTATCAGAGGTCCACAGAAATAAACATCATAGTAATGTGCGGTGTGTATGACCATATTACAGCTCCACAGCAATAAAACTCACAGCAATATGCAGTGTATCACTGTATCACAGAGATCCACAGCAATAAAACTCACTCCAACACACTGCACATTTCTGAGAGTTTTATTGCTGTGGAGCTGTGATATGCTCATACCTGCTGCACATTACTGTGGATTATATTGTTTATATTTATATATATTTATATTGAGCTCTGATCCAATAATGTGCAGTCAGAGTTTTAGTTCTCTGGAGCTTGTGCTATGCTCATACACACTGCGCAATTGTTTTTATTGTGGTTTGCAGGAGGGCAAAAAAAAAAAAAAGAAATGGGTATTTTCTCAAGGGGGAGGCTAATAAATAAAATGTGTTGTTGGGGGGGGGGTCATATCTGTTTTACTATGGGGTTTATTTTTGGAAAGTAATTTTAGTCCAGGTTGGAGGCAAATTTGTTTTCCTTAGGAGTTTTTTCCCGGAAGAAGGGTGAAGTGGTTTTTTTCCCCAGTGAAGGCAGATAAATCTGTCTTGCTTTGGTGTAAATTCATCACAGGGAGAGAGGGGGGGGCAAAAATAACCCAAATCATATTTATTTTTCTGGGGAGAGGGTGGCCAGCTTTAAACTTACTGTAATGTTCACCACAGTAGTGTGTGCTGTCTGTGAGTATATCAGAGAGAGCTCCACAGCAATAAAAGAGTTAATATGGAAGGTGAACGCTACAGAAAGCTTCCAGTGACCCTGAAACATAACCCCCCCCCCACACACACACACACACCACACACACACACACACACACCACACACACACACACACACACACACACACACCAGCTTAAAGCTGCTTTCATGAAAGAAGTGAAGAATGCAGGGAGGAGAGAGGAGGGCAGTCTCGGGAGAAAAGTAAACAAAACAGGGAACAGGAGAGAGGAAGGGGGAGAGTTAATGTGTGGTATTTAGTGAAGACATAAGCGGAGGAGAGAGCATTCTCAAGGTCTGCCGTGTCTGCTGAAAAAAACTCCACTACCTGTTCTTATCAGTCGCTGGCTGCAGACTGCAATCACTCTGTCTCCTCAGCAGCAGCAGCTCCTGCCCCGTGCACACAGCGTGCAATGCGCGGGGCCAGGATGGAGAGGGGGAATAGGGGAGGAGCCGGATACGGAAGCCTCGTGTGTGTCGTCTGGGCGCACAGCAGGATTGCATCCACAGAAAATGTACGTGGGCCTAAGGAG
Organism: Leptobrachium leishanense; assembly: GCA_009667805.1. NCBI lineage: Eukaryota > Metazoa > Chordata > Amphibia > Anura > Megophryidae > Leptobrachium > Leptobrachium leishanense. The sequence goes on from CM019075.1 coordinate 80,250,773, forward strand.
CAACTGCTTTGGGCCCCTCAACAATGACTGGGCCCGGGGCAGCTGCCCCTTTTGCCCCGCGTTAAAGACGGCCCTGCTGCCACAGACGTTAAAATGTGCGGCAACACGGACGTGAACACTGTGCTCGTCTGACCCCAGCCTAATGCCTCCCCACCTCCTGACTTTTATGGTGGAGGGTATCACTAGCTCACAGGTTTACTGTCAGAGTTGCACTTGATCCTCTTTCCTTCATCCCCCCCACATCCAGTCTCTTACCTCCTCCGGCTGCTACCAACTACGTAATATTTCCAGAATTCGGCCGTTTCTTACCTCTGACACTACAAAACAACTCATCCACACCCTTGTAATCTCCCGACTTGACTATTGTAATAATCTCGTATCTGGCCTCCCCCCCCCCCCTACAATCCATCCTGAATGCCTCTGCCAGGCTCCTCCACCTCACCTGGTGCTCGGTCTCTGCTGCTCCTGTGAACCCCTTCATTGGCTCCCCATCCACTGCAGAATTAAATTCAAAATCCTTAACCTGGCCTATAAAAATTCTCACTAACTTTGCTCCCTACTACCTGTTAGGGACGTGCGTTTCGATTCAGACCAATTCGGGTTTTTCACAAATCGGTCTGATTCTGTCGATTTTTTTCGAATCGGATCCGAAAACGCCCAATATGAAATGAAAATATTTTCGAATGGACGTGAAATGTATGGACGTATGGACGTGATATCCCTCTAATATACCCAAATAAAAATCAATTAACCAATCAAAGAAAAACAGAAAAAAACTGAAAAAACGAAAAAATTCGGTTCATTAAGCCGGAAGCCGGAAGTACTTTGCGGGACGTTTTTAATTTCGTTTCGTATTGTGACTTCCGTCTTTTCGTTTTTTCCGTTTTTTTCTGTTTTTCTTTGATTGGTTAATTGATTTTTATTTGGGTTTATTAGAGGGATATCAGATGGGACTTTCACGCTCCTGATGAAGTCCACGTGACGAAACGCGTCGAGCAACACCTCCAGACGATTTGGGTCATGGGAGTTGGTGATGTTATGCTCCATTTGTTTTAAATTTCTGCTATCATCTCAGCTTGGAGAAATTCAAGAACCTGCCATGTGTCTTCCCAGTAGTGGCAGCCTGTGAGTGGTTAAGATTATACTCCAAGAATACATTGTATTCATTTTTTATTTTTATTTCATTTTGCATTGTATTATTTTGTTAGGGGTATCACCCTATGTGTGATCTATTATATATTTTTATTGTTGATACCGTATATTGCCAATACAGAAATCCATATACACTAGGGGGATTTCCGGTGGTGTTCTGTTTTTTCGGCCCATTGAGGCATATTACCCCGTTTATTTTTGAATGGCCTATTTAATACCTTCCTTAAGATTCAATGATTTAATTACTAACACTCCTAATGTGGGTATAGAAGCACCTAATATGGATGATTATTTTATGAAATTGGAAAGACTAGTGTCTAAGAAAACCAGAAAATGGTGGGAGGTTTCCTACTTGGGTAACTATTTGGAGAAAGGTTTGGTGCCTAGAGGTTTAAGATTAGAAAAGAATCTTAACGCTTGTGGTTTAGACAATGAGGAGTTTATGAAGAAGTGGGATGGTATTTTGATTGACTGTTCAAAGTTACTTATGCGACTTATAGTTGATTTTGAAAAGACGAATTTATGCATTCTTGAACAGGAAATCAAAATCCACTCGGATAACCCCTCTATTGATAAAGAAAATGTGTTCTTTAAAGAGAAAGAAAAAGATCTATGTAAGAAGATTGAAGGTCTAGAAGAAAAAATTGCTATTACCAAAAACAATAAATACCTTAGGGATCAAAAAGATTGGGAGAATTTTTCCTATACAACCTTAAATAAGAACAAAATGAAACGAGATAGGGGGCCATTTAGAATGGGTCACCACAGGCCCCAGAGGGGACCAGTGGAAATTAAATCCAGACATCCAAATAGGGAACCTAACTGGAATGTAAGACAAATAGATAGGGTACACCAAGGATCCAATGAACAGAGTACCACCAATAACGGATTAAATACAGGGGCCTTTGAGCTCTCCAATACAATCTCCGCCCCGCAGAGGAATTTGATATATCCAAAGACATCTAAAACTTGGGCCCAGGCGGTGGATAACCAGGAGAAAATAGAGGAGAGGCATTTTTTAGGGGCACGACCGAAGGAGCGGCCAATTACCAATTATTTTCCGCCAAAAAACAACGGCTGGGCTCAGCCCAACCGATACGATGTGTTGCAGGAGGATTCCCCACACAAAAAGAGGAGATTAGAGGGAAGCCCGTGGGGTGGGAAGTCCCGGGGTCCCCTGAACAAGTCTGGAAGGAGTTAGGTATATTAAACTTAACAGATGTTGTTTTGAATAAAACGACGAGGGAAGCACTCAAGAAAGGGTTAAAATTTGCTCCCAATAAACCCCCGGATGGGTTTAATTCCTACATTGATTTGCAAAAATTCTTTCAAAAATGACATTAAAAAGGTTTTTTCTTAACAAGGGGGAGAATGAAAATAGCGTAGGAACTCAACTTTCTATCCAACATACTGTAAGGGCCCATTTCTCGAAACGTTTGGGAAGATGGTTGAAAAGGACTTATATAAATTGTGCAACAATAAAAATATGAGAGTTTATAATTTGACCCGGGATGAAATGAAAAATATTAAGGAACTTCAGGAGAGAAGGGACATTGTGATCAGGGAGGCTGATAAAGGCGGAGCCATAGTTTTGATGACACAGAAATATTATAAAGAGGAATCACAGGTTATCCTTGGGGATCCTAACACCTATATCAAACTAACTGGAGACCCTACATCGAGATACAATAAAATACTAGTAAGGATTCTGGATGAAGCCAAAATAAATGGGGTCATTTCAGAAAATAATTATAAATTTCTGTTAAATCAATACCCAAGAACACCGGTTTTTTATTTCATTCCAAAAATACACAAAAAACCTGACGAGACCCCCTGGACGACCCATAATTAGTGGGATCAACTCCCTTCTAATCTGTCACAATTTATAGATTTTCATCTTCAGGGGTATGCCCAGGCAGCCCCTTCTTACATTAAAGACACAACTCACATTATGTTGGATTTAGAGAAAATTAGATGGCGACCCGGTTATAGATGGGCCTCTTTTGACGTTTCATCACTATACACCGTCATTGACCATAAATTGGGTCTTAAGGCCGTGGAATTTTATTTAATTGGGGACACCAATGTGGGTCCCGAATTGAAATAATTTCTGCTACAGGCCATATCATACATACTCAGACACAACTATTTCTGGTATGATCAGGAGTTTTATCTCCAGTTGACGGGTACTGCCATGGGGACCAGGTTCGCCCCAAACTATGCGAACATCTACATGCGTTATTGGGAGTCCCTGTTTATTTCGGGTAGATTAACCAATGGGGCGGGCCTGGTCCTCTGGCGACGGTACATAGATGACGTCTTGGTCATTTGGGAGGGTTCCCAAGAGACTTTAAATGCATTCACTGAATATATCAATGGTAAAGAGTTTTCCCTTAAGTTTAATCCTGTGTTTAGTGAGCATCAGATAGATTTTTTAGACCTCACTATTAGTAGTGATGACATTCGAGTGGTCACTAAGTGTTATTTTAAACCTACCGATGGCAATGGATATGTCCATCGGGCTAGTTGCCACCATCCGTCATGGTTGAGGTCCATACCGAGGAGTCAATTCATTAGAGTCCAACGAAACTGTACCAAATTATCCGATTTCATTGAACAATCGAAATATATTGAAAATAAATTAGTACAGAAGGAATATGACCCAGGGGAAGTTAATAAGACAATGCAGGAAGTGAAGAGAATACACAGAAAAGATCTTTTTAAAACTAGAAATAAAAGAAGTACCAATACAAGTAGATATGCCTTTTTGACTAATTTTAATACGGGATATAGACAGATGGAGAAGATTGTTAAGAAACATTGGCCTCTCCTATTACAAGATCCCATTTTAGGGAAGGATATACCATTACAACCCTCTATAATTTACAGAAAAACTAATAATTTTAAGAACATGCTAGCACCCAGTATTCCTCAGGGTCCAGATAAGAAATTTCTGGTGGGGCATAATGGTTTTAAACGATGTGGAACATGTAAAGCATGTTGATTTTTACCATCAACAGTTAAAGGTTATTCAAGTCACTCTACAGGAGAATCATTCTCAATTAAGAATGAGATTACGTGCAATACCACGTTTGTGGTGTATCTGATTCAATGTCCCTGTGGTGTCCAATATTAGGGTCGTACTATGCGCAAGCTCAAATGTAGACTACTGGAGCATCAGAATAACATCAGGAATAATATGCGTACCCACCCCTTGCCAGTGCATTGTAATGCTTGTCCCAGTTTTAAAGAAGAATTATTGTTATGTTTTGGGATAGAAATGGTGAAGGGAGATTGGAGGGGGGGTAACAGAGTCAATAGATTGTCTAGACGAGAAACCTATTGGATATATAGACTCGACATTGGAACCGCAGGGGTTAAATTGTGATATAGATTTAGTGTGCTTTTTGCACGAATAAGGAATACTATTTATGAATCACTATGAATTTATATTTCATTTTAAATAATTTATAATTGAGTTTTATAACCTTTTGTATTTTACTTTATTTTACATTACATCTTATGTTTATCCATACCGGGAGTCCATCCATTTGGCCGTACTTGAATTGCCGTTTTCAAAGATGGCGACAGTGACTTCACATCAGGCTCATCCATATTGGGAGACCATCTGGCCGTATCCGAATTGCCGTTTTTAAAGATGGCGGCAGTGACTTCACATCGGCTCTTTGATTGGACCATCTCCATGAAAACATTGGAAGCCGGAAGTGCCCTTACTGTCGGATCTCTGTCCGGCAGGTTCTCCATGGCCGGTAGACCCAGGATGCGAGGAGAACTGTTCCGGCCAACAGGGGTTATGCGTTGTGCGGTGCACCATCTGATGGATAATTTCTTCCGGTTCATTAAGCCGGAGGTACTTTGCGGGACGTTTTTAGTTTCGTTTTGTATTGTGACTTCCGTCTTTTCGTTTTTTCCGTTTTCTAGTTTTTTCTGTTTTTCTTTGATTGGTTAATTGATTTTTATTTGGGTATATTAGAGGGATATCAGATGGGACTTTCACGCTCCTGATGAAGTCCACGTGACGAAACGCGTCGAGCAACACCTCCAGACGATTTGGGTCATGGGAGTTGGTGATGTTATGCTCCATTTGTTTTAAATTTCTGCTATCATCTCAGCTTGGAGAAATTCAAGAACCTGCTATGTGTCTTCCCAGTAGTGGCAGCCTGTGAGTGGTTAAGATTATACTCCAAGAATACATTGTATTCATTTTTTATTTTTATTTTTATTTCATTTTGCATTGCACTATTATATTGTTTGCTTCTTATTATATGATCCATACGGATAAAACGAATTAAGAGAACCACCAGATATCCAAAAGCGACTACCATCGCGCCACCAGATACGTACTATTACTACTTTCCTTTTACTGGCTACCGTTAAACTTTCCGTTGGTGGTTATCCCACCCATCAGTTATCCCACCCATCGGTTATCCCTGGAGCATTCAACGTTCCTTTTGATTCACCAACCAACACTAAATTACTCTCCATCACTGCCTCCTTGCGGCTCAGAGTAGTCCAACTTCCATACCCATCAACCTGGCCAGACTCTGGACCTCATATTCTCCAGCCTGAGTACAGTCTTGACATCTCAAACTTGCTCTCCCTTTCTGATCACCACCTCATGTCTCATGCCCAGGCACTTCTACACCAAATATACTTCATCTTCAAAAAAAAAAAAAAAAAAAAAACCTTAACTGCTCAGCAACGTTCCAATGAAATCGTTTCTCTCAACTTCCATCTGTCTTGACATGTCCACCAACCTCTACAGCTTGTGAAATTAGCACCTACCACTCTCAGTCCTACATGTAGGTCAAAAACCCAACCATAGTACACTAAATACAAAAAAAACCTATTTATACACCAAGCTAGCCGAGTGTGGCTGAAGTCTTGCACTACAGTTGACTTCCTACATTACAAATTCATGTTCTGTCCTTACATCAAAAACCTTAACTCCACCTTCTCACGACTCCTTCATACGTTCCAATTGCACACAGCCCTCCAGCCTCATTGATGTCAACTTCACTGAAAGGTTTAACAATCTCAGATTAAAAATCTCTTCATTGCCCTCCTGCCTTTGCTACTCAGACGGGTACTGCTTTGTTCTGGGACCCCTACTTTCTATAAAAAAATAATAATAAAAAAAATCTTCTATTGATGATCCAATTTCTTTAACACCTCTACTCTATATTGATGACATTCAGATCTACTTCTCTGTTGATCCCACCACATTTAAGACTGTATGCTGTCTACCTGGATTAGTTTCTATAGGGTAAGTAGTCAATGAACAGTCTAGAGGGTGGTGGATACATGGTCCAGTAGAAGTGGTAGAGGCCAAAACAGTGATTGAATTTAAGCAGGCATGGGATAGGCATAAGGCTATCCTAAACAAAAGATAAATCCAGGTAAAGTATCCATGTAATTGGGCGACTAGATGGGCCGAAAGGTTCTTATCTGACGACATTTTTCTATGTTTCTACTGACAGTTACTTAAAGCTCAAACTTGTCTCCCTCTAAATCAATGTTTCCCAAACCTCTCCTCGGGACCCTCAACCAGGCCAGATTTTGCAGATCACGTTGGGGAAAAGCAGACTGAATCCTGCAATCACTGAGCAGCAAATCATATCCCCTGTGCTGCGCTAAAGATATCTGGCAAACCTGGCGAGACGGAGGGTCCTGAGGACAGGTTTGGGAAACACTGCTCTAAATCTAACATACTTTACACCCGTCTCCCTTCAGGTGATTGAGGCAGCGAGACTGTGAGGAAGAAGTGATGGTGGCATCAATGTTAGTGCACTCAGCGCTGCAAGGCATGATCCCCCTGTGGAGGAACGCACTTTGCACCCCCATCAACACATGGCTAGCATTTTGACGGGGAGGGTTTCTGCATGGACGCAAGAAAGCACGTGCAATTGCGCGTGACCGGCCCCGACGAAACAGCAAAACGCTGCGACGGACGCACCTAGTGCACTCGTCTGACCCCAGCCTAAACAGATGTCGTGAACCCTTATTGGTTTAAACATAGCAAACATTGCACGCATTTGCTGTTTCTAACCCTGAACGTTACTAAAAAGACTCATCCAAGATCTTTCATCTTGATTACTGTAATCCTCTTTATAAAAGACCTTGTCCGACACCACAGCCTTACAGCAAAAAGATTTTTCTCTAGTGTCCCTTTTTTTGCACTTAAATAATTGGGCAGAAGTTGCCGACAGCCTCTGCCCATTTATTTTTTACTTTTGCCCCAGTTTACTCAACTTTCTCCCTCACCGCACGTGGCTTCTCTTCGGCTCCGGGACTCCTGAACATGGAGGTCCCTGAAGCTTTTCTGCTCCCACTGTGATACTTGTAGCATAGGGAATGCAAATTGTGCACCCCAACGGGACTTGCAAACTTTATGCACAGATATCCCATAATGCATGCGAAGCTACAATCCAATGCAGCCTCGGACACGGAGCGCTAGCGTGATTCAGAGAGTGACTTCGCAACACTCCGGGCGTGCCAACGTCACTAGTAACCTGCAGCTGGGAAAATCACATTTCCTGGCTGCTGGTGACACTTGGTGGGGTGGAGTAAACTCCTCCACTTCACCCAGCATTTTAGGCAAAGCTATGGGGCTGGAGGGGGGGGGGTAACTTCTTACATCCTGAGCATTTTAAAAATATAAAGTGGCCAGGATGTGTAAAGTTTTCCTTTCAAACTCTGGCCCCTCAGATGTTGCTGAACTACAAATTAATTCCATGATTCTCTTGCCATGTATTGCATGCAAAGTGTAATGGGAATTGCAAGCTAACATCTGGGGGGCCAGAGTTTCACAGCCTTGCCTTAAAAGATCCTATATTACCCCTATACAATCTAACGAAAGCCTTTGCCAGACTCTTCCACCTCACATACATTACTTTAGAGAAGCCTATTAGCTCTCTTTAGAATCCCATTGCACCTTTTCTTATCCATTTCCCACACAGCCACCAGACATCCCATTACTTATCACCATGTGCAACTTATCCTTACCTGGGTCACCCTCCACTTTGATAGTGAGCTCACTTGGCAGGGTCCCCTTTACCCATTATACTCAGTGCATCAAATACATACATTTTCCACAAAGAGGGTAGCACTCAACCTTTACCAAGCACAGAATGTGGGTGCTTCTCCAGACAATGTAATACAACAAACTTTATATAGAAAAAGCTGCACATTGAACTTTTAAGGCTCTGACCCGAACCAAATTTGCACTAACCCACTGCTATGTTTATACGTCTATAATCTAAAACCCACTTCTCGATCACACAATAAATAGTACATACTGGTTGAAATACTGTTGCCATAGGCTATGAAATAGAACTGCCATTATATAAACAGTGGTGACATGTTTATGTAAATGACAAAAACATTGCAAGATAAAATTTGTTTCCAGACACTAAAAATAGTATTTTTGTAGAGAACTCACCTCTGTGGCTGCATCTAAGGCTTTCTGACTTCCAACTTTAGCTGTAATTAGAAAATTAAGATGGTAATAATTAAAAAAAATCGAATTTAAACTGTTGATTTAGTAATAGCATTTACTAAAGGTTGGATAAAGTTAACATTCTGAAACCTCATCTATGTACCAGCCGTACGCTGCCATTTAAAGGTCAACCAGCAGATGCTTTAGCAAGACATAAAATAACCACTAAACACATTTTAATCTGCAAAACAAGTAGATTAGGTGCTTATCCCCTTTGCTGCTGAGCCATTTCACCGCTGTGTGCTGAGCTCATTTTTACCGCTTTTGCTCATTACGTTTAGAAGCCACGTATAATTATAAATAATCGTTCTTTCCGGCAGATTCATAATATATCATTATTAGAATATACAGGCAGGACATGACATATACTGTTACTCAGAATAAACACAACGTTTCAGATGATAGAAGTTGCTTTTTATTCTTCTCACACCAGTGTCCCCTTGTCCTCCACACAGGATACAAACAGACCCCCCAGCCGTAATAACCCTAGCAGAGGAGCCTTGTACCGTAATGAACATAGTAAAAGTGAATTAACATATACATGTAACCAAAAATACAATAACATTTGAATTTGCAATCATTTACAGCGTGTAAAGGGATTTTTTTTTTCTTCACACGAGCCTTTGCGTTTATATTTTCTATGGGGTGCGCTTGTACAAAAATTAGAAATGGGGACTCGTTAGAATTTTGGGGGGGGGGAATGTGATTTTTTTTTTTGCAAACGCACCCCATAGGAAAAAAAATCATTAGTACATTATAATTGAAATGCGAACAATATTGCTGCATTAATAAAAACACAAAAATAAAAAATATAAAATTATTTTTTTATATTAACTTTGAACATAGTCATGTTGGGTATCATTCGAAAGGCCATGCTCAGACCTTTTGAATGGCCCCCTAGCTCCCACGGTTATGGAGATATCAGGTTCCCCGAAGCCAGAATGCCACGGGACCCCGGACAGAGGTGAGTATCTCTGCCGGGGCTCCCGCTTGCGGACGATGTGTGGGGGCACATCCTCCGCATATAGTGTAAATGAGGACGTGCCCCACACGTCGTCCGCAGTGAAGGGGTTAATTATAGAATTTAGCTAAGTATGACGATAAGTTAGAATTTTAATAATAAGACTCTGAGGCGAGTATTGCTTCTCTTTCTTGCTTTATTAAACATAGCAGCAAGTGGCAACTAGCAAGAACTTGAAAATATGAAGCATTTATATTGAATAAAAGAGAAAACATAATAACAGTAATAACGGGTATATATGGTATCTTCTAACACTCCTTCCACTCCTTTGGATCTGTCCTTTTTCCTGTTCAGTGCCCATCAAAACCAATCCACGTCCCTCCTACTTCCTCTTTCTTTGCGGTACGAGGTGATCAGTGTAGGTGTATAGGGAACCCAAAGGGCAATCCACCGGAAACCAGGAAATCCTTTATGAGGCTGAGGAAAGAAAAAACGTGAGAGTGGAAGATATTGGATCCGCAGACCCAGGAAATAACCAAAAAACCACAATAGCGGTGGGAGTGGTGGGCAATACTCGCCTCAGAGTCTTATTAAAATTCTAACTGATCGTCATACTTAGCTAAATTCTATAATTTTAATACATCGACTCTGAGGCTCCTATTGCTTGTTCAAAGCTAACCCACAACTGCGGATGACCAATGAACAACAGGTTTGAAATAGAATGAGTGGAAGGTGGATTCTCTGGACCAGTCAGCTGATCGCAAGAAGTGCTCCAGCCAACAACCTGCCGAAACGGCGGAAGAAGCAACAGCGCTACAAACCGAATGAGCTCCAAAAATTGAGGTATATACACCCGCTAATACTAAGAGCCAACGAAGCCAGCGCGTAGTTGTACCTACCGAAGCGAAGGGAGATTTGAATGAAATAAAGAGAGGTGAAACCGCAGTGCCCCGGAGGGCGGCAGTATGACATTCGTATTCCTGAAGACAAAGGACCGGGCATAAATCCGGACGCAATGGGAAGGCCGGGTAAAAGGCAGACGAAATGGACGTTTTAGTACGGCGGGAGATGTCAAAGCGCACGCCTTCTGGTATGAAAGAGCGGGCTTTGAAGTCTAACGCCCTGACATCAGCCACCCGTTTGCAAGAAATCATGCAAAGAAGGGCCAATAATTTAGCCGAAAGTTGACGGAGGGTTAAATCCTTGTTAGAGGGCCATTGTTCCAAAAAATCAAGGAGGATATGCACGTCCCAAGTTGTCGTATATCTAGGCAATGGAGGATGGTCAGATCTGATACCCTTAAGCAGACGACACACCAACGGGTGTTTGCCCAAAGGCGTCCCCTGAAAACCAACATGGTAAGTCGATAAAGCTGACCTATACACATTAAGTGTGCGATAAGCTTTGCCTTGATCGAAAATCTCCGTAAGGAAATCCAAAACAAAGCTCAAAGGGGCCTGGAAGGGATCTTGATCCCTTAACAGACACCAATGATGCCAGGTGAGCCAAGCTGATTTATAGCAGGATCTAGTACCTGGGGCCCACGCCCTTGGCGTAGGAGTGCAGTAGTTCGGTCCGAAATCTCTCCGGCTCCCCCGGGCGTCCCGAAACCAGTGAGGCCAATAACAGACTGGATCCTGGTGACAGGAGAGGGTGAGGTTGCCCGGAGGCATCTCTCAGGAGATCCGGGAGAGTCGGGAGAGAACGGGGAACATCCGTGAGGAGATCCAATAGCACCGGGAACCAAGGTTGGTTCTGCCAAAAGGGGGTGATGATCACAATCTGGGCCTGTTGAGTCCTGACCTGACGCAGTGTGCGAGCTATCAGTTGAAATGGCGGGAAGGTGTACTGGCGAGCCCCGGACCAATCCTGAAGGAAAGCGTCCGTTGCCTCGGCCAGTGGGTCTGGCCGCCAACTGAAGATCGGAAGATGGGCGTTGAGCCGGCAGGCAAAAATATCTGTGTGAAATGGTCCCCAAAGGGATGTCACATCAGAGAAAGCTGCCGAGCTCAGACGCCAATCCCCGGAGTCCTCTGTATGTCTCGAGTTCCAATCCGCGGATTGGTTCGAGATTCCTTGAATGAACTGTGCTTGGACCTCGACCCCGGTCTGAAAACACCACTCCCAGAGGCGGGAAGCCATTGTTGTCAGAAGGAGGGAGCGAGGGCCGCCCAGCGAGTTGATATATCGAACTGCCGGGAAGTTGTCCATCCGGAGGAGGACTGAACGATGAACGCGATCTTTGAGGAAACTCTGAAGCGCAAAAAGTCCTGCCAAGAGCTAGGACCGTTCATGTGCAGTTGACGCTCCTGCACGGACCAGCGACCTCCTGTGGAGGAACCGTCGCAGTAAGCACCCCAACCTGACCCACAAGCGTCTGAGTCGATTGTAAGCGTCGGGGGTGGTGTCTTTCAGAAGCTAGGGCCGTGTTGGCATTACCCAAAAAACTTAGAGACCGTTGGGTCCAATTAGTTATCTGAATCGGGTCCAGGGGGTCACCGGACAATTTTGCTCTTTCTGCTGTATCCAGCAATTTTATAAGGGGACCCATAGTGTCCAGTAGTTTGTCTTGACACACCTTAAAGGCATGATCTATGCCCTTGCTGGGAGTCCAGCCTTTAGGGGTGACGAAATCCACAAATGCCTTATCCACTTCGGGAGTTAAGCACATTTTACCACTCGTGGTGGGGCGAGGGCATTCCGCTTTCATGCGGTTTCGAGTATTTTTATCCAGGGCTTTCCGCACCTGCGCATCAACCCACTTCTCAACGTGGGGTAGTGGGGACCATTGTGCGGACCGTGGATGAGACAGGTCCTCTGGGCAGAAAAGGGGGTTCCCCAAAGGGTCATAGACAATGTCCGGGCGGGCTGCTGTATCAACTTCTACGTTGTCTTCAGTAAACTCCTCATCCGAGGCACAAACGTCTATGACATCGCTAGTGTCATCCTCCTCCGAATCAGGGATAGAGTCCTGAAGCGGGGCAGGGACAATAGTGGTGTCAGGGTTGGAGACAGAAGGGATTTTAATTCTCTTGGTTTGAGATGATGTCGTGTGTGCAGGAGCCCGTTTACGGGGTGCAGTAATGGGGGATGGGTGCACATGTCCCGGCGGTGTTGCGGGGTTGCCAGCCCCTCCAGTCATGTGTCGTGCTTTTTTCACAGACTTGTTTCCCCGTGGTGGCCAGGGGGGTCTCGGGGGGCCTCACCGCGGTGAGTGTGTTGCCCATGTCATAATCCGCCAGAGGCGGGGGGTTATCAAGGTGGCGATTTTCAGCCATAACTTCTTTTAATGAGCGGGTAAAATCTGCAGATAAAACTGAGACAGCTTTAAATACAGCAGAGTCAATGGACGCCTGCATGTAAAGGTCTAAGATGGGAGGCTGGGAAGGAGCCATCTGTGCCTGCACTAGAACGGGAGGTTGAGATTGCTCACCCGCACTCTCATCGGAGGACTGTGCTGACATCTCCGCTGGGGAGGCTGGACGTTGCGGGGTCTTTCCGCGAGGGATGGCGCTGGATGGAGCAGGGAGAATGGTGCCGGAATTTCCCCTGCGTGCGCAGACCTATCGGGTACACCCCGCCCACCTAGTCAGCGAGCGCGTGCAGCGTCTGAGAGGCAGGCAGACGGGGTTACACCGCGGTCACCAGGGGGATCAAAGGAAAACTTGAAGAAAAAACGCGAACGCCGCGGTTAAAGCCGGGCGCTCGCTAGAACTTAAACAAACATGTACAAAGAACAGTAAATCACATAAGTGTATGTATATCCCTAAATCAATAGTCAAAAACGGGATATCACAGCAGAGATAATATATATATACTTATCTAGTCGCCGAGCAGCTAAGAAAGAGGAAGTAGGAGGGACGTGGATTGGTTTTGATGAGCACTGAACAGGAAAGAGGACAGATCCAAAGGAGTGGAAGGGGTGTTAGAAGATACCATATATACCCGTTATTACTGTTATTATGTTTTCTCTTTTATTCAATATAAATGCTTCATATTTTCAAAGTTCTTGCTAGTTGCCACTTGCTGCTATGTTAAATAAAGCAAGAAAGAGAAGCAATAGGAGCCTCAGAGTCGATGTATTAAAATTACAGGTTATTAAAAAAAGGGACACTACTCATCCTGACCACCTTATTTTAAATCATTCTCCCACAGTCAGGTGAAACGGCTGGGTGAAGTGAAGGAGTTTCCTCCATCCTACTCAGCGGCACCAGCACCTGGAATTTTGAATCTCCAGTCTGCCGGTAACCAGATTGGTCACAAGTGACTTAAGCACGCAGAAAGTGTGCTGGTGTCACCCTCTCTTTCTCAGAGGCAGCAATTGATCGGGCATGCACAGCTCCAATCCATCACACCGCACAGGCGCTGCGGAACTTGCCCAAGTAAAGTGTGCATGTTTCCAAGACACTGAAATATATAGACAATAACAAAGACACTGGCAGATACTTTGACACCCTGGCAGCAGGAGGGGAGTATTTTCCAAGCCGAACAACTTAAAAGCTCCTTACATCAGCCGGCTTTTAAATGTACCAGCAGGCTTTTCAACATGCCAGTCAAGTCGTTCAGTGGCCATCTAGCAAAGCAATCTAGTTGTTGGTCCATAAGTTCAATGGTTGAGATAAAGTCTGTCAACTGGCCAGAGCTCCCCTGTATGCTGGATCCCAAACTCAATAACAACTAGTATCAATTCCACAAACTGGTACGGTGAGAGCACTGGCAGACTAGCACCAGCGACCGACTGACCGTCACTCTGGGCCTGAAATAATTTGTGCTATGAATTAGTCTATCTCTTAATGGTTTGAGGAGCAATGAGCCTGCAGCGCCAGGCTTAGGTGTGGTCCCTTCTCCCTACCATGTGTGTGAATGCAGGAAGATTCAGCTAATGCCGTCTCTTGGCCTTACTCTCCAAACTTTAGCGTATGGCACTCAACAGGACTGAGTGGCTTCCTGGTAGCACAGCCCTGCGGACCAATGAATCGAGTCATGAAATCTGTCAGCCGTTTTCAGAATCATTTAGGATTATTTGCTGGAGCTCTATTCCCAAGTTTGACCTATCTTGTGTCGTAGCTTGACAAATATATGAGCCCCAAACGACTTCATCACAACACATCTGTCAAGCAATAGTTCCATAGTACGTACCATGTACGAAACATTTCTCTTAAAGCCATTGGTAGCTGGAGAATTGCAGGATCGCACAGGCTGTCCACTTCTTGCAGGATATTTGTCATCGCAGCTTTTAACTCTTCAACTTTGATCTTAACTGGAAGAGAGAGGAGAAACAATTTTCAGAGATTCCAGGATTCATTTCTGGGGCATCAAATTTTGTATCGACTGCATCGTATCGAATCAAAATCTGTGGGAATTTATCAGAATTAAAACCGTGCTTTATGATCTGGCTGTGACATGAACAACATCAAGGTCGTGACCCAGAACAAACGTGGGTCAATAAACCAGGAAAGCGAATACAGCCTCTGGGTAACCTAGATCAGTGTTTCTTAAACCTGTCCTCGGGACCCCCCCCCCCCCCCTCAACCAGGCCAGATTTTGCAGATCACGTTGGGGAAAAGCAGACTGAATCCTGCAATCACTGAGCAGCTAATCAGATCACCTGTGCTGTGTGTTAAGATATCTGGCAAACCTGGCCTGGTTGGGAGTCCCGAGGAGAGGTTTAAGAAGCAATGAACTAGATAACATTGATCTTTATGATCTACAAGACATTCATACCTGTCGAATACAGGTAAGTTTAAAAATTCTAGTTTTATGGCAGAAGTCAAGTCTAAATGATTTACCCACAGAAAATGTGCAAACCTGCATGTTTGTCTTTTAATCAGGGAGTGTTACTGGCGGGTTAACGTGGGGGATACACACAATAACAACGGGAGACATATTATACCATGGAATGAATTTACTGCCTAACAGTGTGTGTGGAAGCATTGGCGTATTTATGTGTAGTCTAAGAGAAATGCCTTTATTGAGTGAAGTGACAAAATAGGAAGAAATTCATATGAATCCCTTCTCTACATACACCTACACCCCAATAACTTCAGGCAAACAACCTCCTTCAATCACTCCCTGACACTTATCAAGTAGTCAATTTATTTTTATTTTTTAAATACATGAGGATATGTGCAAACAATTATATCGGTCTAGGAGAAAACAAGAATTATGAGGACAGCGAGAAAGGGCAGCCACACCGATGGCATGTCCTACAATGGGTTCCCGCTCTGGTCTCATAAGGTTTTAGGTCGATGGTGCCATTACAGAGGATACCATTTCCTATGCAAGGACGGCCAGAGCTGGAACGCTGAGGAAGCCTTCTCTGCACCTGAGATCTTTCCCAGATGATCCTTTTAACCTTGTTAGATCTTGTCAGGATATAGCTATACCTCCCCTACACGCGCTGATGTCGGCTGCCAGAATGCGCATACTCTAATAGCATTCTTCTTCAGGTTACCCGGCTGGGAGCAGCTGCCAGCATTTGTAGGTTATAAACACAGCTTCGAAACCTGCAGCCGCTCATGAGAGCTTATAAGGCTGTGTGGAATGCGGCCACCCTGGGAAGCTGGCAGAATGTATTCGAGCATTCTAACAGACGTCCCCTCACATACCGCTCTGTAAGTCAGCCCAGTGCGTGTGCCAGTATGAGGATTGGGAACATGTACACAATGCCCGATACTAGTATTCCCTAAAATCTATTGTTGGTTTGTGTGTCCTATACCTGTAAGAAAGATACACTGCAATGGAAAATCTATGCACTGTATGAAAGGAAATATATTGACATTTCCAGTCTAGAAAAGACAGAACAAAAAAAGGCAAGTAAACAAGAAAGGTTTATACCTACAGCGTCAAAGTTCTTAATGAATAAAGCCAGCTTCTCCTTTTTTTCCTCAGAACGATTTTTCTGTCGCCGGGTAGTAGTCTTCTTCTTAGCTGGTGCCATGATGAAATCCTAAAATAAAATATTTTAAGTAAAAATTATGCTAAATCAAAGTACTGGTAGATACAGAAAAGAGACAACAAATCACTTTTCCCAAACCTGAGAAAGTGAAAATTGGATTAGGGCACCCCAACAAAGAATGGGATTAAACCCTCTAAGAATCGTATATAAAATGTGGAATAGTGGGTAAATTCGCAAGGAATAATCCTTTTTGTGGCGCTGTCTGGTGTGGTACAGGTTGCTGCTTGACTCAGATCCAGCGGAAGAGGCCTTGTTTAGGCGAAACGCGTCCTGGATTTCCCCTATATATTTTTTAACTGTATTGTAATCTTAAATAAATCCCTTTAAACCCCCTTATTCTGCTGTCTGTGGTTTTACTCCCGGAGAAAGGAAGGAACACCAGCGGTAGCCACACATCTACCCTCGGATGACCAGCCCAGAGAACCGGGAGACCACGAGGAACCTTGTTGCAACGCAGGAGGGATTTAAAGAAGGGACCCAGTCACCTTTATGGACTGGCGCGCCACTGAAGTCTGAGCCTGACATTTCCTAATAGGCTCTAGACCACGTGAGTTCAATCCACCTTTTCTTTGAACAAATAAGTTTTATTATACAGTGTTGCACTATGTATGCCTTTTCTCTGTCTTGCATATGATAAGAACGGAAGAAAAAGGAAGAAACGGAGACACATCTGTTTTTGACACTGCATTCAAAGACTGCGTTACCTCGTCCAGCCACTAGATGACAGCAAACTATTAAAGAACTTTTGATATCACTCAGACAAATAGATGTTCCATGCAATATCATGTTTAACCACCAGATGGTGACTCTATATTATCGCCACTCTAGATTATTGTCACTACTCCCCCATATATTGTGTTTTTCACCAATATATCCGAATCTCGTATATTTCTTCTGATTACGGGAAGAATCACTGATATTGAAAAACACGGAGCACTACTCATTTTACCATCATCATCTCTCCCTTAATTTTTCCCTTGTGATTTTTTAAGTAAAGAGCAGGGCCTTCCCTTATTTTTGAAAGACAAACCTGAGAACATCACAAACCACCAAACGTGAGACACCTCTGCACTTCACAAAGCGCAAAACATAAATTCACAGGTAGCGCTAAACACAGATACACCACCCATCTTCTCTGATAAATGTGGAATAGGTTCAAATGATTAGTGGACAACCACCATCACAGAGCCCCTTGGAAAGTTGGGGTTAAACATTAATAGTAAATTTTATTATTGGACATTGCCAAACAAACAACATATAAACAATTGTAAAACAAGACAGGATGTCACATGAATGAACGAGCAATGGAAGTATCGCTATGGACTGAAGTGATATCGAAGATAATAATTGTGATTAATAATTTGTGGGTCAAAGGTACCAAAATGATGGTTATTCCGTGTGACCAATATTGCTAGCTATCCATAAGAGTAACATGGGCTATAGAAAAAACCTCTAGTGATGTATGATACCAAAATATAGAAATTATAATAATAGTATATAAGTAAATGACCTCGCCCTCACCATGCACGCAAGTGACAGGTTGACCATGTACGCACGTATGTGACCTCAGTGTATGAGGTTGAAGCATCACCCCGGGATAAATGCTGCTTATTAGGGCTCTTATTTCCTGCTCACAGATGTAATTTGCCTTTCAGCGTCACAATTAGGGATGTGCGTTTCGGAATTTCGGAATTTTCACGAAATTTCCCGATTCATGTTTTCGGATGCGGCCGATTTTCCGAAAATTTTTAGATTCCGAAAATGGCAGATCCGAAATGTTTTCCGAGCCGAAACGAAATATTTTCAGAATTTTCGAATGGACTTGAAATGTGTCAAATCGAAATTTATTGCTTTGAAACGAGTGGAAACAGACGTTCCGAAAAAACGAAAATTTCCGAAATCACGAAAAGTCGATACAAAAAACGAGCAAAGTGACACGAAAATACGAAAAATGGTCGATATTCCGAAAACATGTACAATTCTGAAAAACGAAAATTTCCGAAATCACGAAAAGTCGATACAAAAAACGAGCTAAGTGACACGAAAATACGAAAAATGGTCGATATTGCGAAATAAAAATGTACACGAAAAACGAGTCGAGCCGAATCGAATCGAAACAGAAATCGGTCGAAACGAGCCGAATCGAAAAGTTTAAACATCCGAAAAATCGAATCGAACCGAAAAAAAAAAAATCGGTGCACAAGCCTAGTCACAATGGCCGCCGTAAAGATAGATGGGCAGTGCCTGATCCAGTGCGTGCAGGATTTCCACACGCAATTCATCGGCCTGAACAAAGAGGATTCCAATCAGAGGATAAAGGAACAGTACAAGGAGTCTCTGAAACATTTGATAGGTGAGCACAGGGGAATCCACTCCGGTTACATTGTTATATCGTCCACACACACCTTACATGTCAATATTATCGCTGCTGGCACGAACGCCAGAGCAACGGCGTTTATTGCTGTCTCTGGAACAACCTGTCTAGATGGAGCAATCCACATCTTTATTGTCCGTAAAAGACACATTATCTTTGCTGTAGGTGAAATCTCCTTTTTTTCCCAGTCTGATCAGAAGATTTCTCATGTCTTTTACAATGCTGTTATTGTTAGGGTTGAAAAAACGAATCAATTAATCGACAATGAAAATAGTTGTCAACTATTCTCATCATCGATTAATCGATTTGTGTACAAAGCAGTGTTTGGAGTCATCCAAGCGGAGAGATCGCCCATTCCTAACACAACTGTCATGCCCCTTGATTTAGGATTTATTTTATATTTTTCTGTTCTGTGTTGAATCTGCCTTTGCTGCTTACATGCTATTGATTTCATAGCCATTTTGTCCCTGCTCAGTTTCCTTAGCCTTTCTGTATCCAGCTAGTTCCACCCCTTTGTGTAGTGTCCTGTTCTAAGGTACTTCCTGGTTACATAGCAGCCATTCTGTGCTCACTGCTGGACAAAATTAATGACTTTTTACCTGCATAATCTGTACACCAACAAGATTGTCAGTCTGATCATTAAACTCTTCAACTGGATTCATCTTTCTACGTGTCAGTTTTGCTGAGTTGAAGCTATCTGCTGAACTTCATCGTGTGAGTACTGGTCAAATACAGACTTTAGCTAGTCTAAAGCATCCACGCCTCACAGCTTTGCTTAGGGAAGCAGAATAGTAAAAAGTCAATACTGTCTAGCATTACTGCTGTTAGTGAAAAGCCAACAACTGCTAGCAATAAGAAAAGACATTAACAGCAGCGGCAGCAGAAGTACACCGCTAAACCAGCTGTAAAAGGCTTTACAGCAGCCAGCACTAGTATACAGCCTTCAGTGAACAGAGAGCAGATTTCTGTGTTAACATGGCAGACAGAAGAAACTCTCTAACATCACAGGAAATGCAACTTGTTTCAGATGTGGAAGTAATGAAAATAAATCCAATCAGAAGCAAACGCAATACAAAACCTACATGGAAGATTACTGAAACACTTATGGACATAAACTATGAGAAATCACAGCAAATGTCATGGCTTTGGGAACAGGTGATGAGTTATGTCTCCAACATCACACAACCTATTTGTGACGTATCCTCACTATAATAAGTTTTAAGACAGCTTTCTACAGCTCATGCTGCTCAATATCTTGCCCACTGTCACATTTATGTCTCTAATTTAGAGACGATAAATTCTGAACAGGCTTTACAAGAAATAGATGAATTAAAGTGTCTTAATGCAGAAAGAGACAATTTAGATATCAGGCCAGAGTAAAGGCGGAAGAGAGAATTGCCCAGCTCCAAGAGACTACTTCTCACATTTCGGCATCTAGCAAGCATTCAAATAGCTCACGTTTCTCAAGGTTAAAATCCTCACAATATTCATAGAGTTCATCAATTAGTCTGCAGCTTATTCAAGCCCGGGCAAATGCAGAGACTACAAAAATACAAGCGGCCTTTGCAAAAAGGAAAGCAGAGATGGAGATGGATGCCGCTTGCGAAAAAGCAGAAAGGAAAGCAGAAATGGAAATGGACGCCGCTAGAAAAAAAGCAGACATGAAAATGGACGCCGCTCGCAAGAAAGCAGCTATAGAAACGGAAGAAGCTCGCAAAAGAGCAGAAGTATAAGCCCTAGAGAAACAGTGTGAGCACGCCACAGCCTTGGCAACATTAAGAATCCTAGAGCAGGCTGCCGCGGGAAGTGAAAGAGACAGCATCAGCTTATGCAACGTGGATGAGGAAGATTTCACTAAACGCACCAGAGACTATGTACTAAAGCAAAACGGTGACTCTCTCATAACATCAAATGTTCCTGACAGTTGTGACACCCTCCCAAAACATGGAAAAGACTCTGTAGCAGTACCCTGCATCCAAGGTCAGTACAATACTCTACTAGCTAATGCTTGAGCTTTCTTCACATACCCTAGTGCAACAGCAATCCCAATGCATGAACTCTCAGAAGCAAATCTACCCTCCAGCAACTCATCAAAATCCTAGCAACCATACAGCTATAAAATCATGCCTGCCTGAGTCTATGGACATTAAACCGACTCTAGGGCTAAATGCAGATGCAACCGCATACTACCCTATGTCACTTAACCAGGATACTGCAAATGCCTTTCAAACTTAATTTCCCTGCCCAAAGTGAGAGAAAACAGACATGTCTGAGTTTGCTAGATACATGGCTCGCCGTGAACTCACCAAGACAAGCCTTTCGAACTTTGATGACCAGCCTGAAAACTACAGAAGCTGGAAGTGTGCCTTCAGAACTGCAATTAATGATCTTGGCATCACTCCTGCTGAGGAACTGGACCTGCTGATCAGATGCCTTGGTCCACAGTCTACAGAACGTATCAAGAGACTCAGAGCCGTCCACATAAATAATCCAACGTCGGGCCTCGACGCTGCTTGGCAAAGACTTGATCAAAGCTACGGCAGCCCGAATTGAATTCGCTCAGGATGATGCAAATAGCTGGGTAGCACCCCTAGCCTCTTGTACGCCTAGAGTAAAGCTACTTAACAATCCACAGCAAGCAGCTGCTCGATTTGCCTCTTTTTAAAGCGCACCTCGAAGAAGAAAACAGAGGCTGTGAAGATGAACCGGCCCCATGCCAGCCGGAATCCAGTGCTGGTCCGCAGAATTGGGAAATGTTCCAGTTCTGCCAGGAAAGCTCTCTACAAATGCAAGTACAAAGCCCCAGAAACTAAGATTGAAAGGAAGAAAAAGATGGCTAGAGCTACCGTGTCAAAGACAGTCGGTGGGGATAAGAATGGCGGTACATGTGTAGTCAAACTGCGTAAAATGACTCGCTATTATCCTACTGAAGATGTTCCAAGGAAGCTGTTAAGCCATGGCAAGAAGCCTTTTAGCCAGCACAAACGCAACATGCGCTCCTCCATCACTCCTGGAACTGTACTTATACTCCTCAATGGACGCCAAAGGGGGAAGCGTGTGGTTTTTCAGAAGTCTTTCCAGATACAGCCAGTTGGATTACAATTGTGTTGGTGGAAGTTTGGCCTAGTGCGGCTTCCCCAGCACGAAGATGGGTTAACTTGTTAAACTACTCCTCGCATCTGGAACTATGGCCTATGTTTAAGACTGTCGACTTACTTACTGACTAATAGGGATGAGCTGTTTGGTTCGATCTGTTCGGAGTTCGCATCGAACATCGGCCGTTCGACAGTACGCGAACTGCAAACTTTTTGGGACGTTCGCCAAAAGTTCGGGAAAAAAAAAAAAAAGAAAGTATATAAAATGCTTAAAAAATACTAAAAAATCTAGAAATAAGGAGACTCTTTACTGTAGAATATTGTAAGCAACGTTTTATTAGATATTGAATTAAAACGGGAATATTTTTAACATTGAAGCCTATGGGATAAAACATTCTTGTTACTAAAACATCAGGCAGACACGGCCCTCTAATCAGACACTGTAGAGGGCAGCCTGCCGGGGCCTCCCAAGGATCCCCTTGAGGAGCATGCGGCCACCTGATGACAGAGCTGTGACTGTGCGGGCTAACCGCCCGGGTGCATGTGGCAGAGACAGGCAGCGCAGGGAGGGAGCTACTGCACCTGCGGCCACGGCAGACCCCCCCCCCCCACAACCAGGATCCAGGGAGCCCACACTAACCACCATGCTGACCACCATGCGACACATTTCGAAAAAAAAAAAAAAAATCCGAGGACATTTTTAAATGTCCCTGGGAACATAAAATAAAACTTTTCTTTCTTTTTCTACCTGACTGAATGTATTTAATTATATATATTAGATACATTCAGCCAGGTAGAGGGGGTGGCATGTGGGCTGCGCGGGGTCTCAGGCAGTGGTTTGTTTTTTTGTGTGTGTATATTTTTAGCAAATTTATAGGGGAAGGTAAGGGCAGGTATGATATATAGATAAGCTATAGATCTATATTCTTATAAATATATATATCCAGACTTGTAATACACATTTTGGCAACTAATTGCCCCCCCCCAACTTGGCTGATCTCTCCAGAAGAAATGTTGAACCCGATTAGAGCAGAGAATAATATATATATTCTCTGCTCTGTCGGGTTAAACATTTCATCTGGAGGGATCAGCCAAATGGGGGGGCGCATTTAGTTGAGATTGTTCACATGCCACCCCCCCATGTGCGTATGTGTATATATGGTCTGAGGTCTGTGGGTGTATATATCTATATCTATCTGCGTGTTGATATATACGTATATGTCTGTGTGTGGTATCAATGCATCCCTACTCTATACATGGCGCTCAGTGTCCCTATAATATATATGATATGGGGTTACCTCTTTTTTTATACTATTCCTATTAAATTAACAGTAATTTTTGATGTATTTTATTCAATAGAAACTTTTTTTTCCTATATAACATGTGCTTTGTGAAAATAAAACGGTTTTGTGTGTACATTTTAATTTAGTTAGTGGATTCCTGTCCAGTGAGGTGAGAAGCAAACGTAATGTAGTGTAGACACGCTGCGAGGTGGAGCGGAGTGAAGTCAAGCCTGCAAAATGTTTGCTTCTCTTCGCAACGCTGTGCGTCGCTACACGCTCAGTGTGTCTCAGCCTTTATTCCCGCATCGCTAGCTTACCGAATGTCACGGTGGCTCCCGCGCCCCCCCGGCGCCTGGCAGCAGCTTCCTCGCTGCTCGCTGGCCAGGCGCCGAGTGATATTGCGGGCGCTTCCGCACACGTGGGACGCCGGGGGGCGGGGCCTGGCGGCGAGACGTGGACCCGTCGGGTTTAAAGCCCAGACTCACAGAGACGCCGGTGCCCTGACGTGGTAGTTACTTCCCGCAGAGCTCTTGTATATTTTGACTAATTAACGATTCTGTGTATGACCCTTGCATTGGCAAACTAACGATTCTGTGTACGACCCTTGGCATTGGCAAACTAACGATTCTGTGTATGACCCTTGGCATTGGCAAACTAACGATTCTGTGTGTATGACCCCTGGCATTGGCGAACGAACCACTCTGTGTATGATCCTTGGCATTGGCGAACGAACCATTCTGTGCGTAACCCCTGGTATTGGCATTAACTCTTCTAATTCTGGTATTGAGGTCAGTCTGTGTGGCACCCTAAGCACACATCAGACTACCCCTTGTTGTTAGGGTCTTGGGAAGAGCTAATTGTTCTAAGGTCTTGTGTATCATTCTATGTCTGTCTAGTCGTGCCGACCACTCTAAGGATCGGAAGGGTAGAGAGTGTCCTGCGTCTAGGGACCACTAGTCAGATAAGCAGAAGGATCCGTGACGTCTCTCTTGTATGTGCTCTGTACTGCCATTCTAGTAGTCTGTCTAGTCGTGCCGACCACTCTAAGGATCGGAAGGGTAGAGAGTGTCCTGCGTATAGGGACCACCACTCTAGTATCAGGGGGATCCGTGACATTACGTCAGGGCCAATGGATCCCGCAGACCTCTCTAATCAGTTGACCCGTATTGCAGCCAGACAAGAAGAGCAGGACCATAGAATGGACCAGATTGCTCTTGCCCTGCAAACCCTGTTAAATCGATCCAGTTCTGGAACTGCAAGCCCTCCAGACCCAGTAGTGCCTAGGGTCAGTTCGGCCGCTCCCGAGGGATGTAGGCTCAGTATGAAGGCACCCGTACGCTATGATGGAACAACTTATGCCGGGGCTTTCTGACCCAACTCGAGATCCTGTTCGAGAACAATCCAGGGTCCTGTATGTCTGATAAAGCCAAAGTAGGCTATCTGATTAATCATCTAACCGAAAAAGCTTTATTATGGGCCACGCCCTTGTGGGAGAATAAGAAACCCATCATTTATGACTATGAGGGTTTTACCTCCGAGTTAAAGCGTACCTTTGATCCCTCTAGAAGGGCTACCAATGCGGGTAGATCCCTGTTTCACATCAAACAGGGTAATAGGAGGGTCTCCGACTATGCCATAGAGTTTAAGACTTTGTCTTCTGAGGTACACTGGCCGAACGACGTTTTAACCCTAGCCTTTACCGAAGGCCTGAACGAGGCTTTTATGTTTGAGTTGGCTCCCTTAAAATTACCAGAACATCTGGATCATTTGGTTGATTTCTGCATTGCCATGGACGATCAAATCAGGGAAAGGAGACACCCCAGGGATAGACCCAGAAGGGTCCTGTCCTTTGCCCTTAGTACCCAGACACACCACTACATCAGGCAACCCGGAGACCGCAAAGACTGATGTACCGGCCGTTGAACCCATGCAGATAGGAAAAACGGGTATTTCAGAGGCAGAAAGAGCTCACAGAAGAGAAAGGGGGCTCTGCTTTTATTGTGCTGGGGCAGATCATTTCCGCCTTCAATGTCCTCAGAGACCCAGGGGTAGCAGGGGTGAGACTAACAAATCAGGTCAAAGAACAGCTAATACCCAGGTTATCGGTTCTCTGTATGCCTCCTTTGTGGACGATGAAAAAAAAAAAACCCGGATTCTGGTACCTATCTCCCTCATCTGGGAGGGGGTTCACCTCGAGACTGAGGCATTCCTAGACTCTGGAGCCTCAGGTAATTTTATGGACAGATGTTTTGCCGCCAAAACCTCTTACCTCTGGTTCTAAAGGAGAGGCCTCTAATGGTGGAAGCCATAGACGGAAAACCCCTGTCATGTCCCCATATCACTCACGACACTATTGATGTATGCATGACTACGGGAGTTCTGCACCGTGAAACCATACGATTCCAGATTATCGACTCTCCCTCATGTCCTGTCGTTCTTGGGTTCCCATGGTTAATAGAGCATAACCCGGTGATTGATTGGGCCCAGCGAGATATAAAGTGTTGGGGTCCTAGTTGCCAGTCAAAGTGCCTGGGCAGGGTTAATGCGATTGGTAGCCTCAATATTGCTACAGCACCTCCTTTGTCCACCGAAGTCCCTGAATGTTATATGGCGCTAAAGGAGGTGTTCTCTAAAACCAGGACTGAGGTCCTACCACCGCATCGCCCTTATGACTGTGCTATAGAGTTGCTCCCTGGTACTATGCCTCCTAGAGGACACGTATACCCTTTGTCACAAAAGGAAAACGACATTATGGAGGAATATATAAGGGAGAATCTAGAGCGAGGATTTATCAGACGATCCTCCTCTCCAGCAGGAGCAGGTTTCTTTTTCGTTTCCAAAAAAGAGGGTGACCTGCGACCTTGCATCGATTACAGAGGTTTGAATAGGATTACCATAAGAAATGCATATCCAATACCTCTTATAACAGAATTGTTCGACCGATTAAAAGGGGCCCGTATTTATACGAAACTTGATTTACGCGGAGCGTACAACCTGGTCAGGGTTAAGAAGGGGCATGAATGGAAAACGGCTTTTAATACACGTAGCGGGCATTACGAATACCTGGTGATGCCCTTTGGGTTATGCAATGCGCCAGCCGTTTTCCAGGACCTCATAAACGACACCCTAAGGGACTTTCTGCAAACGTTCGTTATAGTATATCTGGACGACATCCTGATATACTCTCCTGATAAGGACACCCATCACGTCCATGTGCAACAAGTGTTGAAGAGATTATTGAAGGCTGGGTTATATTGTAAACTAGAGAAATGCTTATTCGACATAGAGACAGTGCACTTCCTTGGGTATATAATAACCCCTGAGGGTTTCCAAATGGATCCTAAAAAACTCTCAGCGATTCTTGACTGGCCTTTACCCCAAGGGCTTAAAGCCATCCAGAGGTTTCTGGGGTTTACTAATTACTACCGGAGGTTCATTAAAAACTTTTCGGCCTTGGTAGCTCCCCTCACGGCTATGACTAAAAAAGGGCTGGTGAATCAGAAATGGACACCCCAGGCCAGTCAAGCCTTTGAGGCACTTAAACAGGCATTCACAACTGCCCCTGTTCTCCGACATCCAGATCCGGCTCTGCCTTTCCAGGTTGAAGTTGACGCCTCCGAGCTAGGTCTTGGTGCAGTCTTGTCCCAAAGGGAGGCACCCGACAAACCCTTGCATCCATGCGGCTTCTATTCCCGAAAGTTGTCCCCGGCAGAGAGGAACTATGATATCGGAAATAGAGAATTGTTAGCAGTTATCGCAGCCTTGACGGAATGGAGATACTTATTGGAGGGGTCTAGGGACCCCATTGTCATCATAACCGATCATAAGAATCTTACGTACATTGGAGACGCTAAACGGTTAAATGCCAGACAAGCGAGATGGTCATTGTTTCTTTCAAGCTTTAATTTCGTCCTCACATATAGACCTGGGTCAAGAAACATTAAAGCAGACGCATTGTCAAGACAATACGAATCCTACGAACATAACATCCAAGATCAGCATCCCATTGTACCCCAGGAAAGAATTATAGCCCTTACCACGATTAGTGTCTCGTCTCCTCTGATGTTAAGATTGCAGACCGCCCAGGGTACAGCTCCTGGGGGGAGACCTCCTGCGAAACTCTTTGTACCTGAGAACGAAAGAGAAGAAGTACTAAAACTTTATCATGATAACAAAACCTCTGGGCATATGGGGATCACCAAAACAGTGTCTAGTATACGTAAACTCCTCTGGTGGCCCACGGTGCGCCGTGATGTTAAAGATTACATAACCGTGTGCGAGGTGTGCACAAGACATAAAAGTCCCAAAACAGCGCCCATTGGTTTACTCCAGCCTCTGCCAATCCCCGAACGACCATGGTCGCATTTAGCTATGGATTTTATAGTAGAGTTACCCGAGTCAAAAGGGAATACTGTAATACTCACGGTCATTGATCGATTCTCCAAAATGGGTCACTATGTTCCTCTTCGGAAACTTCCTTCGGCAGCCGAACTGGTGCCCATTTTCATTACCAATGTGGTCCGCATACACGGTATTCCTCTTGGGATTGTCTCTGATAGGGGGACCCAATTCGTCTCCAGATTCTGGAAAGGGTTTTGCAAGAATGTGGGGATAGACCTATCCTTCTCTTCGGCCTATCACCCCCAGACCAACGGAGCAGCAGAACGAGCCAATCAAAATATAGAAAATATCTCAGGTGCTTTATATCCGAACGACAAGATAACTGGTCAGACCTGATACCGTGGGCAGAGTATGCCTTGAACAGTGCAGTGAGCGAAGCCACAGGACATTCCCCTTTCTTCACTGTTTACGGTTTTGATCCTCCCGTGCTCCCTGCTACATTTCCTGATACCGCGATTCCTGCTCTGGATGAGCATTTAGCGTCATTGAAAGAAACTTGGGGAAGGGTTAAAAGGGCACTGGAGGATAGCAGTGGTATCCAGAAGATCAAGGCCGACAGACACAGGAGGCCGGCACCCGTGTATCAAGTTGGGGACAGGGTTTGGCTTTCTTCACGGAACATCAAGCTCTTAGTACCCTCTATGAAACTGGCACCCAGATACATAGGGCCCTATAAGATTCTGCGGCGAATCAATCCGGTCTCCTATGCTTTGGCACTGCCCTCCCATATCAGGATACACAATGTGTTCCACGTGAGCCTTTTAAAACCACTCTTGTGTAATCGGTACACCAGGGTCCGTGTCCCCCCTCCTCCTGTCTCTGTGGAGGGCGAGGAGGAGTTTGAAGTTGAGGCCATTCTGGACGCCAGGGTTTCTAGGGGGGTCCTTCAGTACTTGGTTGACTGGGTGGGCTACGGTCCAGAGGATCGCTCTTGGCTCCCGGCTACTGAGGTTCATGCTCCTCGGTTGGTGAGGGCTTTCTATTTGGCTCATCCCCGCGCTCCTGGGGGTCGTCCAGTGGCCGCCCGTAGAGGGGGGGGTTCTGTCACGGTGGCCCCCGCACCCCCCGGCGCCTGGCAGCAGCTTCCTCGCTGCTCGCTGGCCAGGCGCCGAGTGATATTGCGGGCGCTTCCGCACACGTGGGACGCCGGGGGGCGGGGCCTGGCGGCGAGACGCGGACCCGCCGGGTTTAAAGCCCAGACTCACAGAGACGCCGGTGCCCTGACGTGGTAGTTACTTCCCGCAGAGCTCTTGTATATTTTGACTAATTAATGATTCTGTGTATGACCCCTGGCATTGGCAAACTAACGATTCTGTGTACGACCTTGGCATTGGCAAACTAACGATTCTGTGTACGACCCTTGGCATTGGCAAACTAACGATTCTGTGTATGACCCTTGGCATTGGCAAACTAACGATTCTGTGTATGACCCCTGGCATTGGCGAACAAACCACTCTGTGTATGATCCTGGCATTGGCGAACGAACCATTCTGTGCGTAACCCCTGGTATTGGCATTAACTCTTCTAATTCTGGTATTGAGGTCAGTCTGTGTGGCACCCTAAGCACACATCAGACTACCCCTTGTTGTTAGGGTCTTGGGAAGAGCTAATTGTTCTAAGGTCTTGTGTATCATTCTATGTCTGTCTAGTCGTGCCGACCACTCTAAGGATCGGAAGGGTAGAGAGTGTCCTGCGTCTAGGGACCACTAGTCAGATAAGCAGAAGGATCCGTGACGTCTCTCTTGTATGTGCTCTGTACTGCCATTCTAGTAGTCTGTCTAGTCGTGCCGACCACTCTAAGGATCGGAAGGGTAGAGAGTGTCCTGCGTATAGGGACCACCACTCTAGTATCAGGGGGATCCGTGACACCGAATCAGTTTGTATACTTGTTACTGACCCCGCTTGTTCTGAGGACCCGATCTGTTGCCGACTTTGCCTGCCATTTGACTATTTCTGTGTTTTCCCTGCCTGTTCTGTTTGCTTCCTGTTGCTACTGGTGTGCACCGATTCTCACCATATACACTAGCGCAGTACAAGTGCCTAAACATTGCTGACCCGGTTTTGTTATAGCTGCTGATGTAATTGAATAGATCGGGGATCTCTTCTGCATTACTAAAACCTCCACCACTGCACTCTTCCACAATACCACAGAGAGGTTACTTACGGTCTGAAGGCACTTGCTGCCACCAAAGGCACAATATTTGGGTGCACTGACGCCTGTACCAGATTCATATCATTTTAATATTTGACCACAGGGTCCAGCCCTGCACTCCACAATATCACAGAGGGGTTACGGTGTGACGGCACTGTTGCCGACACTAAAGGCCCAATTTTAAAGCACCTATTGTTACTTTCATCCAAAGCCTGCATAAGTTTCACCATAATTTAGCCAAAAAAAATCACTAAACTTGTTTTGCGTGTCCTAAAATGTCTCCTCTTTTCATACAGGCTGCCGCCCCAAGCAGTTGTTTATGAATAGATTAAAGGAAAACCATTTACCGTCATTAGAAATGTCATTTTTTTGTTTTTAAATGTTTCTATACACTCTACAAATCTGCCACTTCATGGGCAGGTTATGGGGACCTCCTAGGCATGATATTTGAAGGAATTTTTCGTTTTTATTCTTCACCTTTATTTCATGGAAAACTCACTATTCCTTTAAAAACGTTTTTTTTAAAAAACTTTTTTGTCCTCGTTTCCTGTCCCCCAGGGCTCTACCCGGACCCCCATACACCTTTTATGGCAAATATCTTGCATATATGCCCTCTTGGAGGGCACTCTAAAAATCGAACTTTCGAGTCCCATTGAATTGCATGGAGTTCGGATCGTATTGGAGTTTGAACTTTTGAAATTGTTCGAGTTTGACTTTGAATGCGAACCGAACACGGGGATGTTCGGCTCATCACTACTGACTATAAAGTGTAAAGTTGTATTGTTGAATGCTTTATCTTTGTTTTTTCAGGTCTCCGCATTGGGTTTCCAGGAGGACATTTAAAGTTATAGTGTTAGTTTATTTTGAAATCTAAAGATTTCAGACGGGGAGTGTCATGCCCCATGATTTAGGATTTATTTTATATTTTTCTGTTCTGTGTTGAATCTGCCTTTGCTGCTTACATGCTATTGATTTCATAGCTATTTTGTCCCTGCTCCGTTTCCTTAGCCTTTCTGTATCCAGCTAATTCCACCCCTTTGCTTAGTGTCTTATTCTAAGGTACTTCCTGGTTACATAGCAGCCATTCTGTGCTCACTGCTGGACAAAATTAATGACTTTTTACCTGCATAATCTGTACACCAACAAGATTGTCAGTCTGATCACTAAACTCTTCAACTGGATTCATCTTTCTACGTGTCAGTTTTGCTGAGTTGAAGCTATCTGCTGAACATCGTGTGAGTACTGGTCAAATACAGACTTCAGCTAGTCTAAAGCATCCACGCCTCACAGCTTTGCTTAGGGAAGCAGAATAACAGAGTGCGCTCATCGAAGTGGGCAGACAGGCGTCAAGTGGAAGGAACGTTCCTTCCGCTCTCCAATGACGCTCGACTGACCCCAGCCTAAAAGAGCGGCAGCAGATCAGCAGAAACCAATTTTAATAAAGGACTCAGAGGCGAGTATTGCAGTCTCTTTTTCTTGCTTTATTAACAGCAGCAAGCAACATGTCGAAAACGTAACAGACATTAAAGAAAAATATCATCAAACCCCCCTGCCCCAGTGATACTGTCCATTGTTCCAGTAAGTCTATATATAGGACCGCATTCCCGTCTTTTCTCCCTCTTTGTCTTGCTGCTTGGTCAGATAAGTTTACAAAAAACAGGTCAGCGCCACAAATCACATCCACCACCAATTTCCCAATTGCTAGATCAAACACAGTGGTTTTCCCTATACCAGGTGAATCAAAGAAATATATACATATCTTGATCAGCGCAATCAGGATCTTGGTGTCTCTCAAATGAGCAGACCATATTTTGGTATATGAAAAAAGTAAAGGAAAATACACAATGGTGAAGTATGTTATACATAGGTCATATATATGGGTCAGAGAATGATGTTACACTCACAAACGTAGAGCCTGACACTGGCTCTAAGTGGAACTTCACGTTTGGGTTATTTTTCTGAAATATTCACAGGTGGCCCACACCTTAGACGGCTGCTTTTCTCCACATCTCCAGGGTTCATATAAGACAAGAGGAGACAGCACAACTTTCCGGGTGTAAAGCAAGCTGTGGTCTCTGGTTTGGGGCGGTGGGAATCTCCGAGCTGGCAATCCTTAAATTAAAAAAAAAGTACAAATACCGGCCTACCAGGGACGCACAGTGAGGTCAGCGGCTGGAGAGGCACCGGCTATTATCAGCCAGATATACACAGATATTAACTTTCTTCAGTTTCTGTTTCGCTGCAAATTATCTTTTATTCGTTTGCTGTACCCACACATATTATATATATTTTTCTCGCCATTAAAAGGACTTTATAAAGATACAATTATTTTCATAATTTCCTATACTTATGCCAGCCATTGAATACGGAGATGTAGTGTATGCAGCCGCCCCGCAAACACACCTCCAGAAACTTACTACATTGTATAACTCATTCTGTCGCTTTGTGCTACAATGTAACTACATGATACACCATTGTGACATGTTAAAAGAACTAAACTGGCCATCAGTGGACTCTAGACGCACCCTTCACCTTTCCAACCTGGTGTTTAAGAGCTTTTCTGGGAAGCTACCACCCTACCTGAATATGCTGCTTCCCCCGGCAGTTCCCTCATCCTATAACCTCAGATCCAGGACCAGCACCTTACTTGCAATACCACAATACAAAAAGAAAATGGCTCGATCCTCATTTTCCTACAGAGCACCACAATTATGGAATAACCTTCCAGACACCATCAAATCTTCCCCCAGTCTAAAGTCCCTTAAGACTTCCCTATTAACATACCTCAATACGAAATGCACCTGTAAACATTTAACATAATGACTTTATTTCCTCCATATTTATTTTTCTGTTAATCTGTATATTTGGTCTTGTGTTAATTTCTTGCATTTTACTATTTTGTATTTCTGTAACCACTCAATGTTCTCGAACCCAGGACATACTTGAAAACGAGAGAAATCTCAATGTATCCTTCCTGGTAAAATCCTTTTATAAAATAAAATACAGGAAAATATTTCTATAATTTTATTTTGTCTGTCATACTCTGTATCTGCCACTAGAGGGAGCAGTTGGTGCCTGTCATACTTTGTTTCTGCGACTAGAGGGAGCAGTTGGTGCCGGTCATACTCTGTATCCGCCACTAGAGGGAGCAGCTTGTGCCCGTCATAATCTGATATCGTATATGATATCGTATAACATGATATCAATGCTATTTCTCCTGCACATGGCAGCTGGGTGTCAGGGTGACGCGTATCCTCAGTGTGCACTTACAATTACAGCAACACCTTGTATCTGTCTGTATGTGCTGCATAATGCCTGTGTTTCGCAATTACAGCAACACTTTGTATCTGTACTGTATAGAGATTTACACTCAGTATAACCCCCTGAATCTTATCCCTGTACAACAGCGACTGACCCACAGCTCTCCCTGTATTCTACCAAATCCCTGGCTGCTGCAATGCTGCAGTAAAGTTTGTTACAGTGAGGATGGGGCTGTTTGTTGCAGCTTTGTTACAGTGAGGGTGGGGGCTGCTCCTTGCAGCTTTGTTACAGTGAGGGTGGGGGCTGCTCCTTGCAGCTTTGTTACAGTGAGGGTGGGGGCTGCTCCTTGCAGCTTTGTTACAGTGAGGATGGGGGCTGCTCCTTGCAGCTTTGTTACAGTGAGGGTGGGGGCTGCTCCTTGCAGCTTTGTTACAGTGAGGATGGGGGCTGCTCCTTGCAGCTTTGCTACAGTGAGGATGGGGGCTGCTCCTTGCAGCTTTGCTACAGTGAGGATGGGGGCTGCTCCTTGCAGTTTCATACAGGGGGACAGGAGGGTGTCTTGATGAGAATTTAATTTCTCTCCAGGGAGATTCCTAATCCTGAATTAAAAATATGAAAATGGGGCTTTAAGACCTAAATTTGGGTATTTTTAAATCACAATGGAAAAATCGCTTCTACGCGTTCTTGGAAATTGGGTGTTTGGGTTCTCCCCAGGGGATGGAAGATAATCTCGCGCCTACAGTCTCCCCGCATCACCTCTTCCCATGACAGACTGCAGGACTTCTCACGCGCAGCCCCCATTCTCTGGAATGCTCTCCCTCGTATGGTCAGACTTTCCCCTAAACACGTTCCTATTTAGGGAAGCCGACCACCCGACTCACCCATCACTCTCACCTTGCAGTCCTCTCCTCCTGTTTCCATCCCTTCTAGATTGTGAGTTCCTACGGGAATAGGACCCTCGTTTCCTCCTGTACTGTTTGTCAGATGTTGTTCAATGTATTGTAACCCTGTCTATACTGTGCCTAATTCTACAGCGGTGTGGAATATGCTGGCGCTTTATAAAGAATAATAATAATAAGGGTGTGTGGATGAGCGCTATTTGCTAATCTTAATTTTTCCCTTTTTTTTTTTATTCCGGTGTAAAATCACATGCGTTTTTTTGGCAGGGAAAGGGTTAAATTGACACGGTTTAGTAACTGGTTGGATGTTCTGTAATTAAATAACAGCCACAGAGATTCAACTGGTCTCTGGCACAACCTTTCATGCACATCGCACACATCAGGGAATATATACAGACACACGCATCACATGTGAGCTTGTCAAGCCTTCTAAGTGAAGCCTTCAAAGTGAACTCTTAGAGGAGATCTTCTGGAGATACTCTGGAGGTAGTCTGAGGTTTGACAGGAGGTAGAAAACCTACAAAAAGGTAAGATTTGCTGGTTTTAAATCCATTCTTTTATAATGGCAGGCTTGGTCCAGTGTAAGAGCTGTCATGCGTTTGTTTTTAGATCCAATTTTTGGAGGTTTGGAGTGTGCCTGATATGTAGGCAGTTCTCTTTATTGCAGCAGGAAATTGCCTGTTTGAAGTCTGAGATTTGTAAATTATCTGTTAGACAAACTCAGGCTATGACTGTTACAAAGCCACTGCCACAGAGGCCTCCTAGGAGCGGCAGATGGACTACTGTAGGATCTGGTAGACTTAGCGTTGTGGATAGAAAGCATGTCCCACAATCTGTGGCTCTTAATTCTTTTGAGGCACTTTCAGAGTGTAGTGGTAAGACGGATGCAGGCTCAGACACCATAGTTGAGGAACCACATCCACTATGCCTAAGGTATGCAGCACTGCAACCAAGGACAAAAATGAAAAGTGGGACTTGATAGAAGGCAATTGTTGCTGGGTGATTCTATCATAAGAGGTGTTGAGCTGGAGAGTAGTGGTTTGGTGAGATGTCTTCCTGGGGCTACTGCTCGTAGAGACAGGAGACGTATTCTCAATATTGTCAAAGAAGCAAACCAGCAAGGGGAAGTGGATGTTCTAGTCCATCTAGGGACAAATGACTTGGCTAGCAATGAGGTTTCTGAGATTAAGGAAGATTTTTGTGTTCTTGGAGGTGAAATACAGCAGATTGCATCCACTGTGTCATTCTCTGAAGTTTTGCCTGTGCCGAACATTCAAGATAGGAAGATGCGCAATAGGGAATTCAATTTGTGGCTTCGGGAATGGTGTCGGGAGCAAGGATTTGGCTTTGTGTCCCATGATAGCTCTAATTGGAGCAGAAAGGAACTGTATAAAAAAGATGGTTTGCATCTTACTCATAGGGGAACATATGTTCTCAGTGAGAAGTTCAAAAGGTTTTGCAAAGAAATATTTAAACTAGGAGGGGGGGACAAAAGGGTAAACAATCTGCCCGATTGTCCCCCAAAACTAAATCAGAGGGTGCAAGCAACATGCGAGGTAAAAAATGACAAGCTCAGAGTCGTGTCTATAAATGCTCGCAGTTTAGTCAATAAAATCAATGAACTGGAGGCAATGATGGCAGCTGAAAAGTAGATTTAGTGGCGGTTACTGAGACATGGTTCAGTGAGGAAAAATAACTGGGACATAACAATACCGGGGTACTCTTTATATAGAAAAGAGACAGAGAAGGTAGGAAAGGAGGAGGAGTGGCCCTGTATGTGAAAAACAACATAAAAACGAACCAAATAAAAGTGAGCGAGGTGAACATAGAGTCAGTTTGGGTTACGCCAACATTTGGCAATCATACAGTAGCTCGTGTAGGTGTGATCTATAGACCCCCTGGACAAGTAGAAGAGCTAGATAATCTGCTGCTTGAGGAAATAGCCAAAATGGCAATGAAGGAGGAAGTTATTATCATGGGGGACTTTAATCTTCCTGATGTGAACTGGAAAACCAAAACAGCTGGGTGCACCAGGAGTACAAATATTCTAAACTCCCTACTGGGATTATCTCTAACACAAGTAGTTGAGGAGCCGACCCGTAAAGAGGCCATATTGGATTTAATACTCACAAATGGAGGTTTGGTATCGGACGTTGTTGTAGGTGAAAATTTGGGATCTAGTGATCACCAGTCAGTGTGGTTTAATATAAGAACAGGGATGGAGCCGCACCACACAAAAACAAAAGTTTTAGACTTGAGATGAGATTTTGTGTGAAGGAGTCATTATCAGACTGGAGGAGTTTAAAGGAAGTCCAGGAGAAATGGGATTATTTAAAGGAAGCATTATTGAAGGCCACAGGCAATTGCATTCGGCTTGTTAGCAAAAACAAAAAAGGGAAGAAACCACTGTGGTACTCTGCAGAAGTGGCCAAAATAGTGAAGAACAAAAAGATAGGCAAACCTATAAGATTAGGCAGAAAGAGGCAAAGCAATTTATAAGAGCTTCCAAAGCACACGCAGAAGAGAAAATAGCTCAGTCAGTAAAAAAGGGGGACAAAACATTTTTTAGATACATAAACGAGAAAAGAAAAGTAAAACAAGGATTAGTTAGATTAAAAACAAAAGGAAGGAAGGTATGTAGAAGAGCATAAAAGTCTCGCTGACTGCCTCAATGAATATTTTTGTTCAGTCTTTGCAGAAGAAAAGGAACGAAAGGGACCTCAGTTAGGAGAGAACACTAAAGAGACATTTACATATCAGTTTACAGAGGAGGAGGTTCTAAAGCAGCTGTCTAAAGTAAAGACAAATAAGTCAATGGGGCCTGATGGGATCCACCCTAAATTATTAAAAGAGCTCAGTGATGTAATAGCAAAACCGTTAACAGGAGTCGTCCCAGAAGACTGGAAATTAGCAAATGTTGTGCCCATTTACAAGGGTAGTAGGGAGGAATCGGGGGAACTAAAGGCCAGTTAGTCTTACGTCAGTAGTGGGGAAATTAATGGAAACCATGTTAAAGGAAAGGATTGTTGAACATCTAAAAACACATAGATTACAGGATCAGAAACAACATGGGTTTACCTCAGGGAGATCATGCCAAACTAAGCTTATTGATTTTTTTGATTGGGTAACAAAAATAATAGACACAGGTGGTGCAGTAGACATTGCTTATTTAGATTTCAGTAAGGCTTTTGATACTGTTCCGCATAGAAGGCTTATCAATAAATTGCAATCTTTGAGCTTGGATTCCAATATTGTTGAATGGATTAGGCAGTGGCTGAGTGACAGGCAACAGGAGGGTTGTGGTAAATGGAGTTTATTCGGCGCAAGGTCTTGTTACCAGTGGGGTACCTCAGGGGTCAGTACTTGGACCCATTCTATTTAATATTTTTATTAGTGATATTGCAGAAGGTATTCAGGGAAAAGTATGTCTTTTTGCTGATGACACAAAGATTTGCAACAGGGTTGACGTTCCTGGAGGGATCAGTCAAATGACAAATGATTTAGGTAAACTAAAAAAATGGTGGGAGCTGTGGCAATTGAGTTTTAATGTGGATAAGTGCAAGATAATGCACCTGGGACGTAAAAACCCAAAGGGCTGAATATAGAATATTTGATACATCTGAGGGTTGGGATTTAGGGGTTATTATTTCAGAGGATCTAAAGGTAAGTAGTCAATGTAATAGAGCAGCAGGAAATGCTGGCAGAATGCTTGGTTGTGTAGGGAGAGGTATTAGCAGTAGGAAAAGGGAAGTGCTCATGCCACTGTACAGAGCACTGGTGAGACCTCACTTGGAGTACTGTGTGCAGTACTGGAGACCGTATCTCCAGAAGGATATAGACATCTTAGAGAGAGTTCAGAGAAGGGCTACTAAAATGGTGTACGGCTTGAAGGAGAAAAGTTACCAGGAAAGGCTTAATGATCTTAACATGTACAGCTTGGAAAAAAGACGAGACAGAGGAGATATGATAGAAACATTTAAATACGGAAAGGGAATCCACAAGGCAGAGGAAGAGAGTATATTTAAAAGGAAACAAAGTAGCAAAACAAGAGGACATAGTCTTAGATTAGAGGGGCAAAGGTTTAAAAGTAACATCAGGAAGCATTATTTTACTGAGAGGGTGGTGGATACATGGAACAGTCTTCCAGTAGAAGTGGTAGAGACCAAAACAGTGATTGAATTTAAGCAAGCATGGGATAGGCATAAGGCTATCCTAAACAAAAGATAAATCCAGGTAAAGTATCCATGTAATTGGGCGACTAGATGGGCCGAAAGGTTCTTATCTGCCGACATTTTTCTATGTTTCTATCACATTAGACACCGTGCTGTACCTCATACACGCAGCAGGGGGCGCTCCTTTATACAGAATGGCAGCTTAACATTTCCCAATCACTAACCTCGAGTTACCAGAAGATTCCATATTAAAGATCATAAAAGCATAAAAAAAGCAAAATAAAAGATTAAATAAACAAAAATAAGATTCCCTGATAAAGATACTTTTTTATTGAAGAGAAATTGTGCATTAAGGGTCATTTTAGTATGGTTTTAGGTTTTTTGGGGTGTTGTAAACGTTGAAATCCCGGTGTGGTAACAGAAGTATTTTAGCAACTGGGACGGTTTTCTGGCACAGGAAGCGATTGGGATTTATTTGGCACCTGCAGGACCTTTGAAGTAGAATCCGCTGAGTCTGTGTGTTATGTGCTCTAAGGCGGAGGAGGGGGATCGAGAATGGAGATCAGGTTACAGAGGGATAGAGGAAAGTCGAAAGTTTTGCTAGAGGGTCCGGGGAATACTAGAGGGCCTTGCGGGAGAGAGTACTAGGGGCTCCTGGGGGGGGGAATATTAGGGTGTCCTGGGAAATTATTTTAGTGGGACGTGAGGGAAGAAATGACATGGGGTTCTTGGGAATAAAAGAATAGAACGAGATCCTGGGTAAAAGAACATATGGGGGGAGGGGAATAAAAAAAAAAACCAGGAATATGTGCTCGGGGGAGGGGTCTTCATGCGTGGGATTCCAGCGCTTTATAAATAAATGATTTGTTACACTCGTGAAGGTCAGTGACCCCAAAATCTCAGCTCGCGGCATGAAAAGAGGAAATGACATCACCCCGCGGGATTTATTTTAGGAAAGACAATGCCCGGTAAGGAAGTTTGGAGTCATCGCGCGGGTGGGGGGTTCACAGCGCTGGCGCAGCCTCAACTATGGAGTCATTACGACGAGAGAAAAAAAAAATCTAAATAAACAAGAGGTTCAGTAACCAGACGGATTCTCTGCCAGTGAGTCACCGTGCGGCGCATTACACGGCGGCGACTGCTGGAAATCTTACTAAAAAACAGCAAGAAGCCCCAGAGGCTGCGCGGGCACCGGGGGGGGGGGGGGCTTTCCCGGTTATCTGGATTCAGGCGATGCCGCAGGTTTTAGGTTTGTGTTGATCAGCTGTCCTCGACCCTCTAGATGGTTTGGAACTACATCTCCCATGATGCTCGGTCATTCATTAGATCCAGAACAGGGAGCCGACAACCTAACCACATCCACTACTACAGGGCTCAATTTCCACTCGCCTACAGCGAGTGGAAATTAAGTGAGGGCGAGTGGAAATGCACACACAGGCAGCACATTATTTCATGCTGCGTATTCCGGCAGTGCCACTGTGCAACCCCCCACCCCCCCCTTCCCCAGGCTGCACGGTGGCAGTGAACAGCTGTCTAACCTGACCCAGCTCGTCTGTCACTGGCAGAGGGGTGGAGAGGAGCTTCCCTGCCTCCTCGCTCTGCTCACACTGGGGTCCGATGACTGGGTATACATGTATCTGGGGTCCGATGACTTTGTATACATGTATCTGGGGTCTGATGTCTGGGAATACATGTATCTGGGGTCTGATGACTTGGTATACATATTATTTTTGTAACTTTATTCTAAAACCTTTAGCAGTGTAATTTTATGAGATAATTTAAGGGTGTGTGTTTAGGGGCAGAGATAAGGGCTGGGTAGGGGTTAGGTGGAGCAACTGGTGGCGAGTATCTCTCATGGCCTGGTTATTGGCTTGGGACTTGAAATTTTGAGCCCTGCACTACTAGATACCCTACAGTGCAGGAGGTCTGGCACAGGGAGATCAGTGCAACCACGCATTCATTTATAACATGACATGTGGTCAGATAATAACCTTTTTCGGCCCAATTCTACGGATCCTTTCCCTGAATTTATCTTTTATTTAGGATAAATTTAAGCCGATCTCATGCTGCCGGCTTAAACTCTATCACTGCTTTAGCCTCTACTGGAAGCTGCTCCATGTACCCATCACCCTCTCTGTAACACAATACAAACTGATAGAGATTCAAAGGGTTAAAAGTACCATCATTACAGATTTCAGTAGAGACTCGGAGGCAAATATTAAAATCCACAAAGATTAAAAAAAGATTTGCCTCCGAGTCTTTACTAAAATCTGGAATGAAATTAGAGATTCAGAGGTGAATATTTCTTCACGGATTCTAATAATTTCTCTACAGGTTTTAATAAAGAAATATTTAGCCTCCGAGTCTTTATTAGAAAAAAAAATTTAAATTTTTATTTTGTTATTCCAAGTCCCCTGGGATAATTCACGAATACATTATACCTGCAGATACCAAGTATTTGAGGCATATAGGATCAGCGGCGCCCCCTGCTGTCAGCCCACCTAATTCAGCAGCATAGAAAGAAAATAAAATGACAGACTCGTGACAGTGTTACAAAATCTTGTATTAATCGTCTCCCTTCACTTTTAATATAATACGATATGAAATATAGCCATGTTTTCTGGTGACGCAGGAGAAAAAAAATAATAATAAATACACGGTAGCATTTGAAAACACGAGGGCGTCTCCACCGTTACAACATCTGAAAACTACACGAGCAAATACCAGCATTTTCAAACATCAGATTTCAGTCAGGATTTTTTTTTGTCTCCTTTATATCTGTAAGCTTAAACACATGTAACAAACGTGCCATTTTATTAAAGACAAAAAAAAAAAAAAAAAAAAAAAAAGGTTTTGTATATTTTTTCTTCTTTAAAAAAATATGCATTGCATGGCGACATGGACGAGCCAAAAATATTCCTCTGTGCACTGGTTTTATACAGAAAATAAA
This sequence comes from Leptobrachium leishanense, assembly GCA_009667805.1. NCBI lineage: Eukaryota > Metazoa > Chordata > Amphibia > Anura > Megophryidae > Leptobrachium > Leptobrachium leishanense. Next base: position 80,291,950 of record CM019075.1, read on the forward strand.
AACACGATAACGAAAAGATAAAAATAAAAACATCCCACATGCTTTTATTTTTCTATTTTTTGCACAATGTAAGAAAGCCTGGATTTTTTGCATGCAAAAAAAAAAAAATATAAAAAATATACATATATATATATATATGAGAAATAAAATTACAAAAAAAAAAAGTTTTAATTCCTTTTTTCAAAAAAAGGATAGAGTGTGCATAAATATGCACCATGTAACTGATTAACCCTTCAAGTGCCGCAGGGTGCATAACTCATTAAGACCCAATCCCGGCACAGCCCTTGGCTCGAGGGGTTAAGTAGATGTGGAAGTATTTTTTTATTTCCATTTAGAATTCTGCGTCCCCCCGCCCCCCCTTTCCTCCCAGAGGAATACAGGTTTGCCTTTAACCCTTTCCTAGCTGTGAGCAAAGCAGCGAACAGGTTAAGCAGCCTAAGCAAACACACAATGTCGTCCCCCCCCCCCAAAAAAAATGAAAAAAATAAAGCACATTTCAGGCTCCAACATTAGTTTTTTTTTTATTTCTATAAAATGAGTGTTTTTAATGCGGCGTACACGTTTTGTACTTTTTACATCACGTCATCGATAGGCACGTTCGCACAGACACCAAGAGGTCAGGGTGTGGTCTTCACCGCAGGGTTTGTACCAGTTTTGGTGGTAATTTGGTTAAAACACCACATTTGGGGTTTATTCACTAAACTGCGAGCGGAGTTCAGCCAGCAAAGCAACAAAGTGTCTGCTTCAGCTTAAAATGACCATTTAGTAAGTAAACCCCAAGTGCCGGGACTGGAGGGTGAGCTGCTCGAGGGTGGTGGGCTGGAGGGTTGCAGGAGGCAGCTCTTTGACCAGCTGCGACCCCCAGAAGCCTCAGCCAGCTTTCAGCAGGGGCGGCCCTGAGGATGAGGAGGACGTAGTCTCAGACCAGCCAGGGGACGATATAAACACGACAAAGCACAGCGGCTCAGAGAGAGGATGAATGATGTAAGAGATCACCAGCTCTGACAGGACGGGACGAGCAAAAGGCCGCAAAGGCGAAAACAGCCCGAAACAAGCACAATGAACCCATGGACTAAAACTCTCATTATCCCCAGCCAACCAGTGGCAGAGCATGAGGAGATTGGATGCCCGCTGGTGGGACAGAGAGCTCGAGCAGCTCTTACTCGGCTCCGGGACATCATTTTCTGCCGAGTGACAATTTCGTGGGACATCCTTTGGAACCTACATGTCACACCATGTGATCTGCATCTCATAGGTTGTGTCTGCGTGCTCCTGCGTCTATGTATCCACACATCTGTGTCTGCCTGCGTCTGTGTGAGCGTCAATGTGAGTGTGCGTCTGTTTTTCCATGTCAGTGAGCGTCTGTGTCAATGTGTCTTGGCCAATGCGCGTCTGGCCGAATGGGCCAATGCGCGTCTGGCCGAATGGGCCAATGCGCGTCTGGCCGAATGGGCCAATGCGCGTCTGGCCGAATGGGCCAATGCGCGTCTGGCCGAATGGGCCAATGCGCGTCTGGCCGAATGGGCCAATGCGCGTCTGGCCGAATGGGTCAATGCGCGTCTGGCTGCAGCTTTGGTTAAAGTCAATACATTTTACCTGTCAATGAGACTTCTCACACTTTGTTGGATAAAGCGAGGCTTCTATTGGGGATATGGGGAGGGGGGTCACAACAGGCACGAGCCGCCGCCCCTCCCACACACACGAGGCACCTCCAGACACTGAACATAAAAACCTGAATCCTCCCATTTCGTTTTTGCACGTCTGCAAACACAGATTCACCAAACCACCACGAAGAACGGCGAGCACCAGGGCTAAGGCAAAGTATTAAAAGAGGTTGTGCAGCAGCCGTCAGGGGGAGGGTCACACCAAAACGTACCGAAACTCACGACAGCGACAACCAAAGCGTAAAGAATCGGGGGATATATACACACGTCTAGGAGCGCGTTCTCTGGGACAGGGACCAGGAGACAAAGGCACTGCCGCGTTGATACCGGCTCGCGGCCTGCACGCACGCGCACCGCCGCGCCACATGCGCACACTATGTACAAGATGCTCCTTTTTATGTCGGGCCCTGCAATCTATACAGGACGGGTCGGAAAACCGCAGCTCCTCATTTTAATACTGACTGGAGAAAAATTTACAGAACCAAAACGCGTCTTTATAAAGCACAAAAAAAGGATACATATATATTAAGGTGTGGGATGTAACGAGGTTAGTTATGGTTACCAGCCATAGCAACGAAACCAACAGAAAACACCAGAAGAGGACAACAATTCTTAACGTATGATCCTCTGCACGGAAACATCAAAACCCTCCGACTGGGCGGCGGAGAAACTCGGGAACACAAGTACAAAGACACCTCGACCTATTCCAATATCTATATCTACTGTATACCCACATCCACCCATATCACACCATGTATACCCACATCTACCCATATCACACCATGTATACCCACATCCACCCATATCACACCATGTATACCCACATCTACCCATATCTACCCATATCACACCATGTATACCCACATCCACCCATATCACACCATGTATACCCACATCCACCCATATCACACCATGTATACCCACATCTACCCATATCACACCATGTATACCCACATATCTATACCCACAAACATACCCACATCCATACCCAACCATGTATACATATATATCTCCATATCCGTATCAAATGTATACCCACATCTATCTATAGCCTTCCACCCATCCATAGCAAACCATGTATACCTATAGCAATCCATACCCAGCCAAGTATACCCCCACATCTATAACCATACCAATATCCACTCACCCAAAACCATTGATATATATATATATATATATACATACACTATTTTGGCACCTCTGATACGGGTCACATTCGTGTTTCGGCTATATAAAAACACCTGAGCATCTCAGAACCCTTTCTGCGTCCAGCCTGACGCTCACCTTCCTCTGCGCCGCCTCCACGCGGGTCTTTCGGAGAATAATGGCTGCTGTTAATCCCCACTTCAATCCTCAGTGAGCGGACCCTTAGGGTGGGGGTGGTATTGCAGACCCCCATCCCCTGGCCTGTGTGACGTGTCTTTAATTTCATGCAATGAGACCAATCAGAAGGAAGGAGATTCTGCCAGTTTACAAGATAACCCATGCGCTACTGTTTGTGACAGTGTGTGTGTGTTTGTGACGGGGCGTGGGGGTGTGTGTTTGTGACGGGGCGTGGGGGTGTGTGTTTGTGACGGGGCGTGGGGGTGTGTGTGTTTGTGACGGGGCGTGGGGGTGTGTGTTTGTGACGGGGCGTGGGGGTGTGTGTTTGTGACGGGGCGTGGGGGTGTGTGTTTGTGACGGGGCGTGGGGGTGTGTGTTTGTGACGGGGCGTGGGGGTGTGTGTTTGTGACGGGGCGTGGGGGTGTGTGTTTGTGACGGGGCGTGGGGGTGTGTGTTTGTGACGGGGCGTGTGTTTGTGACGGGGCGTGTGTTTGTGACGGGGCGTGTGTTTGTGACGGGGCGTGTGTTTGTGACGGGGCGTGTGTTTGTGACGGGGCGTGTGTTGTTTGTGACGGGGCGTGTGTTTGTGACGGGGCGTGTGTTTGTGACGGGGCGTGTGTTTGTGACGGGGCGTGTGTTTGTGACGGGGCGTGTGTTTGTGACGGGGTGTGTGTTTGTGACGGGGTGTGTGTTTGTGACGGGGTGTGTGTTTGTGACGGGGTGTGTGTTTGTGACGGGGTGTGTGTTTGTGACGGGGTGTGGGGGTGTGTGTGTTTGTGACGGGGTGTGGGTGTGTGTGTGTGTTGTGACGGGGTGTGTGGTGTGTGTGTGTTTGTGACGGGGTGGTGGGTGTGTGTGTGTTTGTGACGGGGTGTGGGGGTGTGTGTTTGTGACGGGGTGTGGGGGTGTGTGTTTGTGACGGGGTGTGGGGGTGTGTGTTTGTGACGGGGTGTGAGGGTGTGTGTTTGTGACGGGGTGTGGGGTGTGTGTTTGTGACGGGGTGTGGGGGTGTGTGTTTGTGACGGGGTGTGGGGGTGTGTGTTTGTGACGGGGTGTGGGGGTGTGTGTTTGTGACGGGGTGTGGGGGTGTGTGTTTGTGACGGGGTGTGGGGGTGTGTGTTTTGTGACGGGGTGTGTGTTTGTGACGGGGTGGGGGGGTGTGTGTTTTGTGACGGGGTGGGGGGCGTGTGTGTTTGTGACGGGGTGGGGGGCGTGTGTGTTTGTGACGGGGTGGGGGGCGTGTGTGTTTGTGACGGGGTGGGGGGCGTGTGTGTTTGTGACGGGGTGGGGGGCGTGTGTGTTTTGTGACGGGGTGGGGGGCGTGTGTGGGGGCGTGTCGGGGGGTGGGTGGGGTGTCGGGGTGTCGGAAAAGACCCGCTCCACCCAAAACAAAAACCTCTTTCCTGCGACAGAAGCTTTTTATTGGACGAGAAAAAAATGAAATGAACAGTGGGGGGGGGGGGGGGGGGGAAAACACACCTGACTCATCCTTCCTCCGACACATCCGTAAACATCTTCCGGAGCTTAAAGTGTGTGTGATATATCACTCACACACATGCAAACACATATATACACATATACACATATACACACTCCGCTATACAGTCATGTGCAAACACACTCATGAAGGCGAGATATATATATATATATATTATATACTCACATGACTATTAGTACAGGCGTGTAACACAGTCAGGTGATGTCGCCCTCTCAGGACGTGAGGGACGGTCATTATATTGCACTGCAATTCATCACTTGCCCCTCCAGGGCGCAAAGGTGCCCCCCCCGGCCAACCAGGGAATCTAAGGACCCGAGAGAGTCTCATGGTGCGGCAGACGCCCCTCGCTCCGCGCTGAGGACCCGCCGACTGCTACAATTCGCAAACCGGCCGCCGATCCAAAGCAAAACGTACGATAAAACCAAGACACATACACGAAACTGAATGGAACCGGGTGCCCTTAATAGTTGCTTTTATGTAAACATAAGGGACGATTAATACGAGGAAAAAACCACAAAGAAATAAAAAGGAGCAGTTTCTTATAATAAAAGTAATTAAAAGAAGCGACGCGGCCGGATTCCTGCGCTTTTGGTCACACGAGCTGAACCCATCGGACGGGTCAGAGGTGTATCGGCCTCCCACGGCAAAACCAAAAAAAATATATAGAAAGACAAAGTACTGAGGGGTCTCCTTGCTCCGAATGCGACGCTTCTCATCCAGGAAAGCCCCCCTCCTCCTGACAGGAGATACAAGGTAATGTATATATATATATTTGTGTAATAAAATAACAGGCGGTTTTATGATCCATCTTCAAGCACAGCTTTTACACCTTCACATTTTCTGCTTTCAAAAATAAAAGACAAAAAGCAGGTTTGTATTGTCTGGCGCGTCCGGGCGAGGACATCCCGGGGTCCCGACACTGGACCTGCAGCTCTGTGTGTCACGCCCAGCGCGTCAATAAAGTACCGTCACCTTCTAGATCGTAGAGGTTCTGTCCACACCGTCTGTGGGAACAGAGACATAAACCGGGTGTAATGGCAGAAAGAAAAACACACACACACGACATGGAGCAGAGAAGAGACAGCAAAACCGGGGCGAGGCCACAGCAAAACCGGGGCGAGGCCACAGCAAAACCGGGGCGAGGCCACAGCAAAACCGGGGCGAGGCCACAGCAAAACCGGGGCGAGGCCACAGCAAAACCGGGGCGAGGCCACAGCAAAACCGGGGCGAGGCCACAGCAAAACCGGGGCGAGGCCACAGCAAAAACCGGGGCGAGGCCACAGCAAAACCGGGGCGAGGCCACAGCAAAACCGGGGCGAGGCCACAGCAAAACCGGGGCGAGGCCACAGCAAAACCGGGGCGAGGCCACAGCAAAACCGGGGCGAGGCCACAGCAAAACCGGGGCGAGGCCACAGCAAAACCGGGGCGAGGCCACAGCAAAACCGGCGGGCGAGGCCACAGCAAAACCGGGGCGAGGCCACAGCAAAACCGGGGCGAGGCCACAGCAAAACCGGGGCGAGGCCACAGCAAAACAGGGGCGAGGCCACAGCAAAACAGGGGCGAGGCCACAGCAAAACAGGGGCGAGGCCACAGCAAAACGAGACGACATACAGAGACTGGCAGCAATAAGACACCACGTCAGCCGGCCTCGAGGTGACTCTGTATAAGCCTCTACTTGGCATTAGGATTAATCCCTTTTCCGCTCGTCTGGCGCGTTTTTGGTAGAGATGCGGCGCACGAGAGCCTGTCTCGCCGTCGCCTGTTTTGTTTCTGGCTGTGTAGGTCCTTACCGCCCAGAGCGTGCTCCGTCATGCTCAGACACAGGGATTCCAGGCGGTTATTGATATCCGGCTCAGTCACCGGGATCTGGAAGTCTGGGAGGAGGAAAAGGAAAACCATGAGAACTAGCAGGGATCAGTATCAAAATACCCCCCCCCCCGGTCACATTGCAGGACCCGCATACCGGTGCCTCCTGGCAGCGCTCCACGGGAGCCACAGTAACATCTGCTTAGAGGTTACACAGGTCTGGCTGTTCCCCAGCCCCAAACAGGACTGGTTTAATGGATTTTTCCATAGAGAGCACGGGCTACCACATACAACGCCGCAGCCACTGTGGTGATGCGCCATAACCCATGTATGAACGCTGGAGTAACCAGCGAGCAATAATGAGCGCCCTATTGTGGTCTGTCCGCATGGCGGTGCTGGCTGAGAGTCATACCTGGCTGCTGGAACATCAGCATGGTCTGCGGTGACGTGTGGACAGGCAGCGAGCGCGTCCTCTGCACCGAGCTGTGGCTGCGGCTCGGCATGCTGTTACTCCCACCGGGGTTTGCAAACCAAAGGTTCTGCCACAGGAAAAAAAAAATGGAAAAAAGAAAACTAAAACATGTATAAAAACACAGGGGAAGGTGATGGCACAAGGGGGCACGCCAGACGCATTGAAACTACATGTCCCATGATGCTCCAACAGGCTCAAGGCTTGCCAAAAAAAAAATCGTATTTTTCCTGTTTTGGGTAAATTGAAGAATTGCCCAATTCGCCGGCATCGAAATGGTCCCATTGGAAACTAGTCTATTCACAGAATAATGAGTTTAACCAAAATTCCAACTCGATGGGTTAAATCCAGAGATTCCCACAGGACGGAACAAACCCGTTTATTTTACAGTTTAACATTCTCTGCAAAAAAAAAAAATTTTTTTTAAAAAAAGGGCTTTTTTGTATTTAAGGTATTTTAGGAATACCGACCGCACGTCCAGACCAGACCCCCCCCCCCGGAAAATCTCCTCCCCGTCGCAGCCCTCTCCACCGCCAGAGGGGAAAACAGGAAATGTCTCTGCCGCCGGCTGCTCTCACTGACCCCCCCCCCCCACCTCCGAAAAAACTCAAAGGATCTAGACGTGAAGCAAAGACAAAAAAACGGGAAGACGGAATGGGGTAAACGCGACCCACGACGGACTCTCCATTACCGCGCGTCACGCAGCGCTAAAATCACCCGCAGCAGCAGGCGGAGGCTCATTTTGGATTTTGCCCACTTTATAACAGAAGGAAGACGTCACAAAGCGCAGGACACCGCGACGCACCTGGACGCATGATACGACGCGGAACTCAGAATATTGAGGGACGATGACCTCAGAGCTGCTCGTCTTCTGTTGCCAATGTCGGATCCCACCAGAAAGGGCACGACGTCTGAATTCCCGCCTCTTGGGTGACAGTCTGTGCCGTCCGTTTGGGGCAGCAGCAGGTGTGACTGGTTTGGGTTAGAGTCCTGCCGGTGCATCGTGCTTGACGCCCCAACCGGTCTCAATCTCTGGACGTATAGGAGATCCGTGTACAACTGACACCAAGGAGACCCCGATCTCCACCAGCTGTGCCGGGATAAGTTTGTGAGGTCTACCCAACCCACCAGTCTCCAGCATCCAGGTCCACCATGAAGATACAGCGGAGAGACGGGGAGCCAGGAAGGGCCTCGCAGCAAGAGATGCAAATTTTACCCCATTCTACAAGGACAATACCCCCCCTCCCCCGCAGGTTTCCAGCTCTGGTCACTCCGGACGTTTCAGCCAATCATCCAGCGGCTCTTGATGCCGAGAGCTCTGAGGGCCATTGGTGGGAGCTTATGCTTATGGCATGAGAGGAGCCGAATCCCCTGCACTCAGAGGCCTGAATGGTCCCCCCGAAATCCCTTAGAGGTTGAGGTGCATGTTGGTACCTTACTGATAATCCGGTAAGGGGGGGGGGGCGTCACCCGTCTCGCCTTCCAAGGGATCATAAAAAGTTATAGTTCCTACGTTTTAGCCTAAACTTACCTCCACCCCATGGTCCGGCAGGTCTCCGGATCACCATGCGTGGGTTCAGCCGTCCAAACCGGCATCACATTGAGACCTCGGGGGAGGGGAAGTGTGTGTCACTTCTCTCATTGTGTCCGGTATACGGCACGGATCTGCCCCAGAGCCACCGGCTGGCATAGCAGGGATGACATCTCAGAAGCCGCGCGTTCTCCAGACGCGGCTCAAGGGGAGCGGCGCACGGGCCGAGCACGCAGTGATCTGGCAAAGCTGCTCCGAAAAGCAGGACAACAGCAGCGATCCACTTTACAGGGGACGATCGCAGCGATCCACAAGATCCACAAAACACCCTTAATCTGACGCCCAGCCAATCCGTGAGTCAGCCGTATGCCGCAATACCTCCAAACAGAGCACTGATTGGCTGTGCCGGCCTGAGTGACAGCTGGTATGTTTAATTCCCTTTGCTGGGGTTAAAATGCAGAGTCCCCCCCCCCCAAAATGATCTGTCGAAACAAAGTGCGCCCCCTCCCGTAACAGGGGTCCAGTCGCAGCCCCCGCCATGAGAGATTGCCGAGCCAGGGCTACCATACAGAAAGCCAAGGTATTAGCGCTAGTCACATTAACCCCTTAGTGACGCAGGACCAATTTAATTTCCATCACTTCCTGCACCCACACGTTATGGCGGTTTTTAATTTTATAAAGAACAGATTTGGTTAATTTAATGCAACGTTTATATTTGAACAGGGGGCAGAAATAAACTGCAACCCCTCCCCCCACCTGTTCAGTCTAGTATTAAAACGCGTCTGGGTACCCACCTGTCTCCCTTGTTTCAGTATGGGGGGGTTGCTGGCTGCCGGTCTCTGCGCCGTTCCCAGGAGGCCGCTGGGGCCCAGCATGCCGAGCCGGCCGCTGGGGAGGTTCCTGCTTGGGATCGGAAACGGACGTGGGTTCCGTCGGGCGATTCCTGCACCTACAGATCCAGCTGTCGGTAAGGAATTGGACTGTCCGAACCCTCGGCTGCCGATCAACACATCGATACTGGAAAGTGAACAAAATCGGCGTTCAGGGAGCGGCAGAAAAAACACAGCACTGCGTATACATGCAACCTCTGCCAGCGTATCTATACACACACAGCGCTGCGTATACATGCAACCTCTGCCAGCGTATCTATACACACACAGCGCTGCGTATACATGCAACCTCTGCCAGCGTATTTATACACACAGCACTGCGTATACATGCAACCTCTGCCAGCGTATCTATACACACACAGCGCTGCGTATACATGCAACCTCTGCCAGCGTATCTGTACACACACAGCACTGCGTATACATGCAACCTCTGCCAGCGTATCTATACACACACAGCGCTGCGTATACATGCAACGTCTGCCAGCGTATCTATACACACACAGCGCTGCGTATACATGCAACGTCTGCCAGCGTATCTATACACACACAGCGCTGCGTATACATGCAACCTCTGCCAGCGTATCTATTACACACACAGCGCTGCGTATACATACGGCTGCAAGCGTATCTATACACACACCACACAGCAATGCGTATACATGCAACCTCTGCCAGCGTATCTATACACACACAGCGCTGCGTATACATGCAACGTCTGCCAGCGTATCTATACACACACAGCACTGCGTATACATGCAACCTCTGCCAGCGTATCTATTACACACACACAGCGCTGCGTATACATGCAACCTCTGCCAGCGTATCTATACACACACACAGCGCTGCGTATACATGCAACCTCTGCCAGCGTATCTATACACACACACAGCGCTGCGTATACATGCAACCTCTGCCAGCGTATCTATACACACACAGCGCTGCGTATACATGCAACCTCTGCCAGCGTATCTATACACACACACAGCGCATCTTTATCTGCTTGGAATTTTTCCCGGTTTTTGGAATATTAGCACATTATGAGACATTCCAGATTTTATGATCCGGGATACTCTGCCTGCGCCTCTGGTCATAAAGGGGTTAAGGAGGAAGAATGGCCGGCACGGCTGGCGTGCGCGGATTGCCCCGTGTCTCAGGCACCGCGCGGGGACAGGAATGTTTGACATTTGCTGCATTGAAGCGCGGGGTTTTCTGCTGCGTCCCGGAGCGGCGGATGGCGGGGAATGCGGGGTTTTCCAGCAGCTGATGAGATGCCGTCGCCATGGTAACCAACGCGCAGGAATACATACATATCAGAAAAACAACCTACTTTCTGGGCTGCCGGAACGCGGTGACATCCATCAGGGATTTCCGAGGGAAAGACCTGAAGAGTTTCTGCACTTGCTGTTTCCATGACAACAACCTCTTCTTCTGCGTCTCGGTAAATGACTGGGAAAACACGGAGACGTTAACGCTTTACACGCCGCAAAAAACACCATCTGACTGTGCAATGAAAGACAAGAAACGGGCGACTGGCCACATTAATAGGGTAATGCTATAAACACACACGCACAAAATGACCAACTAATGTATCCACCGTAGGGTCGCCATGTTTTCCTGGACACATACATTACCATTTCATGCAGAGGGGAGCACAGGGAAAAGTGCTGCCCTGCAACATGTATCATTCATATGCTGCAAGAATGAAATCAAGGCAGGTCACCCAGGATTCCTCAATCGCTTATCTGCATCGTATGAGTTATACATGCTGCGGGGCGCTATGTTTCATGCACTGCCCATCAGCATGAATGCACTATACGTGTCCAGGGAAACATGGCCGACTTAGAAACCCCCTAATCCATCACCTGTTCAACCTCCCCATCGTATATACTGCTCCCCCCACCCCACCCCAAACATGGCCAGGATGAAGGTACGTTCAGGAGACTCGCACGGCCTCCATATAAACACGACAGCAGGAGCCGGGTGCTCAGGATCGGCAAGTCCAGCGCTCGAATGAAATGGATTTATTGATTAAAAACAGGAGAAAGAGGGAAGTTACCATGGAAACCAGCGCCGAACCACGGCCATTGACCAAGGGAAAAACACATAATAAAATATATACACAGTGTATATAAATGCTCTCTGAAGGAAAGTGCAGGTATTGAAACAAGCTCTGGGAGGCAGCAACGATACAGTAATTAAGGGGTTAATAAAGAGGGGCCCCGGCAACCGAGGAATAAATACAGAATGTAAAGAAAACATAAAATAACTGACACCACTGTAACCCTTCCTGGAGAGGCGGGGCCACACTCACACCTCCATAAGGGCGGCCCTTCCTGGAGAGGCGGGGCCACACTCACACCTCCATAAGGGCAGCCCTTCCTGGAGAGGCGCGGCCCCACTCACACCTCCATAAAGGGCGGCCCTTCCTGGAGAGGCGGGGCCTCACTCGCACCTCCATAAGGGCGGCCCTTCCTGGAGAGGCGGGGCCCCACTCGCACCTCCCTAAGGGCGGCCCTTCCTGGAGAGGCAGGGCCCCACTCGCACCTCCCTAAGGGCGGCCCTTCCTGGAGAGGCAGGGCCCCACTCGCACCTCCCTAAGGGCGGCCCTTCCTGGAGAGGCGGGGCCCCACTCGCACCTCCCTAAGGGCGGCCCTTCCCGGAGAGGCGGGGCCCCACTCGCACCTCCCTAAGGGCGGCCCTTCCTGGAGAGGCAGGGCCCCACTCGCACCTCCCTAAGGGCGGCCCTTCCTGGAGAGGCGGGGCCCCACTCGCACCTCCCTAAGGGCGGCCCTTCCTGGAGAGGCGGGGCCACACTCGCACCTCCCTAAGGGCGGCCCTTCCTGGAGAGGCGGGGCCACACTCGCACCTCCCTAAGGGCGGCCCTTCCTGGAGAGGCGGACCTGGGTCAGATCAGGTTCTATGGGATTAAAACTAAAAAAGGTTCATGACATTAGGGGGAGTCGCAAACCTTGCATACACCCCCCTTGAAGTTTTGGAACTCCATTTCCCATGAGGTATTGTCATCACTGAGCATCATGGGAGATGTAGTTCCAAAACATCTAGGATGATGACTCCTTGCATCAAAGCAGGAGCGCGGCATAACCCTAAACCCAGACATTGTGACTTAACGAGGCCCAGCGAAAACAGACAGAAAGAACAAGAAACAAACAGAACAACAGGTAAAGGCGCCGCGTCACTCACTTCGTGTATGAGGCATTTGTCGATGAGCTGTAAGTACGAGCTGATGTTTTCCTCGTCAGGTCTGGAGACTAGGAGCTGGGTACAGACTGGAGAGAGGGGGGGGGGATGAATTACCTTTGACAGAAACGAACCGACCTAAAAAGACGACACTGATCTACGATTAACAGGATCCCAACGCAAAGACACAAACCTAAAACTAACACAATGCATGTCCTGTTAACACAGAGTGCGTTACCTTTGACCCCCAGGAACCTGGCGTTTAACCCCCTGCAAAGAAAGCTACAGCATTTAAACACTGCCCCCGTCAGATCAGCCAATCAAAGCGCGAGCCAGCCAGAGGATACGCTGGACACGCACACTGATTGGTTACGTAACAAAAGCATGAATTCAAGCGGCACCATTTGTCGTATGATGGAATCGGGAATCAGCCCCGTGGGTCCAATCTGTGCCCAGCAAGGAGGACGGTGCTCACCTTTACCCATGACTCTGGTAAACTGCCCTGGAAGGTCGCCTTCTGATAGCGGGACAGCTCCGGTCTCTCCCTCGCAATTCCCCAAATGGTGGTGCTGCTGGATCCCCCCAGAGGCGGCTTCCTTGCTTTCCGAACCCGGAATCTCCGTGCCGGCTGACTGGGAATCCGATTCCCTGTTATGATCCTCAGGGGTGGAGCTTTGGAAGGAGTACGTCTTGATAGGGGTGAGGATCATCTGATGCAGCTCCTGCAGCGGCCCCCGTAGATTTCCTCCATCTAGGATGTCCTGGTGAGGGGAGGCAGAGTGTGGGTTAAAAAAAAGAGGATATACGAGAGTGGGTGGTTTGACCGCGTAAAAGGTTTATAACGTGAGCAGTGAAAGACGTGAAAAGATCCATAGCCGGCCCAGGGCCTCCACTGCTGGAGCGAACACTCCCACCAGGAGCCTAAAGAGGTGTGTGTGTGGAGGTGTGTGTGTGTGTGTGTGTGGAGGTGTGTGTGTGTGGAGGTGTGTGTGTGTGGAGGTGTGTGTGTGTGTGTGGAGAGGTGTGTGTGTGTGTGTGGAGAGTGTGTGTGTGTGTGTGGAGAGGTGTGTGTGTGTGTGTGGAGAGGTGTGTGTGTGTGTGTGGAGAGGTGTGTGTGTGTGTGTGGAGAGGTGTGTGTGTGTGTGGAGAGGTGTGTGGTGTGTGTGGAGAGGTGTGTGTGTGTGTGTGTGTGTGTGGAGGTGTGTGTGTGTGGAGGTGTGTGTTGTGGAGGTGTGTGTGTGTGGAGGTGTGTGTGTGTGGAGGTGTGTGTGTGTGGAGGTGGTGTGTGTGTGGAGGTGTGTGTGTGTGTGTGGAGGTGTTGTGTGTGTGTGTGTGGAGGTGTGTGTGTGTGTGTGGAGGTGTGTGTGTGTGTGTGGAGGTGTGTGTGTGTGTGGAGGTGTGTGTGTGTGTGTGTGGAGGTGTGTGTGTGTGTGTGTGGAGGTGTGTGTGTGTGTGTGTGGGGGTGTGTGTTGTGTGTGGGGAGGTGTGTGTGTGTGTGGAGGTGTGTGTGTGTGTGGAGGTGTGTGTGTGTGTGGAGGTGTGTGTGTGTGGAGGTGTGTGTGTGTGTGGAGGTGTGTGTGTGTGTGGAGGTGTGTGTGTGTGTGTGGAGGTGTGTGTGTGTGTGTGGAGGTGTGTGTGTGTAGGTGTGTAGGTGTGTGTGTGTGTGTGTGTGTGTGGAGGTGTGTGTGTGTGTGTGTGTGTGTGTGGAGGTGTGTGTGTGTGTGTGTGGAGGTGTGTGTGGAGGTGTGTGTGTGTAGGTGTGTGTGTGTGTGGAGGTTGTGTGTGTGTGTGGAGGTGTAGGTGTGTAGGTGTGTGTGTGGAGGTGTGTGTGTGTGGAGGTGTGTGTGTGTGTAGAGGTGTAGGTGTGTAGGTGTGTGTGTGTGGAGGTGTGTGTGTGTGGAGGTGTGTGTGTGTGGAGGTGTGTGTGTGTGGAGGTGTGTGTGTGTGTGTGTGGAGGTGTGTGTGTGTGTGTGTGGAGGTGTGTGTGTGGAGGTGTGTGGTGTGTGTGTGGAGGGGTGTGTGTGTGTGTGTGTGTGTGTGGAGGGGTGTGTGTGTGTGTGTGTGTGTGTGGAGGTGTGTGTGTGTGTGTGTGGAGGTGTGTGTGTGTGTGGAGTGTGTGTGTGTGTGGAGGTGTGTGTGTGTGTGGAGGTGTGTGTGTGTGTGGAGGTGTGTGTGTGGAGGTGTGTGTGTGGAGGTGTGTGTGTGTGTGGAGGGTGTGTGTGTGTGTGGAGGTGTGTGTGTGTGTGGAGGTGTGTGTGTGTGTGGAGGTGTGTGTGTGTGTGGGAGGTGTAGGTGTGTAGGTGTGTAGGTGTGTAGGTGTGTGTGTGTGTTTTCGGAGCCAGCCACAAGTCAAAAGGAAACAAGAGGAGACACAGTTTAGAAATATCAGTTTGGCTCCTCGGGGGGGGGGGGGGGGGGAAATAAATAGCCTCCAGGAAAGGAGCCAACTGAAGGGCCCGAAGAGCCCCCAGCAGGTCTCGCTCAGCTAGCGCCTCGTGGGCATCTGTAAACGGTACCATGGCTAAAAGCCGGGCCTTAAGCCCGCCCGCGCCGCCGCGCCCGCCCGCCCTTCCACCAGGGAGTGAGCACAGAGAGTTTGTATACATTGTATCAGTCTATCACCTACAAAGAAATGTGTCATCCACAAAAGCTGCTACAAAAACACACAAAAAAACAAATGAGATATAGATTTTTTTTTTTTTGAAGGAACCCAAACCCCGTGGAATAAACGGAGACGCACCCTTTCTAATGACTTCAGGAGGTTGTGTCGCTCTTTTAATTTCTGAATACTGATGACTATTTTGTGGCGCGCACCTTTAGTGACGTTCTGAAAGAGAAGACAACACATCATGACAGAAAGACACACAAACCTCATGAAGTTACACAGCCATGGATGATTTATAAACACGTACACACACACACAAACACACAAACACACAAACACACAAACACACAAACACACAAACACACAAACACACAAACACACAAACACACAAACACACAAACACACAAACACACAAACACACGTACCTGCGCCTCCAGCTGGCATTCATTGAGTGACATCATCTCGTCGTACGTCATCTGGGAGAAGAGGGCTGCGTACTTGTGCAAACGGAGGCTTTTCAGCCAGGCGGGAACATCTGGGACGAGAGACGGGACTGGCTTAGACGCGCGACGGGAGCGCAGGAAACGTAAACGAATGACATGATTTAACTCAATGCTCCGACGCGTTCACCCAAATCACCACATAATAACCCCGCGTTCGGTCAGGATATAATCCTCCTTGACCAATGACATGGAAGAATATTAAAAGGGTCGCTCCGTTGCAGACCGTCCCCCTTCGATTTTCATACAGCCAATCAGTGAGCAGGTCAGCTGTATGCTCGTACTGAGTTATGATCGACACATGCGCAGATTGTCATTTCTGACTAATCGCTGCGTCCAATCGAAACAGGAACTGTCATTTTCGTAGTATATCCAGTCATGTGATCGCTGGTAGTTTTTGGACAGCAAACGATAAGCGGGTCATCAACTGAAAAGTCGATATCGGAGACTTTCACCCTCACTCCAGACAAACTAAGAATCAGACTAGCCTTCTGCAAAACGTTCAAGGTATAGTTTAGTTACTCTGAAGGCTTAACTTTAATTTTCACCGTGCACGCCTTCATCCTGACACTTATCTCCTTGTGCAGATCTATTCCACTTCTTGAAATGTGGCAATTTAGATGAACAGTGTGGTTTCTGTGTACATAAATTTCCATGAAGAAGAGGTGTGCCATCATGGGTCAGTGTATTTCTTTGTTAACACACGTTTCACTTTCCTTTTTATGGTTCGGACACACACACACAGATCCTCCTTGTGCAGATCTATTCCGCTTCTTGAAACGTGACAATATAAACATGCTGATTCGACGTACATAGATTTGTACAAGAACAACAGGATTACGGTCTTTTTCTGAACTACTTAGATTTATTTTAGAGCATTTTTCCTGTGCAGCAGGATCACATTATCTCTTTAGGCTACCCTTAGGCAATATGTACAATAGATTTCTTGGTTAACTCAGATTTCATTTTCATTATTACAGTCCAGCTCTCGTTCATCACACAGCTCCTTGTGCAGATCTATTCTCCTCCTTATATCTTGGTACTTAAGCACCAAAACGGTTCATGTTTTTCTACCTGGATTTTTACTAGAATAGGATAAAAATCTTTATCTGAACTTCTAATGTTAACTTTATAAAGGTTTTTTTCCTGTGAAAAGGAGGGCCCCCTCTCTGTAGGCTACTCGTGGGAAAAAAGGTTCAGTGTGTATCCAGGTTAACTCTGGTTTCACTTTCATTATTGTGGTTTGGCCCTCGATACACTCCCTTAGCTCCTCGTGCAGATCTATTCCACTCCTTGTAACTTGGCACAATAGTATACAGGTCTTTTATAAACCCAGTTTATTTTAGAGCATTTTCCTTGTGAAACCGTGGCATGCTATACCTGGAGGCTACCCATGGGCAAAAGCTTTAATGTATTTCTTAGTTGTCTCTGGTTTCACTTTCATTAGGCTGGGGTCAGACTAACGCATTTTTAACGTGCGTTTAGGCGCACTTAATCACGGCCGAAGTAGCAGCAAATGACGGGCAATGACGGCCAATATACGAAGTACGGCCGCACGAAAGTCCGGCCACGCAACGCTAGCGGCAAATGAATGCAGGTTTTCGAGAATGCAGAACCGCTAGTACTGACGTACAGAGTGCGCTGCGCCCGCATAGCGGCGTGTGTGCGTGATTAGGAGACGTCAGACGCTGCTCATGTCCGGCCAACATAACGTCCAGACACCCAAAGTTTACTGGTTTGGATCCGTAACAAATCACGCACGAAAATGCGGATCGTATGACCGTTTTCGCGCACTCCGTGAAAAAATACGTCAATGCGTTCGGACGCACTTTTTGACGGTCATTTGACCCTCTAGCCTTATTGTGGTTTGGCCCTCGATCCACACACTTCGCTCCTTGTGCAGATCTATTCCACTCACTGTAATTAACACAATAGTATACAGGTCTCTTTAATAAACCCAGTTTATTTTAGAGCATTTTCCTTGTGAAACAGTGGCATGCTATACCTGGAGGCTACCCTTGGGCAAAAGCTTTGATGTAAGTCTTCATTGACTCTGGTTTCACTTTCATTTTTAAAGTTTGGCCCTCGCTACTCACACTTTGCTCCTCGTGCAGATCTATTCCACTCCTTGCAACTTGTCAGAAAACACACAGCCTCACATTACATGAATAAAAATCCCTCTCATGATAAATAATATTTTAACTATAACGAATCTTGGATTTTCCCACAAAAACCTGAACATGTGAAAAGGCAGAGATCAACGGCTGAAAGCCCTGACCATTTTCTTGGAGGCCCCATATCTTCACGAGGTCCTCCACCACCAATGAGGTGGAGAAGGTCGAAAACTCAAACTATTATTACAGATTGAGAATGAAGTCGCAGCCCAGAAAATTCCCCTGGAAAGACGGAAGCTTGGGGTTCCTTTTGAGAAAATCCCACAGAAGATGCAGGACTTGAGTCTGGACCCGATTTTGTGAAGATCTCAGGAATGTGACCCCCCCCTTCTCCGGACCGCGCGCCCACTCACCTTTCATTCCGCTGCCTTCGTCTTGGAATGTATTGCGCGACATAGACGCATCTTCTAGGTGTTCGCTCCCGCCGCTTCCCGAAGAGGCGACGCTGCTTTGGGGCGACAGTGGGGCATGATCGGACGGGATGCCCTGGGTTCCTCTGGCTCGCAGGTCCTCGTGGGAAAGCCATCCGTGTCCTAGAGGCTGGTTTGGCACATTGATAGGAGGGGTGAGGGACACTGACCTTTTCAGAGGGCTGTGGTGTGTCTGGCCTGAGAGAACTGGGGGAAATTAATAGTAATAAAAAAAAATGAAATAATTGAAATAAAAAATAAGAAGCCCATACTGCGCTATTAACCCCAATTGCCTCCTTCACTTTCGGGGGGACAGGAAGTAGATTTTGCCCCTGCTCTGCCAGAGGAACTTCATAACGCTAGCACTTTATTCAGGGTGATCTCACGACGCGATACTTACTTATACATTTTATAAATGGTTTCGATTTCGCCATCTCGCTTTTGAATTTCTTTTTTGGGTCATTTTGTCGCCGACACGTGCAGCCCCGCACCCCAATATATTTATACCATTATTAAAGCTCTAGGTTAACTACTTTGTAGTTGAACCCATTTCACCACCAAGTGCTTTTTAAAACATGTGATGTGTATTTATTTAAATATAGTGAAATTGGAATTTGTCTAAAATTATTTTCCTCTTTAAACCATCTCACAACACTGAAAAAACTGCTCATTTTTAGTTTTTCTGGTATTGGTTTATCCTTTACAGGAATCTCACTGGGATGAAAGGTTGTAAACTCTAGACTGCGTCCCTTATCTGGGGCAATGTCGCACGAGGTCTGCATTATCAGCATACAGGCAGATGCAGTAAATGCGCTGCAGACATAAAATGGTGAGATCTACTTATGGGGGTTTGTAGTGGTCACTCAGAATGAGATTATTAGCAATGCAATATCTGTATGTGCCGCATAATGCCTGCGTATGGCAATTACAGCAACACCTTGTATCTGTATGTGCCGCATAATGCCTGTGTATGGCAATTACAGCAACACCTTGTATCTGTATGTGCTGCATAATGCCGGTGTATGGCAATTACAGCAACACCTTGTATCTGTATGTGCCGCATAATGCCTGTGTGTGGCAATTAAAGCAACACTCTATACTGTACAGGGATTTACACTCATTATAACCCCCAAATCTTATCCCTGTACAGCAGTGACTGACCCCACAACTCTCTATTCTGCCAAATCCCTGGCTGCTGGAATGTTGCAGTAAAGTTTGTTACAGTGAGGGTTGGGGCTGCTCCTTGCAGCTTTGTTACAGTGAGGGTTGGGGCTGCTCCTTGCAGCTTTGTTACAGTGAGGGTTGGGGCTGCTCCTTGCAGCTTTGTTACAGTGAGGGTTGGGGCTGCTCCTTGCAGCTTTGTTACAGTGAGGGTTGGGGCTGCTCCTTGCAGCTTTGTTACAGTGAGGGTTGGGGCTGCTCCTTGCAGCTTTGTTACAGTGAGGGTTGGGGCTGCTCCTTGCAGCTTTGTTACAGTGAGGGTTGGGGCTGCTCCTTGCAGCTTTGTTACAGTGAGGGTTGGGGCTGCTCCTTGCAGCTTTGTTACAGTGAGGGTTGGGGCTGCTCCTTGCAGCTTTGTTACAGTGAGGGTGGGACAAGGCTAAAAAGGGAATTACATTCCTCACCAGGGAGATCACTAATCTTGCATTAAAAACACATGAAAATGCGTTTTTATAAGCTAAATTTTGGTATTAATTATATTACAATAGAAGTGTCACTTATTCACATTTTTGGCTGTGACAAGGTTTTAAAAATAAGGAAATATTGAGATTAGACAATTACGTTTGGGCTTCTCCAACATTTAGGTTTAAATTTAGGAGACGTTGTCCAATGGGAAAAAAATCCCAATCTGAAAGGTCTGGCCAATTCAAATCTCACATATAAAAAGCATAATAAACAGCTTTCACGTTTATTCATTTTAAAATTCTGTTTAAATCCCTCTTCAGCAAAATTCAGTCAGTGCATTCTATAATATTAGGCACCACCCCCGAGGAACCCAGCTGTGAAGGTCCCACCCATGAGGACTTACTTGTGCTTGTGCTCGTTCCGATAGCGTTGATGGTGGCAGGGACGGAAGAGTAGAGGTTTAAGTGTCCGTTCTCACAGGCCGCGTTCTTTTCCTGCCAGCCGCAGGAGCTGACGCAGATCCCCGAGTCGCGCGAGTTCGGCCAGCCGTTCAGCTTGTCGTCAGAGTTCTGTCTTTGGTGGTAGTAATGCATCTGTCCGTAGTCCAGGGAGTCAGAGCGGCAGCGGCCCTGGGCGACAAAGTTACCCGACGTGCGGTCCTCCAGGTGGTTGAGCCACATGGCCAGGGCGCTGCGGTCGTCCAGGGAGGTGGCCGGGTGGATCAGGGCGTAGGACAGGAGCTGCCGGCTCTCTTCGATGTGCTGGTTGTGCTCGATCGAGTGGGCCAGGATCTTGGGCAGCAGCTTCATGTACTCCACTTTAGCGTCCACGTTGCCGGGCTTCAGCAGCGGCAGGTGGGTTAAGAGCTGAGAGATCACTTTGTCCTTGCATTCGTGCTGCCACTGGTTAATGATTGCTGGGAAACAAAAAACACCAAAAAGGCAAATGAGACGAGAGCCGCCTTCAACGTAACCCGCGACGGGCGGGAGAGAGCTGCAAGAGGACGGACAACTTTAGGCCAAACAAACAACAAAAAACACACACATGCCATAAAGGACTCTGGAGTTTGCAGAAAGGGGGGGGGGGGGATTAAAAAAAAAAAATAAAGCATTTTCTGACCCAAAATGTGCAATTTTCATACAGGGTTATTCAGAGAGCGGTGAAAACCAGGAGAATGACTGGAGAAGTGAAAATGCGAGGTTAAAATAGCCAAACCAGAAAAATTCTCCCACTTCTCACTTTCCAAATCGGCTATGTTGACCTAGAATTTTCACTTCTCCAGTCATTCTCCTTGTTTTCACCTCTCTCTGAATAACCCTGATGGACGACACAGCCAACAGCAGGGAGGAACAAGCACTACTACGCAACCCCAACCTTAACTTCTCCTTACCATGGCCGGAGGCGACGATTTCGATTTCAACAATTAATGCGAGTTAAAGGGATACTCTAGGCGACATGACCTAAGCTTTTTTTAGGTGGTCATGATGCCCTGAGTATGCCCTCGTCTTTCCCCCCTCCCTCCGCTCAGCCGAAAAAGCTGAAAACAGCTGAGAGACGCGGAGGACTTTACTCCGCCCTCCCAGCTGTCAGTCAGCAGAGCGGGATTCATATTTCCCGCTTCTGCCGAATATTGCCGAGTAGGAGATGTCATCGCGCTTTCAGCTTTCAGCACGATGACGTCTCCAACTCGCTGCAGTGGCTGGCGGCAGCCTGAGGATTAGTGTTGCGCGCATCCTCTTGCGCGCAACACTAATCCTCAGCAGATGGAGCCGGGAGGAAGCCTGCTGATTGGCTGGCTTACGTGAGAGGCGCGCATGCGCGCTTCTCACGTAAACCATAAACCAAGTGAAAGCAAGAAGGACGGGAGCGGAAGAGGGAGGTGAATATATATATATATATATATATATTATATTATATAATATATACACACACACCGCTGTTGGAAACAAGTAGGGCAAGTATTACAGTTAAGAGAAAAAAAAAAAAAAATCCCTACCTCGTTAGTGAGGGAATAGGTGTAGTTTAATGGAAAAAAAAACGGAGGGGGGGGGGGGGGATTAAAAAAAAATAATAAAGCATTTTCTGACCCAAAATGTGCAATTTTCATACAGGGTTATTCAGAGAGCGGTGAAAACCAGGAGAATGACTGGAGAAGTGAAAATGCGAGGTTAAAATAGCCAAACCAGAAAAATTCTCCCACTTATCTCACTTTCCAAATCGGCTATTTTGACCTAGAATTTTCACTTCTCCAGTCATTCTCCTGGTTTTCACCTCTCTCTGAATAACCCTGATAGTCTTCACCACTTATAGGACGACCCAGCCAACAGCAGGGAGGAACAAGCACTACTACGCAACCCCACCTTAACTTCTCCTTACCATGGCCGGAGGCGACGATTTCGATTTCAACAATTAATGCGAGTTAAAGGGATACTCTAGGCGACATGACCTAAGCTTTTTTTAGGTGGTCATGATGCCCTGAGTATGCCCTCGTCTTTCCCCCTCCCTCCGCTCAGCCGAAAAAGCTGAAAACAGCTGAGAGACGCGGAGGACTTTACTCCGCCCTCCCAGCTGTCAGTCAGCAGAGCGGGATTCATATTTCCGCTTCTGCCGAATATTGCCGAGTAGGAGATGTCATCGCGCTTTCAGCTTTCAGCACGATGACGTCTCCAACTCGCTGCAGTGGCTGGCGGCAGCCTGAGGATTAGTGTTGCGCGCATCCTCTTGCGCGCAACACTAATCCTCAGCAGATGGAGCCGGGAGGAAGCCTGCTGATTGGCTGGCTTACGTGAGAGGCGCGCATGCGCGCTTCTCACGTAAACCATAAACCAAGTGAAAGCAAGAAGGACGGGAGCGGAAGAGGGAGGTGAATATATATATATATATATATATATTATATTATATAATATATACACACACACCGCTGTTGGAAACAAGTAGGGCAAGTATTACAGTTAAGAGAAAAAAAAAAAAAAATCCCTACCTCGTTAGTGAGGGAATAGGTGTAGTTTAATGGAAAAAAAAACGGAGGGGGGGGGGGGGGGGGGGGAGGGGATTTTTGATTAGAGAGTTCCTTTAAGGCCGACCTTGATGGGAATAATAAAAATACGATGGACTGTGAAAGATTTCCATTTGACAAATACAGGAGCCAGGTATCTACGGCTTCCTAGACTTTACATCCAACACCTAAATTTTGGGATTTCACCATTAGAAAAAAAAAAAAGGAAATCTATATATATTCTAAATAAATTATAATATTTATTAAGCGCCGACACATTCCGCAGCGATGTACAAGCTGCAATGAGTAAAGACAAAATATATAACAAATATACAATAACTGCTGACGACTCAAAACTAAGCATTTGGCTCCTGTATTTAACATAAAAGGCCGGCTTTATACTGTAAATACGACTATATCGTAAACAATACCGGCGTCCAAATAACTGGCAAAAATAAAAGCTAAAAATTAAAATATAAATAAAGAATAATAAAAAAATATATAATGAAAGATCCATTTCAAAACTGAACACTCGCAGCTTCACGACGAGAAAACTGCGAACACCAGGGGCGGAGGGGGGGGGGGGGGTAAGCAAGAAAAAACATCTAAAAAAAAAATAAAAAATAAAAAAATTTAAATAATATTTACAAAAATTACAAAAACCTAAAAGGGGAGGGAGTAGAGAGCAGAAATAAAAAAAAAAATCTAGGCAGACGCCGCCAGATAAATGTCACAACCAAACAAATTAATATGAGCGATAGGGACGCGGAGGCCGCGTGTTTCACGAACGACGCGTCACATACTGCCCGTCCAAAACACAAAGCTCGCGTGAAGCGCGGCGCAGCAACGTGTTTACAAAGCAGACAGCGGAGCCAGGCAGCGCTTTCCATATATTGGCCTGTGTATAATATGCCAGGCAGAAGTTTCTATATAGGGTCATGTACAGAAAGACCGGATGTTAGGAGCAAGGCAGCAGCTTATATAAAAGGTTTATTTATATATAGAATAAACCTGGATTTTAGGAGAAAGCCATCTTTTTCCATATAGGTTTTTGCACAATGAGCCAGGATTTTAGGAGCCAGGGTCAACCTGCCGCCTGGATTTGTCATTCCTGGATATCGTCCAGCAGTCCCAGGTACAATGTGATTGTGCGCAGATATCTCACGCAGACGCCAGGGTCCCCTACGAATCTATATAACAAAACTAAAAACTGTACCAGGATCTTGTGGGCCTGGCCCGGATCCCACACGTTACATGGGAAACACATGATCCGGTGCCTGCGCACGGTGCCAGCCATCAATACGGCAGACGCAGCCGGGAGAACGTTCCGCAGCAGACGCTAAATATTGATGAAACAAACTAGGACAACATGTCACGCGAACGCCCAGACGTGCAGATGGCACCGCGAGGCAGAACACACAACATAAAACACAAAGCAGAACAGTATTAGAACACCGACACTACATTAACAGAGAAGAGACGCACCGACACTGCGTTAACAGAGAAGAGACGCACCGACACTACATTAACAGAGAGGGGACGCACCGACACTGCGTTACCAGAGAGGGGACGCACCGACACTGCGTTACCAGAGGGGACGCACCGACACTGCGTTACCAGAGAGGGGACGCACCGACACTGCGTTACCAGAGAGGGGACGCACCGACACTGCGTTACCAGAGAGGGGACGCACCGACACTGCGTTACCAGAGAGGGGACGCACCGACACTGCGTTACCAGAGAGGGGACGCACCGACACTGCGTTACCAGAGAGGGGACGCACCGACACTGCGTTACCAGAGAGGGGACGCACCGACACTGCGTTACCAGAGAGGGGACGCACCGACACTGCGTTACAGAGAGGGGACGCACCGACACTGCGTTAACAGAGAAGAGACGCACCGACACTGCGTTACCAGAGAAGAGACGCACCGACACTGCGTTAACAGAGAAGAGACGCACCGACACTGCGTTAACAGAGAAGAGACGCACCGACACTGCGTTAACAGAGAAGAGACGCACCGACACTGCGTTAACAGAGAAGAGACGCACCGACACTGCGTTAACAGAGAAGAGACGCACCGACACTGCGTTAACAGAGAAGAGACGCACCGACACTGCGTTAACAGAGAAGAGACGCACCGACACTGCGTTAACAGAGAAGAGACGCACCGACACTGCGTTACCAGAGAAGAGACGCACCGACACTGCGTTAACAGAGAAGAGACGCACCGACACTGCGTTAACAGAGAAGAGACGCACCGACACTGCGTTAACAGAGAAGAGACGCACCGACACTGCGTTAACAGAGAAGAGACGCACCGACACTGCGTTAACAGAGAAGAGACGCACCGACACTGCGTTAACAGAGAAGAGACGCACCGACACTGCGTTAACAGAGAAGAGACGCACCGACACTGCGTTAACAGAGAAGAGACGCACCGACACAGCGTTACCAGAGAAGGGACGCACACAGACACAGCGTTACCAGAGAAGGGACGCACACAGACACAGCGTTACCAGAGAGGGGACGCACACAGACACAGCGTTACCAGAGAGGGGACGCACACAGACACAGCGTTACCAGAGAGGGGACGCACACAGACACAGCGTTACCAGAGAGGGGACGCACACAGACACAGCGTTACCAGAGAGGGGACGCACACAGACACAGCGTTACCAGAGAGGGGACGCACACAGACACAGCGTTACCAGAGAGGGGACGCACACAGACACAGCGTTACCAGAGAGGGGACGCACACAGACACAGCGTTACCAGAGAGGGGACGCACACAGACACAGCGTTACCAGAGAGGGGACGCACACAGACACAGCGTTACCAGAGAGGGGACGCACACAGACACAGCGTTACCAGAGAGGGGACGCACACAGACACAGCGTTACCAGAGAGGGGACGCACACAGACACAGCGTTACCAGAGAGGGGACGCACACAGACACAGCGTTACCAGAGAGGGGACGCACACAGACACAGCGTTACCAGAGAGGGGACGCACACAGACACAGCGTTACCAGAGAGGGGACGCACACAGACACAGCGTTACCAGAGAGGGGACGCACACAGACACAGCGTTACCAGAGAGGGGACGCACACAGACACAGCGTTACCAGAGAGGGGACGCACACAGACACAGCGTTACCAGAGAGGGGACGCACACAGACACAGCGTTACCAGAGAGGACACACACAGACACAGCGTTACCAGAGAGAGGACACACAGACACAGCAGCGTTACCAGAGAGGACACACAGACACAGCGTTACCAGAGAGGACACACAGACACAGCGTTACAGAGAGGGGACGCACACAGACACAGCGTTACCAGAGAGGACACACAGACACAGCGTTACCAGAGAGGACACACAGACACAGCGTTACCAGAGAGGACACACAGACACAGCGTTACCAGAGAGGACACACAGACACAGCGTTACCAGAGAGGACACACAGACACAGCGTTACCAGAGAGGACACACAGACACAGCGTTACCAGAGAGGACACACAGACACAGCGTTACCAGAGAGGACACACAGACACAGCTGCTGTAAGGTGTGCTCTATCCCCACCATCCATTGAACTTTATAATGCAGGGCGCAGACAATGGCAGCGTCCCTTGTAGTGATGGAGTGGCCGCGGGGCCAATACTTTCCACTTGCGACGGGCGAAAATAAGTTCCAAGTGCGGCCACAACAGCAGAAGCCCTTATCTCAGGAGCAACACGGCCCACTGCTGGCACCCTGAAACTAGACGTCCTAGATACTCAGTGTGCAGTTCTGCTCCTTGGAGCCCCCACCAGGTTAAACCATGAAATGAGTAGAAGGAGACACCGCCTATAGAATAGAAATTATATATATATATTTATATCTCTCATATGCTTAACACACATAGGGACTATTTTTTTACGTAAAAAATAACTTTCTTTGTATTGTGAATTTGACCGGCATGTATCAGTATACTGTGACAATTACTGGCAGACAAGCTGATGTACCATACAGAAATGTGCACTCCACGCGCCTAAAGGGTTACTCTTTTACTAGCATTTCTGTGCAGGTAGCGCACGTTTGCGTCCCTTTACGGTAGTATAAAATCAGACAGTAAACACACGACACAAGCGGAGTCTACAGACACACAAAGTCACTGACACAGGTTTATAAAGGATTACATAGAATTATAGACAAGCCGACGTCTAACTCTGCGTCACGCTGCATTAAATCCCCGTCTCTGGGCGTCAACAGGTGAGTCGCCCGGGTATAAATATCCTGTCTTCACGTGTGCGGGATATTCTCGTCGGCCGTTGCATGACCAGCTTATTAAATAGGGATAGACCAATCTATCAGATTGCAGATTATCGGCTGCCGATATTCAGAAAACTGATATCGGTATCGGCATTTTATTTGCCGATATTTGGACAAGTTGGCTCACTGCAGCTGCGACACTCAAGATCGCACAGAACTGCGCAAATCCAGGGCTTCTCTCACATCAGGCTGTAAGCCCTCACTGCAGAACGTCCCCTGCTCACTGACCGTATTGCGCATGAGCGTGATGACAATAGAAATGGGGCTTCCCTCCCATCTGGCAGGGAATTCCCTATACAGGAGATGCAGGGGGGTCTATTTCCTACAGCAGGGTCCAGCAACCTGGGCCCTCCAGATGTTTTGCAACTGCATTTTCCATGAGGCTCCAAGAACCTAATGAGAAGCTGAGCATCATGGGAGATGTAATTCCAAAACATGTGGGGCGATATTACAAAGTCACGGCTAACTAAACTTAACCTCATATAGACTGTAATGGCTCTGGTACGTTTACAACAGCTCTGGTTAAGTTAGCACCAACGTTGTAATATAACCCTTGGAGGGCCAAGGTTGCCGAACCCCTTACATACAGGGTCATATGAGGGATCTTTAAGAAAAGCCAAAGACACAGTCTTATCGTTTGTAAAAATAAAAGCTTAAATAAAATAAAAATTCTTATTAAATTGAATAAACAAAGTGGATGTGGTGCAATGTTTACATGTTAAACACATTGAGTTCATGGCATAATGTCAGATTTGTGCTGGTTTTTTTCACAACTTTAAAATTTACAGAATATCGGCACCAAATATCGGCTATCGGCCAGAAAAGCTGCCGATAACCGGTATCGGCCCTGAAAAAATGATATCGGTCTACCCTACTATTAATGGCCGCTTCGTGTGACCATGCGCACGGCCCAGCGAGTCACTGAGAGCGCGGATGCTTTTAATCCACGACTGAACCCGATTCCCTCTCGCGGCGCGGGACAGTAACCATTGCGGTGTGCGCCGTCCAACACCTTCATATCCCAACAAACATGCAAAGAACACAGACAAGATACAGTGCGCTGTGCCGAGGGAAACCTCACCGACTCGCAGGAGAACAGAGAGCTTTAATGTGAGCAACACAACTCTGCGTCTGGAGGGAGGTTTAAAGGTACGAATCCCGATGCTGGAATAATGTCCCCTTATACATACTGCGCCATGAAAACCACAGCAAGGATTCCCCGAAAACACACGAGCCCAGGGACCCCCCCCCATGTGCCATAATCCCGAATCACACAGATATAACACGACCCCCTCCCCGACACAAATCACAGATATAGCCCGACCCCCTCCGACAAAAAAAATCAGATATAGCCCGACCCCTCCGACACACAAATCACACGGATATAACCCGACCCCCCCCCCCGACACAAATCACAGATATAACCCAACCCCTCCCTGACACAAATCACACAGATATAACCCGACCCCTCCCTGACACAAATCACACAGATATAACCCGACCCCTCCCCGACACAAATCACACAGATATAACCCGACCCCTCCCCGACACAAATCACACAGATATACCCGACCCCTCCGACACAAATCACACAGATATAACCCGACCCCTCCCTGACACAAATCACACAGATATAACCCGACCCCTCCCTGACACAAATCACACAGATATAACCCGACCCCTCCCTGACACAAATCACACAGATATAACCCGACCCCTCCCCGACACAAATCACACAGATATAACCCGACCCCTCCCTGACACAAATCACACAGATATAACCCGACCCCTCCCCGACACAAATCACACAGATATAACCCGACCCCTCCGACACAAATCACACAGATATAACCCGACCCCTCCCTGACACAAATCACACAGATATAACCCGACCCCTCCCCGACACAAATCACAGATATAACCCGACCCCTCCGACACAAATCACACAGATATAACCCGACCCCTCCGACACAAATCACACAGATATAACCCGACCCCTCCCTGACACAAATCACACAGATATAACCCGACCCCTCCCTGACACAAATCACACAGATATAACCCGACCCCTCCCCGACACAAATCACACAGATATAACCCGACCCCTCCCGACACAAATCACAGATATAACCCGACCCCTCCCTGACACAAATCACACAGATATAACCCGACCCCTCCCTGACACAAATCACACAGATATAACCCGACCCCTCCCTGACACAAATCACAGATATAACCCGACCCCTCCGACCCCTCCCCGACACAAATCACACAGATATAACCCGACCCCTCGCCGTTGCTTTAATTGAGCGCTATGTGTCGCCTCCCCTTTACAATTCGATGGTAAATCATAACGCAGGGAAACACGGCGGATCGATTCCTCCTGCGAGAATAACAAGACGCCCCTCGGAAACCGTTTAGATGGAGCCAAAGGACATTTCGGGAAACATGTTTACGTGAAAACGCTGCGCCCCAAGCCAGATTGCCCAATACCTTCAGCTCGCCCGCCACAACGTCACCCCATAATTACATATTAAAAATAACGAGAGGACTCAGCATGACGGGCGTCCAAAAATATCTGCCCGGAAGGACCGAGTCCACCCGAACGAGCAAGACCGGATGTGGGATCCTCGTCAGAAGCCAAACGTGCGAGACGACATCCAGACAGGACCGCACACCCCTGAATACATGGAAGAGCCCCTAAAACGACACCCGCACACCCTGAATACATGGAGGAGCCCCTAAAAACACCCACCCTGAATATATGGAGGAGCCCCTAAAAAGACACCCGCACACCCTGAATATATGGAGGAGCCCCTAAAAACACCCACCCTGAATATATGGAGGAGCCCCTAAAAAGACACCCGCACACCCTGAATATATGGAGGAACCCCTAAAAACACCCAACCTGAATATATGGAGGAGCCCCAAAAAAGACACCCGCACACCATGAATATATGAGGAGCCCCTAAAAACACACCCTGAATATATGGAGGAGCCCCTAAAAAGACACCCGCACACCCTGAATATATGGAGGAACCCCTAAAAACACACCCACACACCCTGAATATATGGAGGAACCCCTAAAAACACACCCACACACACTGAATATATAGAGGAACCCCTAAAAAAGACACCCGCACACCCTGAATATATAGGAGGAGCCCCTAAAAAGACACACGCACACCCTGAATATATGGAGGAGCCCCTAAAAACACATGACAACAAATCAAAATACTAAGTTGCAATAATTAATAAAGGGCGCCTGGTCATAAATTATCTGGGGGAAATGGCAAAAAAACATCCGTAAACCCACCTGCCCCCCCCCCCAAAAAAAGAAATCCTGTCCCCTGTTTTGGGTGTATGTTTTCCCACCTCACAGCGAGTGGAAGGTTTTCCGTCACAGGGCGAGCGAGAGGTTTTATTAAACAAACATGGAATTAAAAAAAGACACAAATATTATGAAAACAAATCTTTACACGTAATAAATATCTTTATCCTGATTTATAAACCCGTTAATTCAGGAGGAGGAATCCATTAAAAGGGGTCTGAGGGAGCGCGGGGGGACCTCGCAGCAGGGGGGGGGGGCAGGGTGTTCCCGACATTCGGAGCTGCAGCTTTCGTTTATTGTTACCATTAGATCAGTGAAGAAAAATGTATGAAGAATGATTTTCCACGAGTAACATCCCCGGTGGAAATGAGAGAAGGAAAAGTTTGGGGGGAGGGAGGGGGAGAGGGGCCACAAACACAGAAACTTTTTGCTCCGAGGCGTCTGAATCAGCTGGAATCCTACGAGCCGGAGCGAGGAATGTGCCGCGTTTCCACACGGCTTCCCAGGATCCCAAATGACGCTGGTCCGGCGCATTCCTGCGCTTTTAGATCACCGGGGATGGAGGCGGAAATGGCAAGCGGCGGCTGCTGGACTCCGACAGGGGGATATTTATAAATGCCCTGACAGGCGCAGCTCCGGGAGCCCCACTTTAACCCGTCTCCAACGCCCGGCGGCAACAATATAACCTGTCTCCAATGCCCCACTACGCCCGGCAGTAACAAACCCCCAATGCTACGCCCGGCGGTAACAATATACCACCCCCACCCCGCTACGCCCAGCCGATACAATATAACCACCCACCCCCTCCACTGCAACGCCCAGCCAATACAATATAACCACCCACCGCAACGCCCAGCGGCTACAATATAACCACCCACAACAATATATCACCCCGCTACCCCAGCAACTACAATCCAACGCTTGCTACACCAACAGATACAATGTAACACCAAATTATGCCGGCAGATAGTATATAACACCTGCTATTCCATGGATACAATGTAACACCCGCTGCTACAATGTGACGGCGCAGACCGCGGGACACCTCGGGTGACGGAGCTAGTCACCCCATGACGCGCAGTGTCTGGGAAGGAGTAATTCTGAAATAAATGCAAAAGAGGAAATCGTAGAATTAGAAGCAGTTGTCATGGAAACCAATGAAAAGGGATCTCTACCCATAGTGCACCTCACCTCTGTGTATTGTAACTGGACGCAGAGTTTGAGTCGGTTAAAGAGTCGACTCATGAGGAGTATTTCTGGTGCCGGAGAGGGACGTCACGGAGGGGGGGGGGGGGGGGGCACAGTGCCTCCAAAGAATTCCAGTAATCAGCCAGAACCAAACTTTCGTGGATCCGAGTGTTCTGGGACCGGCGTAACGATGAGCAGACAGACTCGTTCCACGCACCATGTCTCAGCATCCAGGTTGCGAAGCAACGTTTTCCCCCTTAATGAGTTCCCTGGATGCCGTTGTCATGGTAACCCAACGCCACTTTTGCTGCCGATGTGCACGCTTTCACAATCAGGTGGTTTTATCGGCGCAGGAAACCACGAAACCGCAGTCACCCCATTAAAAAAATAAAATAAAAAAAAATCAAGCCCAATGCCCGCCGGCACCGAGCCGAAAGCACAGCTTTGCCCTTTAATATCTCACCCACTGTACATAACGCAAATTATCTTTTATGCAATTCCTTTTATGACATTTAAAAAATTATATTAAATCATTCTAAATTTAGTATTATGTTTTTTGTATAACTCAAGTTTTAGAATTCTAAGTTTTAATACTATTTTTATACACGTCAAGTTATATTACCGTAATTCCATTTTATTTTACATAATTCTATTTAATTTTTCAACAGAATCATGTAAAATAAAATGCAATTACAGAAATATAAACTTGAATTGTATAAAACAAAAATTACTATATAAAAAGATATAATTTTATACAATTCAAGTTATATTTCTGCAAATTCCAGTTATACAATTTTTTTATTAACTATAGAAATCCAATTATAATTTTTAGAAATTAAACATTTTGAATTGCTGTGATGTGCAAGTGGCTCCTGCAATAATAAACCTTATTGGTTATTGCGTGGAGGCTTTTTATTTCATTTTTTGTCCGCCACCACAACCCAAGCAAGGAGAGATAGCAATCTATATAGATCTAGGCATCTGGACCAACACGGCTTATCTAACTAACACACACACACACACACACACACACAATTATTGTGCATTAAACAAACCTTCATTTCCGTGAAATGGAAGAGGCTTTAACATTAACACTGCCGACGTGCGCAGGCGTAACGGTTTAATAAGTAGCGCGGGGCTTGCAATTCCAGGGAGGAAGTAGCCACAAGCTGGATAGAGTTTGGGAATCCTTGGTGTGGCATTTATGGGGTTAAATAAATCCAGGGGGCAGGTAGTCACTGGCTCCTGGAGTCACACCTCTGGATCATTCTATACAATCCTATACAGGAGCCCTTGGCTCGGCACATGGAAACAGGCGCACTGCCCCCCCCCCCCCCCAGGTTTCCGAGACGTTCCCTTGGCTTGCTGGGTATCTATACCACCAAACCATCACGTCACTCGCATGATCAGACAATCGTGTTCTTCAGGACCAGCAGATCCAATCTGCCACTGATCCGCATCGGAAGATTGATGATAAGTGACAAAAGACGGCAGTCAATAAAGTTCATAAAATAAAAAACAAACCTCTGATAACGGCTTAAGGGGGGGTTCAGAATTAGAGGGTTTTTTTAATAAGGGAAGTGCAGTCGTGAAGGACACATTTCGGAGGCTCCGTGCACTGGTCGGAGAGCACGCTCATAGTATGTCTGGTGATCTGCTCCGGGCTCGGTCAAAGAACGAGCCGAAATTAAAGGACGGCTGCACTACGTTAATCCCTGCGCGTTTCACTGCTCCACCAGCACAAAGGAAGACTAATCTTGGTCAAAACGTAGTCTATTTGGTGACGGTGGAGGAATAAAACATCCAGCGCAGTGGAGGCTCGTCCATAGGGAAGTTAGGAGAAGCTTTTGCCTCGAGAATTAGCTAAACATTAATTTTGGGGGATGCTGCCACTGGACGTTCCTGCAGAGTAGAGCGCTGCACTGTTTGTCCCGATTTAGGGACTTTTCTTGAAGTCTGCCCTGTCTGGGGGCTCTTTGCACATGCTCTGTCTGTTCCTGTAAGACATCTCTAAGATTTTTCCCATTTACTTTCATGGAGGGCGTTGCAACCAAGAGGCCCTTGATCAGTGATGGTGAATCTTGGCACCCCAGACGTTTCAGAAATACATGATGCTTAGCCATACACAAATCAGACTGAGCATCATGGGAAATGTAGTGCAGAAACATCTTGAGTGCCAAGGTTCGCCACGACCGTCAAGACAGAAGAGCTCCGATTGGTTCACAGCCTCGGGAGGCAGGATCCTGGCATTACTGTTGGCTTCCCTTTCTCTGGCTGGAATACAGGCATAATGCCAAGAGGCAGCCGCATTTCCCCGTTCCCTCTACCCCCCCTGCATGGTGGCACCCCAGGGGGCTCATGCCCTGTACATGGGAGTACCAGGGTACTCTTTATGTTGTTTTTCACATACAGGGCCACTCCTCCTCCTTTCCTACCTTCTGTCTTTTCTATATAAAAACAAACCAAATAAAAGTGAGCGAGGTGAACATAGAGTCAGTTTGGGTTACGCTAACATTTGGCAATCATACAGTAGCTCGTGTAGGTGTGATCTATAGACCCCCTGGACAAGTAGAAGAGCTAGATAATCTGCTGTTTGAGGAAATAGCCAAAATGGCAATAAGGGGGAAGTTATTATCATGGGGGACTTTAATCTTCCTGATGTGAACTGGAAAACCAAAATAGCTGGGTGCACCAGGAGTACAAATATTCTAAACTCCCTACTGGGATTATCTCTAACACAAGTAGTTGAGGAGCCGACCCGTAAAGAGGCCATATTGGATTTAATACTCACAAATGGAGGTTTGGTATCGGACGTTGTTGTAGGTGAAAATTTGGGATCTAGTGATCACCAGTCAGTGTGGTTTAATATAAGAACAGGGATGGAGCCGCACCACACAAAAACAAAAGTTTTAGACTTTAACCACTTCAATGCTAAGGACGCGCTCAGCGCGTCCTCAGCATTGCCCCTGGTATGCGGAGGACGCGCTGAGCGCGTCCTCGCATTGGGGTCAGCGTTCGGCCGGGTTCCGGCCGATCGCTGGCCCCTCCGGTGCGGGCTGACATCCTGGATGTCAGCCCGGCATCCGGAGCAGTGGCCGCCATTGTTATGTGTCATCGCGCCCCCGCGATGACACATAATTCAGGCGCCCCCCCCGCATGTGCGGAGGAGGCGCCTGAAAGGGAGGGGGGGGAGGTCCTTCGGACCTCTCTCCCTCCCGATCGGCGGCTCACAGGGGCTTAACCCAGGCATCATTTGGAAGGGCACAGCCTGCCCTTCCAAATGATGCCTGGCATTAACCCCTGGGGAGCTGGATCGCAAATCGGCGCTGAAAAGCGCCGATTTGCGATCCTTCCCGGGAGCTGGCCGACATCTTGGATGTCGGCCAAGCTTCCGGGAACTCCCCCAGAGGACTGGCGTCATCGTGCGCAGCACGATGACGCCAGTCCTAGCATTAACCCCTAACTGCCACGAAGTGTGGAGATAGGGAGTTCCAATGAACTCCCTATCTCCCGATCCGTGGCAGTTAGGGGTTAAATTTTGATATCGTTGGATCGGCCAGAGCATGGCCGTTCCAACGATACCAAACATGAAAGTAAAAAAAAATGTAAAAAAAAATAAAAATAAAAATAAAAATAAAAAAAAATTAAAAAAAAAATTAAAAAAAAAAAAAAAATAAACACTTTTTTTTTTTGTTTTTTGTTTTGTTAATGCAGCAATATTGTTCCCATTTCAATTATAATGTGAACAATAATGCTGCATTAACGATTTTTGTATGCGGTGCGTTTGTTAAAAATGGTGTCATTTTCCCCAAAAAAAAATGTAACGAGACCCCATCTCTAATTTTTTTAACAAGCGCACCCATACAAAATATAACCGCAATTGCTCGCATGTTAAAATGTGGAAAAAAACACTTTACACGCTGTAAATTATTGAAAATACATATTTTATTGCATTTTTTGTTATAATATACAAACATGACATAACGTATACATATAATAATGACATATTATGAATCTACCGAGTCTGACGGAAAGAACGATATATAATATGTCGATGTCATATACTAAAATAAGCCTTCAAAACAGGTTTAAACATGATGCGCAAAACAGGTAAAAAATGACCTCAGCACAGGGGCGGGAAAAGCCTCAGCAGCGAAAGGGTTAAAAAAACAGATTTTTCTAAAATGATATTTTGTGTGAAGGAGTCATTATCAGACTGGAGGAGTTTAAAGGAAGTCCAGGAGAAATGGGATTATTTAAAGGAAGCATTATTGAAGGCCACAGGCAATTGCATTCGGCTTGTTAGCAAAAACAAAAAAGGGAAGAAACCACTGTGGTACTCTGCAGAAGTGGCCAAAATAGTGAAGAGCAAAAAGACAGCATTCAATAATTATAAAACAACTCATAGGTTTGCCTATCTTCTTCACTCTAAGATTAGGCAGAAAGAGGCAAAGCAATTTATAAGAGCTTCCAAAGCACACGCAGAAGAGAAAATAGCTCAGTCAGTAAAAAAGGGGGACAAAACATTTTTTAGATACATAAACGAGAAAAGAAAAGTAAAACAAGGATTAGTTAGATTAAAAACAAAGGAAGGAATGTAGAAGAGCATAAAAGTCTCGCTGACTGCCTCAATGAATATTTTTGTTCAGTCTTTGCAGAAGAAAAGGAAGGAAAGGGACCTCAGTTAGGAGGAAACACTAACGAGACAATTACATATCAGTTTACAGAGGAGGAGGTTCTACAGCAGCTGTCTAAAGTAAAGACAAATCAATGGGGCCTGATGGAATCCACCCTAAATTATTAAAAGAGCTCAGTGATGTAATAGCAAAACCGTTAACAGATTTATTTAACCAATCCTTGCTAACGGGAGTCGTCCCAGAAGACTGGAAATTAGCAAATGTTGTGCCAATTTACAAGAAGGGTAGTAGGGAGGAATCGGGGAACTATAGGCCAGTTAGTCTTACGTCAGTAGTGGGGAAATTAATGGAAACCATGTTAAAGGAAAGGATTGTTGAACATCTAAAAACACATAGATTACAGGATCAGAAACAACATGGGTTTACCTCAGGGAGATCATGCCAAACTAATCTTATTGATTTTTTTGATTGGGTAACAAAAATAATAGACACAGATGGTGCAGTAGACATTGCTTATTTAGATTTCAGTAAGGCTTTTGATACTGTTCCGCATAGAAGGCTTATCAATAAATTGCAATCTTTGAGCTTGGATTCCAATATTGTTGAATGGATTATGCAGTGGCTGAGTGACAGGCAACAGAGGGTTGTGGTAAATGGAGTTTATTTGGCGCAAGGTCTTGTTACCAGTGGGGTACCTCAGGGGTCAGTACTTGGACCCATTCTATTTAATATTTTTATTAGTGATATTGCAGAAGGTATTAATGGAAAAGTATGTCTTTTTGCTGATGACACAAAGATTTGCAACAGGGTTGTCGTTCCTGGAGGGATCAGCCAAATGACAAATGATTTAGGTAAACTAAAACAATGGTGGGAGCTGTGGCAATTGAGTTTTAATGTGGATAAGTGCAAGATAATGCACCTGGGACGTAAAAACCCAAGGGCTGAATATAGAATATTTGATACAGATCTGAGGGTTGGGATTTAGGGGTTATTATTTCAGAGGATCTAAGGGTAAGTAGTCAATGTAATAGAGCAGCAGGAAATGCTGGCAGAATGCTTGGAAATGCTGGCAGAATGCTTGGTTGTGTAGGGAGAGCCTGTATTAGCAGTAGGAAAAGGGAAGTGTTCATACCACTGTACAGAGCACTGGTGAGACCTCACTTGGAGTACTGTGTGCAGTACTGGAGACCGTATCTCCAGAAGGATATAGACATCTTAGAGAGTTCAGAGAAGGGCTACTAAAATGGTGTACGGCTTGAAGGAGAAAAGTTACCAGGAAAGGCTTAATGATCTTAACATGTACAGCTTGGAAAAAAGACGAGACAGAGGAGATATGATAGAAACATTTAAATACGTAAAGGGAATCCACAAGGTAGAGGAAGGGAGTATATTTAAAAGGAAACAAAGTAGCAAAACAAGAGGACATAGTCTTAGATTAGAGGGGCAAAGGTTTAAAAGTAACATCAGGAAGCATTATTTCACTGAGAGGGTGGTGGATACATGGAACAGTCTTCCAGTAGAAGTGGTAGAGGCCAAAACAGTAATTGAATTTAAGCAAGCATGGGATAGGCATAAGGCTATCCTAAACAAAAGATAAATCCAGGTCAGGTATCCATGTAATTGGGCGACTAGATGGGCCGAAAGGTTCTTATCTGCCGACACTTTTCTATCTTCCCAAACGTGAATGCTATATGAAAGGTGCTGCCTCTGCAGATTCTGGAATTTTAGGACGAAAATATAATCCGCAGTGAGATTCAGGGACATTTTATCAAAATATACGTTTTTATTGGCCCCTCCCACTGCGTCCCTTTGCCTAGAGGGGGGGGGGGTGTTGCATTATTTCAGCCTGGACTTGGCTGTGCGGACGGCGTAGTTGGAGACCCCGAGCGCCTTTTCATGTCCAAACATCTGTAAATTCACATACGGGGAATAATATTTTCAGCCAGTTTCCGGCTAGTCGCCCCCCGCTGCACTCCGCCCACGCGGGCGAGACTTATTTACAGGCGAGGAGCTGGCGCTGAACTCTTTGCTCTCCAAGCAGCCACACTTTCTGCGGGCGACACCGGGTCAGTATGCCAGACCCAACGCTTTCTATAGGGGACGGGCGCAGCAGCTCGGAGACCAGAGAAACCAGTACGTACACAAGGAGGGATGGAGTTCGTTGTGGTGGATTGGAACGCAGGCCGTGGGGGTCGGGTTAAGCCCTCGTAACAATGTAAAAAATAAAAAGCCTCAGAGGTCTGCATCCCTGGGACAGGCCGGAGCATCGACGACGTCGCGGCACCACCTCATCGGCCGGGACGACTCTCTCGTCTGTACAAAGTGTTCAGGCCGCAGGGCGGGTTCTGTTGTGTTTTCGTAATAAAAAAAAAAAAAAAAAAAGAAAAGGAAAGTCTCCCCCTGCAGAGAGACAAGGCCGCAGTGTTCGCTTCGCGCAGGACGGGATGAATATTCCCTTTCATTCCTCGCGCTATTTACAGGAAACCCGCTGCTGGCACAGGATCCGCTTCACCGGCCGACGGGGTTTGTTTGGAGGAGGATTCAGACAAGACATGATGAGGGGCGCAATCAGGGAGCATCCAGCCAGGAGACGAGGTATTAGACACAGGAAGCTGGGCACCACGACCACTTCAGCCTCATTGTAAGGTCATGGCAGCTGCACCCTCGTTCCACCCTTTACCCACTTTCCATAACTGTAAGGTGGTTGCATGGAAACTTCCCCCCAAAAGAGCCGCCATGTTTTACAGGACACATTTTGCCTTTCATGCAGGGGGGCAGCGCAGGAAGGAGCTGCCCTGTGACGGGCAGCGCAGGAAGGAGCTGCCCTGTGACAGGCAGCGCAGGAAGGAGCTGCCCTGTGACAGGCAGCGCAGGAAGGAGCTGCCCTGTGACAGGCAGCGCAGGAAGGAGCTGCCCTGTGACAGGCAGCGCAGGAAGGAGCTGCCCTGTGACAGGCAGCGCAGGAAGGAGCTGCCCTGTGACAGGCAGCGCAGGAAGGAGCTGCCCTGTGACAGGCAGCGCAGGAAGGAGCTGCCCTGTGACAGGCAGCGCAGGAAGGAGCTGCCCTGTGACAGGCAGCGCAGGAAGGAGCTGCCCTGTGACAGGCAGCGCAGGAAGGAGCTGCCCTGTGACAGGCAGCGCAGGAAGGAGCTGCCCTGTGACAGGCAGCGCAGGAAGGAGCTGCCCTGTGACAGGCAGCGCAGGAAGGAGCTGCCCTGTGACAGGCAGCGCAGGAAGGAGCTGCCCTGTGACAGGCAGCGCAGGAAGGAGCTGCCCTGTGACAGGCAGCGCAGGAAGGAGCTGCCCTGTGACAGGCAGCGCAGGAAGGAGCTGCCCTGTGACAGGCAGCGCAGGAAGGAGCTGCCCTGTGACAGGCAGCGCAGGAAGGAGCTGCCCTGTGACAGGCAGCGCAGGAAGGAGCTGCCCTGTGACAGGCAGCGCAGGAAGGAGCTGCCCTGTGACAGGCAGCGCAGGAAGGAGCTGCCCTGTGACAGGCAGCGCAGGAAGGAGCTGCCCTGTGACAGGCAGCGCAGGAAGGAGCTGCCCTGTGACAGGCAGCGCAGGAAGGAGCTGCCCTGTGACAGGCAGCGCAGGAAGGAGCTGCCCTGTGACAGGCAGCAGAGGAGCGCAGGTACGTAGGGCCACCCAAACCAACCAACAGCAAACCACCCAAATAACGAACCAACGACGAGTCACCTGAACAAGTTAAGGTGCAACAGACCACCCCAACCAACGACAACTCAAACAATGGACCACACGAATCACCCAGCATTCTCCTATACACCGATACAGCGCTCGGCACATCAGGCCGTCGCCTCGGTCACGATTCTGCAGGTTTATTCCAATCATTTTGTTCAGTTTGGGCTCAAACGTCGTCATTTTACAGAATTCTTGTGTCCCGTTGGTTCGTCGGGCGCCGTACATTCGCAAGAGCAGACGTTTTGGCGATTCCATGCAAGACGGACAGGCTGGTTGTGTGAAATCTCGCGTCCGTCCAGCGCACCGGCTGCGATGCCGGCCCCGTGCAGAAAATAAGAATAAGCCTTTGTCCCAAACACTCGAGACAGGTGTTACAGGATTCAGTTTTGGCACATCTGTTCCCTCCCGTCCACGCGGCTTAAACGTAATCTGTGGCGAGCGTGCCGGGCTGGAAACGTGCGCGCTGGAACTCTTACCGCACGGCGGTTAAGGACGGCCGACACACACATTAATATATATATTAGAGTGGTAATTTCCTGGAGAGGATTTATTTTTTGCATGTTTTGTAGAGGAAGTGGGACTGCGTAGCATGATCCGTACAGTGGCATAGTGGGAGACGCAGTGCTTTTCACACAGTGGTAGTCCCAGCTTAGTGCGTCTCCACATTTGGGGACGATTTCTTTGTTTTTTCTGTCATTTATAAGTCACCCTGGACACGGTACCCCCCACCCCTATACCAGATCTTGTATGCGTGAGCGCAGGACTTGAGGGTCGCTGTGGCTCTGGTTACCCTCGATGTGAGCCTCAGGGGGCGCTGTCAGAGAGACGCGCCTCAGTTTCCGCAGGTGGCGCATGATGCAGCTGCGTCTCATTGGTATTCACGGCAGCCGGCGCTGTGTTAATCACTAGCTTTACAGACGGCGACGTGTCACGTGTAGGCGCTGCGCCGCTGCCTGGCGTTCTCCCCCTGCCCTTGCAGAAAATTTTGTTTTTCCTGCTCTCGAGTCAATGTGTACGTTTTCCGCCGCATCGCGTCCCCATTCTGAGCGGCCTGGCCCCGCGTCACCATGCCACAAGGAAACCCCCTTTATATAGAATCAAGAGACCAGAAAAGAAACTGCGCCGCGAGAAAACACACTCCATCAAGGCTCCCAGATTTACCCTCTCCACTGGGAGGCTATTCCATGTATCTACTACCCTTTCTATATCACTGTTACATGGAATAGCCTCCCAGTGGGAGCAGTAACAGTGATATAGAAAGGGTAGTAGATACATGGAATAGCCTCCCAGTGGGAGCAGTAACAGTGATATAGAAAGGGTAGTAGATACATGGAATAGCCTCCCAGTGGGAGCAGTAACAGTGATATAGAAAGGGTAGTAGATACATGGAATAGCCTCCCAGTGGGGGCAGTAACAGTGATATAGAAAGGGTAGTAGATACACGGAATAGCCTCCCAGTGGGGGCAGTAACAGTGATATAGAAAGGGTAGTAGATACATGGAATAGCCTCCCAGTGGGAGCAGTAACAGTGATATAGAAAGGGTAGTAGATACATGGAATAGCCTCCCAGTGGGAGCAGTATCTACTACCCTTTCTATATCACTGTTACATGGAATAGCCTCCCAGTGGGAGCAGTAACAGTGATATAGAAAGGGTAGTAGATACTGCTCCCACTGGGAGGCTATTCCATGTATCTACTACCCTTCTATATCACTGTTACTGCTCCCACTGGGAGGCTATTCCATGTATCTACTACCCTTTCTATATCCCTGTTACTTGGAATAACCTCCCAGTGGGAGCAGTAACAGGGATATAGAAAGGAAGAATGCACCGACACTAGTATCGGTGCCGATACCCAGACCTGCACGAGTACTTGGCACTTGTGCAGAGGCCCCCGATACCGGAAGCCAGCGCTGGGCTGGCTAGCCAGTTTCCTTGGGGCAGCGGCGTGTTGCCAGGCTCCTCTGGCGTCTTCTTCTAGCGGCAAAGAGTTGTAGCCCGGCCACTCAATGGGATCCACCAGCTGCAATCTCACGAGATCTCGTGAACTCTGGGATCTCGCGAGACCGAGGCTGTGCTCGATTCCCAACGAGCAGCCGGGCTACAACTCTTTGCTGGTGGCCGCTAGAAGGAAGAAGACGCCAGAGGAGCCTGGCAACACGCTGCTGCCCCAAGGAGGAGCATGGCAGCGCGGGAGGGTGAGCTGGGGGCCAATAGATGTGAGAGCTGGGGGCCAATAGATGTGAGAGCTGGGGGCCAATAGATGTGAGAGCTGGGGGCAATGCGAGCTGGGGGCAATATATATGACAGCTGGGGGCAATGTGAGCTGGGGGCAATATGTGAGAGCTGGGGGGCAATATATACGGTCTGTTCCTATTGAAAAGCGGTCACATGACTTTAAATAACAGTATCGGTACCAGTGAGTGCTTTTAAAAAGTATCGGTACTTGTACTCCGTTTTAAAAAAATGGTATCGGTGCATCCCTAATAGAAAGGGTAGTAGATACCCACTGGGAGGCTATTCCATGTATCTACTACCCTTTCTAGATCTCTGTTGGAATAACCTCCCAATGGGAGCAGTAAAAGTATCTACTACCCATTATGTGTGTATTGACGCTATGTAGCTTTTAAGTGAAATTTCTCCTGATCACGCCTTAGTCTGCAGGTTTGTGAGAAGTTGAGCGAGGGAATCCGAGATATTTGGAGGACGATGGATTGGGGGATTCTGTCCAAGACAGAAGGGGGGGGGGAATAAAATGCCAGGATCAGAGAGAGCCTGCACTTTGAGGTGTGATTAGTCAAAACAATCGTCTGTAGGTTCCAGTAAAACGAGGCACGGCACGTACAAACACACGCTCTTCATTCTTGCCTTTTTTCCCTTTAAACAAAGTGAAGAAAATACATGTATTTTAAGAGGGGAAATTAATTGCATATTTTCGCTGCATCGCGCTGAGCGTCTGGAATCGCCCTGCAGCGCCGGCCGCGGCGTTTAGCGCCTTGCCAGGAAATAAATGCAAAGATACTTTATCTATGCAGTTAAACAGAGCCGTACAGAGAAACACGAGCCGGGGGCCCGGGGCCATCAATGAAAGCAGAGGGGGCCCAAAGCGAGCTGCGCGTGCGCAGAGGGGGCCCAAAGCGAGCTGCGTGCTTTGGGTTAAACTGATATATTCTCTCAATCTCAGGGAAACTCAATATAAAATCAACGCCGCCGCCCCCCCTCCCAGACAGTACGAGTATCTATAAAGTGCCGACACATTCCGTAGCGCTGGTCACAATATAAAAACGCTGCTCCTGTACTTGTTATTTTCAGATTCTGCAGATACAAAGTGCACAATGCGCAGAGCATCGCGTCCAAATCTCCATTCATAGCCGCCGTGCCCAACCTCCGGCACCCCGAGCTCACCGGCTCCACAACAAAACGAGCCATTTAAACAAACTGAAACATATACAACACGTACAGGCCGGGAGGCTGCGGCGCAGAGACACGAGCGTAAACACACAGATAACAAAAACACCAAACAATGTCTGCCGCGACGAGAACAAGAAAAGCCGAGGAGAAGCAACCCCGGCCGCCCAAACAATGCAGGATGAAGAGCGAGCGCGAAACCAGGAAAAACCGCCGGGCTTTACATGGCGACAGATATTCTGAATACACAGCCCACCCACAACTATTTATAACCGAGGAAAGCCAGCAAAACGTAACCGACCCCCTGCCATCACGAGGGTCACGGGTATCAGACACCGGCCAGAACTTTATAAATCTGTATACTGAGCTATAAATAAAGTCTGGAAATCCACAACCAGCAAACCAACACCACAACACAAACCAAACCCGACCCCTCCCCCGACACAAATCACACAGATATAACCCGACCCCTCCCCGACACAATTCACACAGATATAACCCGACCCCTCCCCGACACAAATCACACAGATATAACCCGACCCCTCCCTGACACAAATCACACAGATATAACCCGACCCCTCCCCGACACAAATCAGATATAACCCGACCCCTCCCCGACACAAATCAGATATAACCCGACCCCTCCCTGACACAAATCACACAGATATAACCCGCCCCCTCCCTGACACAAATCAGATATAACCCGCCCCCCTGCTGACACAAATCACACAGATATAACCCGACCCCTCCCTGACACAAATCACACAGATATAACCCACCCCTCCCTGACACAACACACAGATATAACCCGACCCCTCCCTGACACAAATCACACAGATATAACCCGACCCCTCCCTGACACAAATCAGATATAACCCGATCCTCCGCGACACAAATCAGATATAACCGACCCTCCGCGACACACAAATCAGATATAACCGACCCCTCCCCGACACAAATCACAGATATAACCCGACCCCTCCCTGACACAAATCACAGATATAACCCGACCCCTCCCTGACACAAATTCACA
Organism: Leptobrachium leishanense; assembly: GCA_009667805.1. Taxonomy (NCBI): domain Eukaryota; kingdom Metazoa; phylum Chordata; class Amphibia; order Anura; family Megophryidae; genus Leptobrachium; species Leptobrachium leishanense. The sequence continues at coordinate 80,336,251 of CM019075.1, forward strand.
GATATAACCCGGCCCCTCTGTGACACAAATCACACAGATATAACCCGACCCCTCCGACACAAATCACACAGATATAACCCGACCCCTCCGACACAATTCACACAGATATAACCCGACCCCTCCCCGACACAAATCACACAGATATAACCCGACCCCTCCCCGACACAAATCACACAGATATAACCCGACCCCTCCCCGACACAAATCAGATATAACCCGACCCCTCCCCGACACAAATCAGATATACCCGACCCCTCCCTGACACAAATCACACAGATATAACCCGCCCCCTCCCTGACACAAATCAGATAGATATAACCCGACCCCTCCCTGACACAAATCACACAGATATAACCCGCCCCCTCCCTGACACAAATCAGATATAACCCGCCCCCTGCCTGACACAAATCACACAGATATAACCCGACCCCTCCCTGACACAAAATCACACAGATATAACCCGACCCCTCCCTGACACAAATCACAGATATAACCCGACCCCTCCCTGACACAAATCACACAGATATAACCCGACCCCTCCCTGACACAAATCACACAGATATATAACCCGACCCCTCCCTGACACAAATCACACAGATATAACCCGACCCCTCCCTGACACAAATCACACAGATATAACCCGACCCCTCCCTGACACAAATCACACAGATATAACCCGACCCCTCCCTGACACAAATCAGATATAACCCGACCCCTCCGCGACACAAATCAGATATAACCCGACCCCTCCCCGACACAAATCACAGATATAACCCGACCCCTCCCTGACACAAATCACAGATATAACCCGACCCCTCCCTGAACACAAATCACAGATATAACCCGGCCCTCCCTCTGTGACACAAATCACACAGATATAACCCGACCCCTCCGACACAAATCACACAGATATAACCCGACCCCTCCGACACAAATCACACAGATATAACCCGACCCCTCCCCGACACAAATCACACAGATATAACCCGACCCCTCCCCGACACAAATCACACAGATATAACCCGACCCCTCCCTGACACAAATCACACAGATATAACCCGACCCCTCCCGACACAAATCAGATATAACCCGACCCCTCCCCGACACAAATCAGATATAACCCGACCCCTCCCTGACACAAATCACACAGATATAACCCGCCCCCTCCCTGACACAAATCAGATAGATATAACCCGACCCCTCCCTGACACAAATCACACAGATATAACCCGACCCCTCCCTGACACAAATCAGATATAACCCGCCCCCTGCCTGACACAAATCACAGATATAACCCGACCCCTCCCTGACACAAATCACACAGATATAACCGACCCCTCCCTGACACAAATCACAGATATAACCCGACCCCTCCCTGACACAAATCACACAGATATAACCCGACCCCTCCCTGACACAAATCACACAGATATAACCCGACCCCTCCCTGACACAAATCACACAGATATAACCCGACCCCTCCCTGACACAAATCACACAGATATAACCCGACCCCTCCCTGACACAAATCACACAGATATAACCCGACCCCTCCCTGACACAAATCAGATATAACCCGACCCCTCCGCGACACAAATCAGATATAACCCGACCCCTCCCCGACACAAATCACAGATATAACCCGACCCCTCCCTGACACAAATCACAGATATAACCCGACCCCTCCCTGACACAAATCACAGATATAACCCGGCCCCTCTGTGACACAAATCACACAGATATAACCCGACCCCTCCGACACAAATCACACAGATATAACCCGACCCCTCCGACACAAATCACACAGATATAACCCGACCCCTCCCCGACACAAATCACACAGATATAACCCGACCCCTCCCCGACACAAATCACACAGATATATAACCGACCCCTCCCTGACACAAATCACACAGATATAACCCGACCCCTCCCCGACACAAATCAGATATAACCCGACCCCTCCCTGACACAAATCACACAGATATAACCCGACCCCTCCCTGACACAAATCACACAGATATAACCCGACCCCTCCCCGACACAAATCACACAGATATAACCCGACCCCTCCCTGACACAAATCACACAGATATAACCCGACCCCTCCCCGACACAAATCACACAGATATAACCCGACCCCTCCCCGACACAAATCACAGATATAAACTTTTCAGGTTATAAAAACGACTGATCTCAAATCAGCACAAACGTAAAAATAAATAAAATAAAAAGTAATAGATGGAAACAAGAAACAAAGCGAGAGAAATTCTAAATAAAGAAGATTTAAGAAAACATGAAATTAAAGGCGCCCCCCCCCCCCCGGTTTTCTTGGCCTTGCGGCACACATAGTTTAGGACGGCCTGGCGGCAGTGACCGGCGCTGCAAAAGCTCGCACGCGCTGCGCTCTAATGCAGAACAGCTGGGCATGGAGCCCGCATTCCTCACGGAGAGTGACGCTTCGGGGCTCGGATACATTCCCCGCAGCAATCAAACCTGGTAAATGCCGCCTGCCGTGCCCGAGAGCATCATGGGAGCTGCCGGGGGGGGGGGGTGTCAGCCTCTAGACAGCAACAGTCTATGCAAGAGGCAGACCAGGGGGATTATAAACCCAGCTGTGAATGTAGGACTACAACTCCCATGAGTGATCAGGGCAGGGAAAACTCTAATGGGGGTGGCACGGATCCTAAAAAACATTACCTCTGGCTCAAATTTACACCGAAAATCTCTGGAACGTTCTCGCTCTGGCTCCAAATGTCATCCGCGAGGCCCATGATGCATTCTGAGAGCGGCTAAGCATCATGGGACGTCTAGTCCTCCCACTAACAAACCAGGGAGCTACCGGTCACTCAAGGTGGGTATATTATAGAATATTGAAATATAGGTTTTATTTTGGGGGAAGGGGGCGGGGTGAACGATTAACCACATCCCTAAAAGCAAGAAAAAAAATAATTGTTAAAAACGCCACAAAAATCCAAACACACAGTTTGTATCAGTATGAATAGCGTATTTTCTGCAGTCTGGGTGTTGCGCAGCGATGGAAGGGTTAAAGGCTAACAGGCAGCCGACCGCTCGCTATATAAAGAGCACGGCGCGCTAATAAGAGGTTTACGCTGCACTTTACTCCGCACAGACACAGCCACGTTGCCCAAAATAGCCAGACTTTAGGTGATGCACCCGGCGCACCGCGACACCGCGTGGAGGGATCAGAGAGCCGGGGCAACAAAACGGGATTATTCACCGACCAGGAAAGGTGACACAGGGGCCCAGTATAACCCAGCCTGAATGCCACACACCACACCACACGGGCTGCTGCGGCAAAGACTCACTCCATCACCAGACCCGGGGATCCCGGCACTCTGCGTCCCATGATGCTCAGTCGCAGGAGTCGATCACAGGGGAGAAAAAAACACAATGACTCCGAGCCGGATATTATGATCCCCGATGCTCAGGGGGCGCAGGAAGAGGCCCGAGCACAGAGGCCCACGGGCGCAGACACACAGAGGCCCACGGGCGCAGACACACAGAGGCCCACGGGCGCAGACACACAGAGGCCCACGGGCGCAGACACACAGAGGCCCACGGGCGCAGACACACAGAGGCCCACGGGCGCAGACACACAGAGGCCCACGGCGCAGACACACAGAGGCCTCGGGCGCAGACACACAGAGGCCCACGGGCGCAGACACACAGAGGCCCACGGGCGCAGACACACAGAGGCCCACGGGCGCAGACACACAGAGGCCCACGGGCGCAGACACACAGAGGCCCACGGGCGCAGACACACAGAGGACCACGGGCGCAGACACACAGAGGCCCACGGACGCAGACAGACCTCATGTCAGCGCTTGACAGGCCAAGAAGCCGTTGGCTCAGAAACTCCCGCCCCCTCCCCCATGTTCCCAGATCACCCTGCACATATCCACATGGAACATTTTAGCTGGCTCCTGCGTTTCGCTCCTGGCTCCTCAACATCACAAAACACCAGCACGATCAAACCCGACAGGAGAACCGAATACCCCCCCCCCCCCCAGTTACCTGGATTGTTGGCCTCCCCCTCCAGGAGGTGCAGCTCGGTACAGTCCACCAGGGAGTGCTCCAGGCAGATCTGGAGGAAGCGCGCCTGGGTTGTGCTCACCCGCTTCAGGAGGGACAGCAGGGCCACCGTCTGCTCACATTCATTCCAGCCTTTGAACCACCCGGAAAGCATTCCCACCTGATCCCGAAACATCATGTTTCTGGGGGGATTCTCCGCATCCACGGGGGGGGGGGAAAAAAAAAATGAAAATGTAAAAACCCCAAATCCGTAAAGTTTGCAGGCAGCGTGCCAGAGATGGATTTCCCGTCCGGCGGCGTTTTCTGGGTTTTTATCCCTCCGGGCGCGGGTCACACGGCATCATGTCGTCCTCCACTGCTCCCCCTTTCTTTTTGGAGGATTGGATGAAGCGTCTGTCGGTCCGTCCGTCCGTCGTCCCCTGGGCTGGATCCCGTCTCCTCCACACCCGCATTCCACAGCGATGCTCACAGCTGCGAAAAATACAACAACAGCCCGTTACACCTCACCCAAAGAATGCCGCGGCCAGGCGGAGCCCCCCGGCACGGTAACCCCCATCCAGGGTGCCCAAAACCACAGAAACCGACACGTGGGGGGGGACGACGACACATTGTGAGTGCCACAAACAAAGCATCACAGCCCCCCCCCCCCCCGGTGACAAGCACTACCAGCGGGGAGGATGCAGGCACGGGGTAACCAGGGGACACGATATCTCCCCGGCGCAGTGATTAAAAGAGATGTAACCCCCGGCGTCCCGCGCGGGGGGGGGGGGGGGGTCTCATTCCATCTCCCGCTCCCCCCAATGGCCCTAAAATAAACAGGGGAGGGGGAGCGAGGGGAGAGCGCTGCCTGCCGGGTACATTGAATGGGACGGGCAAGGTGGCACCGGTGCAAGGGCATGTCTGGTAGATGGCACAGGGTGGGGGGGGGGGTCTGAAGAGCCCCTGGGTGTAAGGCCAGGCAGAACGTGGCAAAGCGCAGGCAACAGGCAAAACCGGGCAAGGTGTGGGCAACAAACAGGACTGGACGCAGCCAGGAACGGGGCACGGCGCCGGCGACGCAGCCAGGAACGGGGCACCGGCAACGGCGACGCAGCCAGGAACGGGGCACGGCGCCGGCGACGCAGCCAGGAACGGGGCACGGCGCCGGCGACGCAGCCAGGAACGGGGCACGGCGCCGGCGACGCAGCCAGGAACGGGGCACGGCGCCGGCGACGCAGCCAGGAACGGGGCACGGCAACGGCGACGCAGCCAGGAACGGGGCACGGCAACGGCGACGCAGCCAGAACGGGGCACGGCAACGGCGGCGCAGCCAGGAACGGGGCACGGCAACGGCGGCGCAGCCAGGAACGGGGCACGGCAACGGCGGCGCAGCCAGGAACGGGGCACGGCAACGGCGACGCAGCCAGAACGGGCAGGCCAACGGCGGCGCAGCCAGGAACGGGGCACGGCAACGGCGGCGCAGCCAGGAACGGGGCACGGCAACGGCGGCGCAGCCAGGAACGGGGCACGGCAACGGCGGCGCAGCCAGGAACGGGGCACGGCAACGGCGGCGCAGCCAGGAACGGGGCACGGCGCCGGCGACGCAGCCAGGAACGGGGCACGGCAACGGCGACGCAGCCAGGAACGGGGCACGGCAACGGCGGCGCAGCCAGGAACGGGGCACGGCAACGGCGGCGCAGCCAGGAACGGGGCAGGCACGGCGGCGCAGCAGGAACGGGGCACGGCAACGGCGGCGCAGCCAGAACGGGGACGGGCAACGGCGACGCAGCCAGGAACGGGGCACGGGGGGGTCAGTCGGGTAATAATACACAGAGCTTATACAGAGACAACTGAGCGAAGTGGGGGGGAGGGGCATGTTGTGTATATGAAGACGGGGGGGGGTGTTATACACAGACATGAGGGGCAGGATGTGTTACACCGGGCTTATCTCCCCCCCCTCTCCCGGTGGTCTTACCTGCCCCCCTTGCATGGCGGCGCCCCCGCCGGGCTCTATCTGAGCGGCTCCCCCCGGCCCCCGGGCCCGGCCATGCTGCTCACTCACACTCACTGCCAGGCGGGGAAGAGGCAGCACAGGCTCCCACATGCTAAGCATTAACCCAAACCATGACGTCATGCCCGGGAGGCGGGAGGCGCGCGGGGCGGAGCCAGACGCATTCCTGGTCTGAGGGAAAGGAGGGGCCTGATCTGATTGGTCGGGATGCACAGGGCAGATGTGGAGGAGCTGAGGCAGATGTGTGTCTGGGGGGGGCATAGAAAATAAAGAGGTATATGTGTGTGTTTATGGTTAGTGCTGGGGCTCCTGTGTTTTATAGAGGTATATGTGTGTGTTTATGGTTAGAGCTGGAGGCTCCTGGTGTTTTATAGAGGTATATGTGTGTGTTTATGGTTAGAGCTGGGGGCTCTTGGTGTTTTATAGAGGTATATGTGTGTGTTTATGGTTAGAGCTGGAGGCTCCTGGTGTTTTATAGAGGTATATGTGTGTGTTTATGGTTAGAGCTGGAGGCTCCTGGTGTTTATAGAGGTATATGTGTGTGTTCATGGTTAGAGCTGGGGGCTCTGGTGTTTATAGAGGTATATGTGTGTGTTTATGGTTAGAGCTGGAGGCTCTGGTGTTTTATAGAGGTATATGTGTGTGTTTATGGTTAGAGCTGGAGGCTCCTGGTGTTTTATAGAGGTATATGTGTTGTTATGGTTAGAGCTGGAGGCTCCTGGTGTTTTATAGAGGTATATGTGTGTGTTTATGGTTAGAGCTGGGGGCTCCTGGTGTTTTATAGAGGTATATGTGTGTGTTTATGGTTAGAGCTGGAGGCTCCTGGTGTTTTATAGAGGTATATGTGTGTGTTTATGGTTAGAGCTGGAGGCTCCTGGTGTTTTATAGAGGTATATGTGTGTGCTCATGGTTAGAGCTGGAGGCTCCTGGTGTTTTATAGAGGTACATGTGTGTGTTTATGGTTAGAGCTGGAGGCTCCTGGTGTTTTATAGAGGTATATGTGTGTGTTTATGGTTAGAGCTGGAGGCTCCTGGTGTTTTATAGAGGTATATGTGTGTGTTTATGGTTAGAGCTGGGGGCTCCTGGTGTTTTATAGAGGTATATGTGTGTGTTTATGGTTAGAGCTGGGGGCTCCTGGTGTTTTATAGAGGTATATGTGTGTGCTCATGGTTAGAGCTGGAGGCTCCTGGTGTTTTATAGAGGTATATGTGTGTGTTTACGGTTAGAGCTGGGGGCTCCTGTGTTTTATAGAGGTATATGTGTGTGTTTATGGTTAGAGCTGGAGGCTCCTGGTGTTTTATAGAGGTATATGTGTGTGTTTATGGTTAGAGCTGGAGGCTCCTGGTGTTTTATAGAGGTATATGTGTGTGTTTATGGTTAGAGCTGGAGGCTCCTGGTGTTTTATAGAGGTATATGTGTGTGCTCATGGTTAGAGCTGGAGGCTCCTGGTGTTTTATAGAGGTATATGTGTGTGTTTATGGTTAGAGCTGGAGGCTCCTGGTGTTTTATAGAGGTATATGTGTGTGCTCATGGTTAGAGCTGGAGGCTCCTGGTGTTTTATAGAGGTATATGTGTGTGTTTATGGTTAGAGCTGGGGGCTCTTGGTGTTTTATAGAGGTATATGTGTGTGTTCATGGTTAGAGCTGGAGGCTCCTGGTGTTTTATAGAGGTATATGTGTGTGTTTATGGTTAGAGCTGGAGGCTCCTGGTGTTTTATAGAGGTATATGTGTGTGCTCATGGTTAGAGCTGGAGGCTCCTGGTGTTTTATAGGGTATATGTGTGTGTGTTTATGGTTAGAGCTGGAGGCTCCTGGTGTTTTATAGAGGTATATGTGTGTGCTCATGGTTAGAGCTGGAGGCTCTGGTGTTTTATAGAGGTATATGTGTGTGCTCATGGTTAGAGCTGGAGGCTCCTGGTGTTTTATAGAGGTATATGTGTGTGTTTATGGTTAGAGCTGGAGGCTCCTGGTGTTTATAGAGGTATATGGTTGTGTTTATGGTTAGAGCTGGGGGCTCCTGGTGTTTTATAGAGGTATATGTGTGTGTTTATGGTTAGTGCTGGGGGCCTGGAGTTTTATAGAGGTATATGTGTTGTTATGGTTAGAGCTGGAGGCTTCTGGTGTTTTATAGAGGTATATGTGTGTGTTTATGGTTAGAGCTGGGGGCTCCTGGTGTTTTATAGAGGTATATGTGTGTGTTTATGGTTAGAGCTGGAGGCTCCTGGTGTTTTATAGAGGTATATGTGTGTGTTTATGGTTAGAGCTGGGGGCTCCTGGTGTTTTATAGAGGTATATGTGTGTGTTTATGGTTAGAGCTGGAGGCTCCTGGTGTTTTATAGAGGTATATGTGTGTTTATGGTTAGAGCTGGAGGCTCCTGGTGTTTTATAGAGGTATATGTGTGTGTTTATGGTTAGAGCTGGAGGCTCCTGGTGTTTTATAGAGGTATATGTGTGTGTTTATGGTTAGTGCTGGAGGCTCCTGGTGTTTTATAGAGGTATATGTGTGTGTTTACGGTTAGAGCTGGAGGCTCCTGGTGTTTTATAGAGGTATATGTGTGTGTTTTGGTTAGAGCTGGGGCTCCTGGTGTTTTATAGAGGTATATGTGTGTGTTTATGGTTAGAGCTGGAGGCTCCTGGTGTTTTATAGAGGTATATGTGTGTGTTTATGGTTAGAGCTGGGGCTCCTGGTGTTTTATAGAGGTATATGTGTGTGTTTATGGTTAGAGCTGGGGGCTCTGGTGTTTTATAGAGGTATATGTGTGTGTTTATGGTTAGAGCTGGAGGCTCCAGGTGTTTTATAGAGGTATATGTGTGTGTTTATGGTTAGAGCTGGAGGCTCCTGGTGTTTTATAGAGGTATATGTGTGTTTATGGTTAGAGCTGGAGGCTCCTGGTGTTTTATAGAGGTATATGTGTGTGTTTATGGTTAGAGCTGGAGGCTCCTGGTGTTTTATAGAGGTATATGTGTGTGTTTATGGTTAGTGCTGGAGGCTCCTGGTGTTTTATAGAGGTATATGTGTGTGTTTATGGTTAGTGCTGGGGGCTCCTGGTGTTTTATAGAGGTATATGTGTGTGTTTATGGTTAGAGCTGGAGGCTCCTGGTGTTTTATAGAGGTATATGTGTGTGTTTATGGTTAGAGCTGGGGGCTCTTGGTGTTTTATAGAGGTATATGTGTGTGTTTATGGTTAGAGCTGGAGGCTCCTGGTGTTTTATAGAGGTATATGTGTGTGTTTATGGTTAGAGCTGGAGGCTCCTGGTGTTTTATAGAGGTATATGTGTGTGTTTATGGTTAGAGCTGGGGGCTCCTGGTGTTTTATAGAGGTATATGTGTGTGTTTATGGTTAGAGCTGGAGGCTCCTGGTGTTTTATAGAGGTATATTGTGTGTGTTTATGGTTAGAGCTGGGGTCCTTGTGTTTTTATAGAGGTATATGTGTGTGTTTATGGTTAGAGCTGGAGGCTCCTGGTGTTTTATAGAGGTATATGTGTGGTTTTATGGTTAAAGCTGGAGGCTCCTGGTGTTTTATAGAGGTATATGTGTGTGTTTACGGTTAGAGCTGGGGGCTCCTGGTGTTTTATAGAGGTATATGTGTGTGTTTACGGTTAGAGCTGGGGGCTCCTGGTGTTTTATAGAGGTATATGTGTGTGTTTATGGTTAGTGCTGGAGGCTCCTGGTGTTTTATAGAGGTATATGTGTGTGTTTATGGTTAGAGCTGGGGGCTCCTGGTGTTTTATAGAGGTATATGTGTGTGTTTATGGTTAGAGCTGGAGGCTCCTGGTGTTTTATAGAGGTATATGTGTGTGTTTACGGTTAGAGCTGGGGGCTCCTGGTGTTTTATAGAGGTATATGTGTGTGTTTACGGTTAGAGCTGGGGGCTCCTGGTGTTTTATAGAGGTATATGTGTGTGTTTATGGTTAGAGCTGGGGGCTCCTGGTGTTTTATAGAGGTATATGTGTGTGTTTACGGTTAGAGCTGGGGGCTCCTGGTGTTTTATAGAGGTATATGTGTGTGTTTATGGTTAGAGCTGGGGGCTCCTGGTGTTTTATAGAGGTATATGTGTTTATGGTTAGAGCTGGAGGCTCCTGGTGTTTTATAGAGGTATATGTGTGTGTTCACGGTTAGAGCTGGGGGCTCCTGGTGTTTTATAGAGGTATATGTGTGTGTTTATGGTTAGAGCTGGGGGCTCCTGGTGTTTTATAGAGGTATATGTGTGTGTTTATGGTTAGAGCTGGAGGCTCCTGGTGTTTTATAGAGGTATATGTGTGTGTTTATGGTTAGAGCTGGGGGCTCCTGGTGTTTTATAGAGGTATATGTGTGTGTTTATGGTTAGAGCTGGGGCTCCTGGTGTTTTATAGAGGTATATGTGTGTGTTTATGGTTAGAGCTGGAGGCTCCTGGTGTTTTATAGAGGTATATGTGTGTGTTTTATGGTTAGAGCTGGGGGCTCCTGGTGTTTTATAGAGGTATATGTGTGTGTTTATGGTTAGAGCTGGGGGCTCCTGGTGTTTTATAGAGGTATATGTGTGTGTTTATGGTTAGAGCTGGGGGCTCCTGGTGTTTTATAGAGGTATATGTGTGTGTTTATGGTTAGAGCTGGAGGCTCCTGGTGTTTTATAGTGGTATATGTGTGTGTGGGGGTCCCATAGTGTTTGATTCTCTCCCCCCCGCAGACGGTCAGGCGGGAGGCCAGGTGTCAGTGAGAATGTTCTCTCGGGCAGATTTTCCGTCTATATTTAGAAAGTAAGTCTGGTGGAGAGAGAGGGAGCATTCATCTGGCCGGGGAAGGGGCAGGTCACACAGTTATGCCAAGAAAACAACATCGACCCGAATCCAGCCCTTTTTTTACCTTTTACCTTAGGCAAAACGTTACCAGGTTGATCAGTTCGCGGCGCGTCTTGCGGTTTATCCCAAACGACATCAGCGTTCAGTGAGATTATCCCAGTCATGATCCCTGAAAAGGGTATAAAACGCGTATTCCTTCTCCAGGTGAGTAACAGTATACCCCACCCACTGCGGTATAGGAGCAGGTGAGTAACAGTATACCCCACCCCCTGCGGTATAGGAGCAGGTGAGTAACAGTATACCCCACGCCTGCGGTATAGGAGCAGGTGAGCAACAGTATACCCCACGCCTGCGGTATAGGAGCAGGTGAGCAACAGTATACCCCACGCCTGCGGTATAGGAGCAGGTGAGTAACAGTATACCCCACGCCTGCGGTATAGGAGCAGGTGAGCAACAGTATACCCCACGCCTGCGGTATAGGAGCAGGTGAGTAACAGTATACCCCACCCACTGCAGTATAGGAGCAGGTGAGCAACAGTATACCCCACGCCTGCGGTATAGGAGCAGGTGAGTAAGAGTATACCCCACCCCCTGCGGTATAAGAGCAGGTGAGTAACAGTATACCCCACCCGCTGCAGTATAGGAGCAGGTGAGTAACAGTATACCTCACCCCCTGCGGTATAGGAGCAGGTGAGCAACAGTATACCCCACGCCTGCGGTATAGGAGCAGGTGAGTAACAGTATACCCTACCCCGTGCAGTATAAGAGCAGGTGAGTAAGAGTATACCTCACCCCCTGCGGTATAGGAGCAGGTGAGTAACAGTATACCCCACCCCCTGCAGTATAGGTGAGAGCACATGGAGCTGGTGTTTCATGGGCCGAGACCTGAGGATGTTGATGCTCCTCTACACATTTCCTCTTATTCCAATTCTATTTTGCATCAAGGTGTAACAGATATATATATATTTTTTCTCCCGGGTGTAGGAGAGTACTGGAATTTATTCTCCCGGGTGCAGGAGAGTACTGGAATTTATTCTCCCGGGTGGAGGAGAGTACTGGAATTTATTCTCCCGGGTGGAGGAGGGTACTGGAATTTATTCTCCTCTGTGCAGGCGAGTTTGGAATTTATTCTCCCGTGTGCAGGCGAGTACGGGAATTTATTCTCCCGTGTGCAGGCGAGTACGGGAATTTATTCTCCCGTGTGCAGGCGAGTATGGGAATTTATTCTCCCGGGTGCAGGAGAGTACTGCAATTTATTCTCCCGTGTACAGGGGAGTACGGGAATTTATTCTCCCTTGTACAGGCAAGTACGGGAATTTATTCTCCCAGGCACAGGAGTGTACGGGAATTTATTCTCCCGGGTGGAGGAGGGTACTGGAATTTATTCTCCCGGGTGCATGAGAGTACTGGAATTTATTCTCCTGTGTGCAGGCGAGTTTGGAATTTATTCTCCCGTGTGCAGGCGAGTATGGGAATTTATTCTCCCGGGTGCAGGAGAGTACTGCAATCCTCCCGTGTGCAGGCGAGTACGGGAATTTATTCTCCCTTGTACAGGCAAGTACGGGAATTTATTCTCCCAGGCACAGGAGTGTACGGGAATTTATTCTCCCGGGTGCAGGAGAGTACCGGAATTTGTTCTGTGTGCAAGCGAGTACGGGAATTTATTCTCCCTTATGCAGGTGAGTACGGGAATTTATTCTGCCAGGCAAAGGAGAGTACGGGAATTTATTCTCCCGGGTGCAGGAGAGTACGGCAATTTATTCTCCCGTTTGCAAGCGAGTACGGGAATTTATTCTCCCTTATGCAGGTGAGTACGGGAATTTATTCTGCTGGGCAAAGGAAAATACGGGAATTTATTCTCCCGGGTGCAGGCGAGTACAGGAATTTATTCTCCCTTATGCAGGTGAGTACGGGAATTTATTCTCCCTTATGCAGGTGAGTACGGGAATTTATTCTCTCGGGCATAGTAGAGTACGGGAATTTATTCTCCCGGGTGCAGGAGAGTATGAGAATTTATACTCCCAGTTTCAGGAGAGTATGGAAATTTATTCTCCCGGGTGAAGGAGAGTACAGGAATTTATTCTCCCGGGTGCAGGAGAGTATGGGAATTTATTCCCCCGGGTGCATGAGAGTATTGGAATTCATTCTCCCAGGTGCAGGAGAGTACGGGAATTTATTCCCCTGGGTGCAGGAGAATACGGGAATTTATTCTCCTGGTCACAAGAGAGTACGGGAATTTATTCTCCCGGGTGCAGGTGAGTACGGGAATTTACTCTCCCGTGTGCAGGAGAGTATGGGAATTTATTCTCCCGGGTGCAGGAGATTACAGGAATTTATTTTCCCAGGCACAGGAGAGTACAGGAATTTATTCTCCCGTGTGCAGGTGAGTACGGGAATTTATTCTGCCGGGCAAAGGAGAGTACGGGAATTTATTCTCCCGGGTGCAGGAGAGTACGGGAATTTATTCTCCCGTGTGCAGGCAAGTATGGGAATTTATTCTCCCAGTTGCAGGAGAGTATGAGAATTTATACTCCCAGTTGCAGGTGAGTACGGGAATTTATTCTCCCGGGTGCAGGTGAGTACGGGAATTTATTCTCCCGGGTGCAGGCGAGTATGGGAATTCTCCCGGGTGAAGGAGAGTACGTGAATTTATTCTCCCGGGTGCAGGAAGTATGGGAATTTATTCTCCCGGGTGCAGGAGAGAATGGGAATTTATTCTCCCGGGTGCAGGTGAGTACGGGAATTTATTCTCCCTTTGCAGGAATTTATTCTCCCAGGTGCAGGAGAGTACGTGAATTTATTCCCCTGGGTGCAGGAGAATACGGGAATTTATTCTCCCAAGTGCAGGAGAGTACGGGAATTTATTCCCCTGGGTGCAGGAGAATACGGGAATTTATTCTCCCAGGCACAAGAGAGTACAGGAATTTATTCTCCCGGTTGCAGGTGAGTACGGGAATTTATTCTTCCGTGTGCAGGAGAGTACAGCAATTTATTCTCCCGGGTGCAGGAGAGTACGGGAATTTATTCTCCCGGGAGCAGGAGAGTAAGGGAATTTATTCTCCCGGGTGCAGGAGAGTACCGGAATTTATTCTCCTGGGCACATGAGAGTACGGGAATTTATTCTCCCGGGTGCAGGAGAGTACAGGAATTTATTCTCCCGGGTGCAGGAGAGTACGGGAATTTATTCTCCTGGGTGCAGGAGAGTACGGGAACTTATTCTAGGGAAACGCTGAGAGCCTGCGCTAATGCGGACGTGTACAGGATGAAACCTTGTAAAAGTATGAACGCATCCAACTCAGGTGAACAGTGTAGGACTTACAGCAGTTTGCAGATGTGCCTCTCACTTGTTAAGGGACCAAAAGTAATGGGACAATTGGCTTCTCAGCTGTTCCATGGCCAGGTGTGTGATATTCCCTCATTACCCCAATTACAATGTGCAGATAAAAGGCCCAGAGTTCATTTCAAGTGTGCTATTTGCATTTGGAATCTGTTGCTGTCAACTCTCAAGATGAGATCCAAAGAGCTGTCACTATCAGTGAAGCAGGAACTGAAGACAGTTGCAGTAGAGGCCTGGCAGAGCATCACCAGGGATGAAACCCAGCGTCTGGTGATGTCTATGCGTTCCAGACTTCAGGCTGTGATTGACTGCAAAGGATTTGTAACCAAGTATTAAGAAGGGAAAGTTTGATTTATGATTATTATTCTGTCCCATTACTTTTGGTCCCTTAACAAGTGGGGGCACATCTGCAAACTGCTGTAAGTCCTACACCGTTCACCTGAGTTGGATGTACATACCCTCAAATTAAAGCTGACAGTCTGCAGTTAAAGCACATTGTGTTTGTTTCATTCCAACTCCATTGTGGTGGTGTATAGAGCCAAAGATGTTACAATTGTGTCCATGTCCCAATATTTCTGGACCTGACTGTATATATATAATAGAGCCGACTGCAACAGCAGCGACATTGCTGAGCAGATCTATTGCTATGGTGTATGAGGCCAAAAGACCAATAGTGCTGCATTCCTTTACTGTTAATTTTGGGCGAGGACCTGTTTTTTGTGGTATTTTTTGAAGTTAGCCCCCGGGTTGAGCAGTTGGTAACATTTTGCGTTTAGCGGCGCTCCAGAAAATAGCGCCGGCACCAAGTGATCTGTCGGTTACAAAAGCACTAGAGATCTCTAGCGCCCACCGTGTTAAGTATAGGACACGGAAAGTACAGTAAGCTCGTGCTACGAAACGCTGATAACGATGCGCTAAGTGATTTTTTTCCGTTATTAGGCGAGAGGCAAACGATCTGTCGGTCCGGCACTAACGCAAAAACATGCCGACGGTAGGGTTGGCTCACACCAGGTGATAGGGCCATGGGTTGCCTAGTTAGTAGCCATAGAGTATCTTGGAATTATCCAGCACATTCTGGAAGCTTCCGTACATTTGTTTCTTTTTCGTTTGTTGCGCAAGTGATGACTATTTTTAGTGCTCTCTTACTCATCGCTCGGAGTGACCGGCTGTGGTTCTTCTCAGGTCACATACAAGGTACTGCCCTTTTGCCGGTGTTTACTCCCCCCTTTTTTTTATTCAAACGTGATCAGCTTCAGGGAAGGATCATGTGACTCCTGAGTGTGATGGAGTCATAAGGGTTAGGTTAAGAAATGAAAGGGGAGGGGCATTATTTATTGCCCCCTGGACCATGCTTATCCAGGGCATTTGGGTCCCTTAAATTCCATGTTAATAGTCTATACGCACAGCATTTCAGGAGAGAGGCATACGTGGGGTTAATTTGCTCATTCATAGCCGATGTACTAGTATCTTTTAATATCAAGATGTGATCGAAAACTAGAGCAAATTCATGGATCCTGACATCATGCGCGTGCACTTGCTTCTCAGGAATCTGCTCTGATTCCGTAGAGCACCCAACCAACGAGAGCTTAGCGATGGCGGCTCCTCCCATGCTGCAAGAGCTGGGAGTGAATGAGCTGCTCTAGAGATCAATAGAAGGGTCAGACTGAGCATGTGCAAACCATCCTCAGATAGGGCAGAGGTGATGAAGAGTCCATGAACCTTCACCTGGTCAGCTATCAGTCACAGTGTAAGAAGCAAGATATGTCTGTGTTACACACAGAGAGGACACAGTACTGGGAGTCTGGGATCTACTGATATGTCTGCGTTATACACAGAGGACACAATACTAGGAGTCTGGGATCTACGGATATGCCTGCATTACACAGAGAGGACACAATCCTGGGAGTCTGGGATTGATACCTCTTTGTTACACATAATACACAGAGCGGACATGATACTGGGAGTCTGGGATTTACTGATATGTCTGTGTTACAATACACAGAGAGGACACAATACACAGAGTCTGGGATTCACTGATTTGTCTGCATCACCCCCCTGCATTCCAGTGTGATGAGACGCTGATATTCCCGTTTATGTTTGAGTTTGAATGTTTGAGTTTTATGCAGCTCCGTCACGCGGCATTTTATTTCTATGACGACACATCGGAGCAAAGGGATAAATAAAAACATCAGACGAGGGAAAAGAAGGGCAAATATTTCATTAAACGCTTTTTCCGGATTTCGCAGCCGAGGGATTAAAAAAAACACAGAATAAAAGTGATTGCGTGAGTCAGGGGGTGCCGGTACCAGAGCGAGGACATCTGGTCACTTCCTCGCTGGTGGACTAGCCGCCGGCCATGACGTCAGTGGAACAAGCTCGCTTTTGGAATGCCAGGCGTTCCGCTGACATGTTCCCGGGCTGCCGCGATTGGACATGGAAATGAGGAGCCCATCACAGCCAGAAGCACGTCATGCTCCCCGCCCCGGCCGGGATAGACATGTTAAGCCCATAATAGGAGACTGACCCGCAGCATTACATCGCGCTTAGAGGGAGAGAATCCTGCTGCGCGGACCAGAAACACAGGGGGGACACAGAGGACGGACATTGGCGTCTGTCTAAACAATTACTAAGAAAGCGCCAACATATTCTGCAGCGCTGTGCAATGGGAAGCACAAAACAAACAGAAAATCAAGGAGAACAATAGGAAGACCCGGCTCACCTGAGCATCCAGCGTGCACATACATATACCCAGAGCTGTCTGTCTGTACTAAGCACATATAAAATATCATGATAATCAGGTCTATTCACTAAAAGGTGAAACTCAGGAGAATTGGCAGAAGAAGTGAAGAAACTTGACCAAACAGCTGATGTAGAAACATAAATGGAGAATTTTCTGGTTTGGCGATTTTCACCTAGAATTTTCTCTTCTTCCGAGTTTCACCTTTAGTGAATAAACCTGATCATCAGAAATAATCTGTTATCTGTCTACATGTATTCATCAACATCTACAGTCACGATAGATAGATACAAAGAGATACAAAGAGATATATAGATACAGATATAGACACAAAGATATAGATAGGGATAGTTAGATAAAGATAGATACAGATGAAAGTTAGTGGACTGAAACGTCGATTCCCCTTTTTCTACAATAAATTCAAGAAATCTTCTGACAAAGACCGTGAGTGCCGTCCATACTTCATGCATTTCCTATATCTGAGCCGGATGGGCACCGGGCCATAGCTGTTTTTTGTTCACGAGTGCAGGATACACTCTTCACATGATAGATACAGATAGATACAGATAGATAGGGATAGTTAGATATAGATAGATACAGAGATAGATAGATACAGAGAGATAGACACAGATACAGATAGATATAGATACAGATACATATAGATAGATAGATAGATACAGATATAGACACAAAGATAGAGATAGTTAGATACAGATATATAGATAGATACAAAGATACAGATAGATACAGATAGATAGGGATAGTTAGATATAGATAGATACAGATAGATACAAACATACAGATAGATAGATGGATACAGAAAGATAGATACAAACATACAGATAGATAGATCAGGTGGTGGATAGGGTAGTGG
The DNA here is from genome assembly GCA_009667805.1 of Leptobrachium leishanense. Taxonomy (NCBI): domain Eukaryota; kingdom Metazoa; phylum Chordata; class Amphibia; order Anura; family Megophryidae; genus Leptobrachium; species Leptobrachium leishanense. The sequence continues at coordinate 80,354,024 of CM019075.1, forward strand.
GTAATGTCACTACCTTAGAACTGTGCATCCTGGGTTCAAATCCTGGTAGGGCCAGTCTCCAACTTGTGTTGCATGGATATATCTCAATAGAGGTAATGGCTAGAGAGTAGCCATGGGGGTTGGAGGGGGCTGAGAGTGGGATAGGGATTAACTCTCTCTTTAAATTCTTTCTTTCTCACGCGCAGCCCCCACTCTCTGGAACGCTCTCCCTCGTACTGTCAGACTTTCCCCTAACTTCTCTTCCTTCAAACGCTCCCTTAAAACATTCCTATTTAGGGAAGCCGACCACCCAACTCACTGACACAACCATCAATCACTCTCACCTTACAGTCCTCTCCTCCTGTTTCTACGGGAATAGGGCCCTCATCTCCTCCTGTACTGTTTGTCAAATGTTGTTCAATGTATTGTATTGTAACCCTGTCTATACTGTGCCTATTGTACAGCGCTGCGGAATATGCTGGCGCTTTATAAATAAAGAATAATAATAATTAGATAGAGATATATACCGATAGATACAGATACATATAGATAGATACAGATAGATATAGATACAGATAGATATAGATACAGATAGATATAGATACAGATAGATATACAGATAGACAGTAAGACACAGATAGATACCATAGATAAATAGATAGATATAGATAGCTAGATACAGAGAGAGATACAGATAGATAAATAGATACAGATAGATACAGATAGATACAGTCAGGTCCAGAAATATTGGGACATCTACACAATTCTAACATCTTTGGCTCTATACACCACCACAATGGAGTTGGAATGACACAAACACAATGTGCTTTAACTGCAGACTGTCAGCTTTAATTTGAGGGTATGTACATCCAACTCAGGTGAACGTGTAGGACTTACAGCAGTTTGTATATAGATAGATCAAATCAAATCAAAATAAGCTTTATTGGCAGGACCAAATACATTTTAGCATTGCCAAAGCATATGGGGAGGAGGGGGGGGGGGTAGTGGGACATATATATGGGGGGGATGGGCAAGTCCATGGACATTATCGGGGTAAGGGATAATGTGAAGGGGGATGGGGGCGAGGCCGTGTTGGGGATTTATAAGTCCAGGATCTCTCATGTTCCTCTCAGTCTGTGACATTCTGCGACGTATTGGGCAGATATTTTCACCGCCGGCTCCTCTTCTCCCAGTATGATGTGGAGTTTCCTCGTCTCTTCTCCCAGTATGATGTGGAGTTTCCTCGTCTCTTCTCCAGTATGATGTGGAGTTTCCTCGTCTCTCTCCCAGTATGATGTGGAGTTTCTCGTCTCTTCTCCCAGTATGATGTGGAGTTTCTCGTCTCTTCTCCAGTATGATGTGGAGTTTCCTCGTCTCTTCTCCCAGTATGATGTGGAGTTTCCTCGTCTCTTCTCCCAGTATGATGTGGAGTTTCCTCGTCTCTTCTCCCAGTATGATGTGGAGTTTCCTCGTCTCTTCTCCCAGTATGATGTGAGTTTCCTCGTCTCTTCTCCAGTATGATGTGGAGTTTCCTCGTCTCTTCTCCCAGTATGATGTGGAGTTTCCTTGTCTCTTCTATAGAGGTGAAGTCCGGGATGAGAGCGGAGAGTCTCTGGAAGTGAGTTTCCCTCAGTGCTGAGTACTTGTGGACCTCATCTTCCAGGGCCCCCTGGTCACAATGCTGGCACAGTTTATTCTCCCTGGGCTTGTAGGTCTGTCTATGCCGCCCTGATTCAATTTCCAGGCTGTGGGCGCTCAGTCTGTACCGGTTCAGGATCTGTCTGTCCTTGGGGTCTTGTAGTACCTCCAGGTATGGGGCCAGTTTGTATTCCCTCCAGGTATGGGGCCAGTTTGTATTCCCTCTGTAAGGATTGGTAAATGGTGAGTTTCTTGGAGTTTGCTATATCATGTCTCCATTCTCTGATATAGTTTTCCCTGGAATCGTTAATTAGGGCCTTTATTTGATATTTTATCAGGTTGCCTTCATGGGGGCTTTGGATGATCAGGGTGGATATGAGTTGTTGCAGCCCACATGGTTTGGGGTGGTCCTTGTTGGCCAGTAGGGCTTTATGGTGGTATGAGTTGAGGCTGCTGATGTTTAGATGGTCCCAGTATGATAGCGCCCTCTTCTGTACTGCAAGAAGTAAGGGGAGTCTGCCCAGCTCGGCCCGGCAAGCATTGTTAGAGGTGCTCCGATGGACTTGGAGGAGGTGCTTGCAGAATTCCAGATGGAATATTTCTGTTGGGCTGGTGTCCCATTTGGGTTGGTCAGGGTAGGTGATGGGGCCCCATACTTCACTGCCATAAAGGAGGATTGGAGCGATGACGCTATCACAGATTTTAAGCCAGACTCTTACAGGCGGTTTTAGTTTGTAGAGGTTTCTCCTGATGGCATAGAAGGTTCTACATGCCTTGTCTCTTAGGGCCTCTATGGCTGGTTTGAAACTTCCCGATCGGTTTGTTTCTAGGCCGAGGTATGTGTAGCTGTTGGCTTCATCAAGAGTGCAGTCATTAAGTGTGAAAGAGGAACTCTTGGTTTTTGCGTTCTTCCTTTGGAAAACCATGACCTTTGTTTTCTTTTGGTTGATGGGTAGTGCCCATGCCGCACTGTATTTTTCCAGCACTTCCAGGCTGTCTTGTAGACCTCTCTCTGTTGGTGACAGTAATAGGAGGTCATCTGCACACAACAGGAACTTCACCTCGGTGTCATGTAGAGTTAGTCAAGAGGCCTGTTCAATACCTCAGCAGCTGCTGAATTGCTGCAGCGCAGCAATTCAGTTTGCTGCAGCAGTGTCGTTGAACCCTTTGGATGTGAATTTTGAATCCAAAATGGCCAACGATTTCTTAATGAAAAATTCAGATTGTTTTTCGGATCACTCGGACAAAAAATAATAAAGAGAAGCAGTCAGCACAATTCCGTTTGGTACGCACACACCACAAATGATAGTTTTTAATGAATAAACGTTATGTTTACTTCTGAAACAATATATAAATTGAACTGTAATATATGTCTATGTGCAGGGGGAAATAATAAATAAATATTTTGTGCTTTGGTGAACAAAAACCTCAAAATTAACATTGCTGTACGGAATTATTACTTGCTTCGAGGCGGCGGCCATCTTGCTGTAGGGCATTGTTACTTGCTTCATGCGGCGGCCATCTTTAAAACGTCACACTCAGCATCTCCTCGGGTCGCTGCAAGTGCTAGGTTAGCACTGCTGAGCGCTGAGCGGTTGAACGGCGTTCAATGCAAGTTGCTAACTTAGCACTTGCAGCGGCTGAGGTATTGAACGCGCCTCTGGTGCTGAGGAGGATTCTAGAGCTTCAGCCAGTCCATTGATGTAGATGTTAAAGAGGGTTGGACTTAAGCTGCAGCCTTGTCTGACTCCACGAGCCTGCCGGAAATACTCTGTTCTCTTCCCATTCACCTTTATGCTGCAGAAGTTCTCATTATATGAGCTCTTGATGACGTCATATGTTTTCCCTCCTATTCCACTCTCCAGTAGTTTGAGGAAAAGGCCTGGGTGCCACACTGAGTCAAAGGCCTTCTTAAAGTCCACAAAGCAAGCAAATATTTTCCCATGTTTTGTATTGTGGACATGGTCCTTGATGAGACTGTGCAGGGTGTAGACGTGATCTGTAGTGTGATGGTTTGGCATGAACCCCGCTTGGCTTCTGTTGAGGACGTTATGCTGTGTCAGGAAGCTGAGGATTCTTTTGTTCTGGATGCTATTGAACAGTTTTCCCAGCGGCTGCTGACACATATCCCTCTGTAGTTGGCTGGATCATATTGGTCTCCACTCTTATGGATGGGTGTTATGAGGCCTTGGTTCCATACTTGAGGGTAGAATCCAACGCTCAGGACCAGGTTGAAAACTTTACATATTGCGGCGTGTACTTCTGGAGAGCCGTGTTTAATCACCTCTGGAAGAATTCCATCCATCCCGCTGGCTTTTTTACTTCGCAGATCTGGAATTTTTTCTGCTACTTCTTGGGGTGTAATGGGTGAATCTAACGGGTTTTGGAAATCCTTGATTTTTTCCTCCAGTTCATGTAGTCTTCTGATGATTTGTTCCTGTTCCCCAGTTAGCTCCTCTTTGGCAATGTCTTTGTACAGGCTCTTGAAGTAGTTGAGCCAGATGTTGCCATTTTGGATGTGGAGGTGTTTTTTCTTGGATCTTGAGCCGATTTGACTCCAGGTTTCCCAGAAAGAATTTTCCTGAAGAGCCTCTTCCAGTTGTTGAAGGTTTTGGGAGATGAGGTTTTGTTTTTTCTTTTTGAGGATTTGTTTAGTTTTTCTGCAGGACACCATGTGTGATCCTCAGGCCAATGTTGTCGGGGTCTCTGTGTTTTTTATTTGAGACTGTTCGTAGGTTGTTTCTTAGTTTTCTGCATTCTTTGTCAAACCATTTATTGGGTTGTTTATTGGATGATTTCTTGAAGTTGACTTTTTTAATGTTGGAGGTCTCTGCGATGGTGTGTAGTATGCTGTGGAGGTCCTTTGCTGCTTGGTTCACCCCCTGGGGACTTAGTACATAGGTATGGTTTTGAAAGACTGTTAGCTGATCGTTGATGTCGGGTCTGTTGATGACCTCTCTGTAGGCTATGGTAGAGTGTCTGGTCCATTTGAATGATGGTGGGAGGTTGTACAGTCTGCTCTGATGGGGTTTTGAGGATGTTTTGTTTGAGGATTTAATATAAAGCAGTAGTTGGCTGTGGTCTGACAGGTGTGTTTGTGGGGTGACGGTGAAGGCGTTGATGTGAGTGGAGTTCATATCCGTGATTGCATAGTCTACCACACTGTTTCCTACATGGGAGCTTAATGTATACCTTCCCAGAGAGTCTCCCTTGGTGCAGCCATTAACCCCTTCACTGCTGAGCCATTTCACATCTTAAAAAAACAATTTTTTTCTTTTTTTTATTATTATTTTTATATATTTTTTCTTTACTCTAAACATGGTCATGTTTGATATCATTGGAAAGGCCATGCTCTGGCCTAATGATACCAAACATGACCCTGCTAGCTGCCAACAGTGGGGAGATATCGGGGTTCAAAAGAACCCCCTAACTCCACCCCTATCTTTCCTTAGGAGTCAATAAGGATGTTCCCCACACGTCCTCAGCAGTGAAAGGGTTAAGGATGTGTAGCGCTGTGTTTAAACTCTTACTGTGGCAGTACCTATTTTTGGCCACCGGAGGGAGACAAGCGCGATCAGAGACACTGAACATTGGGACTACGTTTCCCGGCATGCTTTGCAAACAGAGACAGGAAGTGGGTGGGACACAGACGCTGTACATCCTGAGCCTCGTGGAGAGCGTGGCAGAGCGCGCCAGGGAGTGCAAGGAAGAGGACGCAGTGCTGCAGAGTGGAACCGTGACTAGGCCGGAGCGCAAGTGTGGCCTATCAGGAATCGAGTGGGGTTATCCTGCCTTGCCAGAAGGAGCCTTACCCACTGACCATCATAACCACCAAGTGTATTCCAGACAAGCTGAGGACCCCGAGTAAGGAGTACCGCGAGTCCAACGGATGGGAGAGCAGGCGGTAGCTGGACAAGTCCGGGCCGGAGCACAGAGAGCCTGAGTATCGATCCAACAGCCGGTATCCCAGCGCGGAGAGAAGCGGAGAGACGTCCTGGGTCAGCGGAGCCTCGGTGATCAGCGGATGGGTGAGAGGCCTCCAAGGCCGTTTCCACAAAAGTTCAAGCACGCTGTTGTTTATTTCTGAAACCCACAGGGCCCCAACTTGACTAGTCGAAGACATCGCTTAAAAGATTCACTGGCCAGTTGAATAGTACCCGGGTACCATAACACACACACATACACTCACAATTCGGGACTTAACCTGTTCGGGACTCACTCCTTAGTATCTCAAGAAAGGGGAAAAGATTCGCATCTTATTTTATTTTCCGCTGCGCGTTTCTCGTAATTACGAATCATTGTATTTTTTTCTGCTCGGTCGCGTTTTCCAGAAATACGAAGTCTCGCATTTCTTTTTCCCGCTGCGCGTTTACCGCAATACGAAATACTGTAAATATATCTACGAACACCGTGTCTTATTTTATGCCTTTTACTTCAGTAAACTATATAATTTATAAAATCCACAACGGTGCTGGAGTATATTTATTCCCTAGTGCGGGGAGACTGACCCGTGGTTCATTTTCAGCGGCTCCTCCGGGAGTGAGCGCTACACGTGGGGGCTCGTTTCCGGGATCCAGTCTCTGGAAAAACCGCATCTAAAGGGTTAAATATGGATCCAGACACTGTTGCCGAATGGTGTGAGGAGCACAGTAGTCAGTTAGAATGTTGTATAGTCATGGATATTCCCGCAGACACTTGGGCCGAAGATCAGATTCGCCAGGCCGTGGCCGTGCTGACACCAGACCATCGGGGTTAATTCTGGACATTAAAAAGAACACAGCTACCTCTCACACGTATGTTCTTTTTGAATGGAGAAAGGGTGTTCCAGTATGTTTTCAGGGCGCGAGCATGAAGCTGACCGATGAGGTGGAAGTCCAACTGATTCAGCCAAGTGCGCCACGTGGCGAATCCGCAAGTGTTCCCGCGCCCAGTCCGTTGGCCATGATCGGGCCTGAATTCATAGTGGCTATTGGAGATTTGCTGGCTAAGTGTCAGAGAACAAGCCCTCCGCACACTAACTTCGGTTATCGATGGTTGAGAAATTTTACAGGAAACGTACCAACTCCGGCGGGAGAAGAAACCTTTGAGGAATGGGTGGAACAGGCGATGCAGGCTCTGGATGAGTGGGTCGTCCCTGAAGCCCAGAAAAAGCAAAGGATCACCGAGAGCTTAAAGGGACCTGCGTCAGAAGCGGTGAGAAACCTAAAACTGAGTAGAAAAGACTGTACTGCGTTAGATTATTTGAACGTCTTGGAGGAAGTTTTTGGGCGAACGGAAAAGGCCGCAGAGCTTGTATATCAGTATGAACACACCTATCAGCGGAAAGGTGAGAGAATGACCGAATACATGAGGCGCCTAGATAAGATTCTGCACCAGATACTCCTCAAGAAAGGGACCGAGCCGGCCGAAGTGGATAAGATCCGAATAAAACAGATCCTGCGGGGCTCTCAACCTCTAGATCCAGTGATGCTGCAGCTGAGAAGCAGAGCAGGTAATCAAGAACTGAAGTACCTGGAACTGATCCGAGCTGTCAGAGAGGAGGAGGCTTTGCTGGAGGAATAATCCTTCAGGCGAGGGGAAAGGGCTTACGCACAACCTGTAAGGCATAACGACGGTCTGCAGCCTGAAAGCGATTCGCTGGATACTTACGGGTCCGACGTGGACGAGCAAGAGCACCTGATTGCTTTTAAATCCACAGAGAGGGCTGCCAAAGAATTACACCTCTCTGAACGTGGTGAGTTGCACAAAACTGTTAAGAAAGTACAGGAAGCTCAAGCTGAATTACAACAGGCGCACGCGGAACTGTGCCGAGTGTTGATGAAGGTGACAGAGATGCAGGCAGAGATGCAGAAGTTCCTTACAGGCATGCAGACAACCGGAGTTGCTGTGGCGTCTAGCCAAGGTCCTTTAACTGAATCACAACAGGCGACTGCGTCTCCACTTTGTAAAAAGAGGTGTTTTGGTTGTGGAGAAATGGGCCACTTCCGCGCACAATGCAAAGACCGAAAGCCTGAGAAGAATAGAGTTGATGAGTTGTTAAAAGCCTTGAAAGAACTGTTATCTACCTCACCGGCGGGAAACGCCATGGGGCGCCAGTGAAGGAGCAACGTAGGTGCCCGAAGATTGAACCCCGCTCCAGAAATCAAGCCAGGGCTAAGAGGGCGAGAGGGCCCAAAGTCCGGCCAACTGCTGAGCCTGCCAGGACTGAAAGAGTTACTCCCTTAGCATCCGGACCTACGTCATGGGGAAGCAATGCACACCCAAAACCTACACGGGCCAAGAAAAAGGCCAGGGTACAGCAAACTGGGTCTAAGTGTCCTGATACCGCCACCAAGTTTCCTGACCAACTGATTGGTCCTTCTCCTATTGTGCCAATCCAAGTGGAGGGAGTCTACACTAAAGCCCTGTTGGATTCAGGGGCTCAAGTGACATTGATCTTATTTTATTTTCCTCTGCGCGTTTCTCGTAATTACGAATCATTGTATTTTTTTCTGCTCGGTCGCGTTTTCCAGAAATACGAAGTCTCGCATTTCTTTTTCCCGCTGCGCGTTTACCGCAATACGAAATACTGTAAATATATCTACGAACACCGTGTCTTATTTTATGCCTTTTACTTCAGTAAACTATATAATTTATAAAATCCACAACGGTGCTGGAGTATATTTATTCCCTAGTGCGGGGAGACTGACCCGTGGTTCATTTTCAGCGGCTCCTCCGGGAGTGAGCGCTACAGATGTAAAGCCCGAGACTCCGACACAAATTCAGCAGTTTTCTTCCACTCTTGTTGGATGTATTGTCATAGCTGTTTCTTTGCGCCTGTATTGACTCCTGACAGTAGTTTGCGGCTCCCAAAATGTACAGTTGTGTTCAAAATTATTCAACCCCCACTGAAATTGAGTGTTTTGGCCAGTTTGACATTGATTTTGATCATTCAGTCATCTTGCTTACAATTAAATCAAAGAGGCACGTGTAGGTCAGACAAATATAACATAACATTTATAATGAAATAAGCACAAATGTCTTTTCTGTGCTCACATCATTATCAGTTTTATTCAACCCCCAAGTGACATTCAATCTTAGTACTTAGTACAACATCCTTTTACAGTTATAACCGCTTTTAAACGTGAAGCACAGCTTGACACAAGTGTCTTGCAGCGATCTACGGGTATCTTGGCCCATTCGTCATGGGCAAAAGCCTCCAGTTCAGTCACATTCTTAGGCTTGCGCACTGCAACTGCTTTCTTTAAGTCCCACCAGAGGTTCTCAATCGTATTTAAGTCAGGTGACTGCAATGGCCACTCCAAAATGTTCCAGCCTTTAATCTGCAACCATGCTCTAGTGGACTTGGAGGTATGCTTGGGATCATTGTCCTGTTGAAAGGTCCAACGTCTCCCAAGCCTCAGGTTTGTGACGGACTGCATCACATTGTCATCCAATATCTCCTGGTACTGAAGAGAATTCATGGTACCTTGCACACACTGAAGCTTCCCTGTACCTGCAGAAGCAAAACAGCCCCAAAGCATGATTGACCCCCCCCATGCTTCACAGTAGGCAAGGTGTTCTTTTCTTCATAGGCCTTGTTCTTCCTCCTCCAAACATAGCGTTGATCCATGGGCCCAAACAGTTCTAATTTTGTTTCATCAGTCCACAGAACACTATCCCAAAACTTCTGTGATTTGTCCACATGACTTTTGGCATACTGCAGTCGACTCTTCTTATTCTTTGGAGACAGCAAGGGGGTGCGCCTGGGAGTTCTGGCATGGAGGCCTTCATTACGCAGTGTGCGCCGTATTGTCTGAGCTGAAACTTCAGTACCCACATCTGACAAATCTTTTCTCAGTTCCTCAGCAGTCACACGGGGGACTTTTCTCCACTCTACGCTTCAGGTAGCGCACAGCAGTCGAAGTCAGCATCTTCTTTCTGCCACGACCAGGTAGCGTTTCAACAGTGCCCTTTGCCTTGAATTTGCGAATGATGCTTCCTATGGTCTCTCTTGGTATGTTTAACATCTTTGCAATCTTCTTATAGCCATTGCCCTTCCTGTGAAGAGTAATCACCTCTTCTCTTGTCTTCCTGGACCATTCTCTTGACTTCACCATGTTTGTAACCACACCAGTAAATGTCTAGAAGGAGCTGAGTATCACAGTCATTTTAAAGCTGCCTAATTGCTGCTTATTATGCTTTATTGCTGCTCCGTGACATCCACAGGTGTTTTCAATACCTGATTAAAAACACTTGAATGAACCTCTGTTCTTCAGAGTGGTAGTCTTTAAGGGGTTGAATAATTGTGTCAATGAAGAATTCACAAAAGAAACATTTACTACTGTATTACAAAACCAATTGATGTCATTTTAGTTGCATATGGTTCTTTAAAAAGTCCTTGTAGGATTTCATTCTGAATACAATTACAAATGTCACTAAATTCCCTAAAACCCTTTACAGCATTGGGGGTTGAATAATTTTGAACACAACTGTATGTGTTCCCATCTGAGGTCACATAGTCCTTTTCTCTTCCTGTCCTGGCGTTGAGGTCTCCATAGAAAAGCACGTGTCCTAGGGACTGGAAGTGGGAGGCCTCACTCTATACCACCTCATAGGTGTCTGTTTTGGAGTATGGAGACTCTGGTGGTGCAATGTAAGCTGCACATAGGAAGATGTCTGACTGAGAGGTGAGGATGGAGCTACGTATTTTTATCCAGATGTGGCTCTCTCCTTTCTTGATTGCTTTGATGTTCTCGTGTAGCTCCTCCTTATACCAGATTAATATTCCTCCTGAATGGCGACCCGGTTTGATGCTTTTATCCTTCTGGGCGGGCACGGAAAATTCTCTGTAGCCCACAGGTGTTTGTGGGTCATCCTGTGCCCGGCTCCATGTTTCCAGCAGGATTTGTATGTCCACGTTGTGCAGTCTATGTTTGAAGTCTGGATCGTTTACTTTGGATCCAAAGGTTGAAGCATTCAGACCCTGAATGTTCCAGCTACTGATTGTTAGTGATGTCATTTTATGTTGTTATACCTTGTAATGAGCAAAATTACATGGGACAATCAGGTTGTGGATGGTTGTCATTGTAGTTCATTATGAGATCAATTCACATTAATTTGTTGTATAGTGTGCCGAGGAGGGTCCGTATCTCCTCCAAGTCTCTGTTCTGTGGAGGTCTTGATGTCCATCTTGGGGCGGGTGGTTTCTGCCATTCCTGCCATCTGTTTTGTCCTGTTCTTGGTTTAAATGTGGTGTTCTTGTCTTGGTGCGGTGCGGTTTGAGGTCGTCTTGTGGTGGTTGTTGTTGTGTTAGTTTGGGTTTGAGACAGAGAGACAGAGAGACAGAGAGACAGAGAGAGACAGACAGAGAGACAGAGAGACAGAGAGAGAGAGAGAGACAGACAGAGAGAGACAGACAGAGAGAGACAGACAGAGAGAGACAGACAGAGAGACAGACAGAGAGAGACAGAGAGACAGAGAGACAGATACAGAGAGATACAGAGATACAGACAGAGAGATAGAGAGATACAGATAGAGAGAGAGATACAGAGAGATAGAGAGAGAGATACAGAGAGATAGAGAGAGAGATACAGAGAGATAGAGAGAGAGATACAGAGAGATAGAGAGAGAGATACAGAGAGATAGAGAGAGAGATACAGAGAGATAGAGAGATAGAGAGAGAGATACAGACAGAGAGAGATACAGACAGAGAGATACAGACAGAGAGATACAGACAGAGAGATACAGACAGAGAGATACAGACAGAGAGATACAGACAGAGAGATACAGACAGAGAGATACAGGAGAGATACAGGAGAGATACAGAGAGATACAGAGAGATACAGAGAGATAGATAAACCAAGAACAGGTCAAAACAGATGGCAGGAATGGCGGAAACCACCCGCCCCAAGATGGACATCAAGACCTCCACAGAACAGAGACTTGGAGGAGATACGGACCCTCCTCGGCACACTATACAACAAGTTAATGTGAATTGATCTCATAATGAACTACAATGACAACCATCCACAACCTGGTTGTCCCATGTAATTTTGCTCATTACAAGGTATAACAACATAAAATGACATCACTAACAATCAGTAGCTGGAACATTCAGGGTCTGAATGCTTCAACCTTTGGATCCAAAGTAAACGATCCAGACTTCAAACATAGACTGCACAACGTGGACATACAAATCCTGCTGGAAACATGGAGCCGGGCACAGGATGACCCACAAACACCTGTGGGCTACAGAGAATTTTCCGTGCCTGCCCAGAAGGATAAAAGCATCAAACAGGGTCGCCATTCAGGAGGAATATTAATCTGGTATAAGGAGGAGCTACACGAGAACATCAAAGCAATCAAGAAAGGAGAGAGCCACATCTGGATAAAAATACGTAGCTCCATCCTCACCTCTCAGTCAGACATCTTCCTATGTGCAGCTTACATTGCACCACCAGAGTCTCCATACTCCAAAACAGACACCTATGAGGTGGTACAGAGTGAGGCCTCCCACTTCCAGTCCCTAGGACACGTGCTTCTCTATGGAGACCTCAACGCCAGGACAGGAAGAGAAAAGGACTATGTGACCTCAGATGGGAACACATACATTTTGGGAGCCGCAAACTACTGTCAGGAGTCAATACAGGCGCAAAGAAACAGCTATGACAATACATCCAACAAGAGTGGAAGAAAACTGCTGAATTTGTGTCGGAGTCCCGGGCTTTACATCCTTAATGGCCGCACCAAGGGAGACTCTCTGGGAAGGTATACATTAAGCTCCCATGTAGGAAACAGTGTGGTTGACTATGCAATCACGGATATGAACTCCACTCACATCAACGCCTTCACCGTCACCCCACAAACACACCTGTCAGACCACAGCCAACTACTGCTTTATATTAAATCCTCAAACAAAACATCCTCAAAACCCCATCAGAGCGGACTGTACAACCTCCCACCATCATTCAAATGGACCAGACACTCTACCATAGCCTACAGAGAGGTCATCAACAGACCCGACATCAACGATCAGCTAACAGTCTTTCAAAACCATACCTATGTACTAAGTCCCCAGGGGGTGAACCAAGCAGCAAAGGACCTCCACAGCATACTACACACCATCGCAGAGACCTCCAACATTAAAAAAGTCAACTTCAAGAAATCATCCAATAAACAACCCAATAAATGGTTTGACAAAGAATGCAGAACACTAAGAAACAACCTACGAACAGTCTCAAATAAAAAACACAGAGACCCCGACAACATTGACCTGAGGATCACACATGGTGTCCTGCAGAAAAACTATAAACAAATCCTCAAAAAGAAAAAACAAAACCTCATCTCCCAAAACCTTCAACAACTGGAAGAGGCTCTTCAGGAAAACTCTTTCTGGGAAACCTGGAGTCAAATCAGCTCAGGATCCAAGAAAAAACACCTCCACATCCAAAATGGCAACATCTGGCTCAACTACTTCAAGAGCCTGTACAAAGACATTGCCAAAGAGGAGCTAACTGGGGAACAGGAACACATCATCAGAAGACTACATGAACTGGAGGAAAAAATCAAGGATTTCCAAAACCCGTTAGATACACCCATTACACCCCAAGAAGTAGCAGAAAAAATTCAAGATCTGTGAAGTAAAAAAAGCCAGCGGGATGGATGGAATTCTTCCAGAGATGATTAAACACGGCTCTCCAGAAGTACACGCCGCAATATGTAAAGTTTTCAACCTGGTCCTGAGCGTTGGATTCTACCCTCAAGTATGGAACCAAGGCCTCATAACACCCATCCATAAGAGTGGAGACCAATATGATCCAGCCAACTACAGAGGGATATGTGTCAGCAGCCGCTGGGAAAACTGTTCAATAGCACCAGAACAAAAGAATCCTCAGCTTCCTGACACAACATAACGTCCTCAACAGAAGCCAAGCGGGGTTCATGCCAAACCATCGCACTACAGATCACATCTACACCCTGCACAGTCTCATCAAGGACCATGTCCACAATACAAAACATGGGAAAATATTTGCCTGCTTTGTGGACTTTAAGAAGGCCTTTGACTCAGTGTGGCCCCCAGGCCTGTTCCTCAAACTACTGGAGAGTGGAATAGGAGGGAAAACATATGACGTCATCAAGAGCTCATATAATGAGAACTTCTGCAGCATAAAGGTGAATGGGAAGAGAACAGAGTATTTCCGGCAGGCTCGTGGAGTCAGACAAGGCTGCAGCCTAAGTCCAACCCTCTTTAACATCTACATCAATGGACTGGCTGAAGCTCTAGAATCCTCCTCAGCACCAGGACTAACTCTACATGACACCGAGGTGAAGTTCCTGTTGTGTGCAGATGACCTCCTATTACTGTCACCAACAGAGAGAGGTCTACAAGACAGCCTGGAAGGAAGTGCTGGAAAAACACAGTGCGGCATGGGCACTACCCATCAACCAAAAGAAAACAAAGGTTATGGTTTTCCAAAGGAAGAACGCAAAAACCAAGAGTTCCTCTTTCACACTTAATGACTGCACTCTTAATGAAGCCAACAGCTACACATACCTCGGCCTAGAAACAAACCGATCGGGAAGTTTCAAACCAGCCATAGAAGCCCTAAGAGACAAGGCGCGTAGAACCTTCTATGCCATCAGGAGAAAATGCTACTAACTAAAACCGCCTGTAAGAGTCTGGCTTAAAATCTGTGATAGCGTCATCACTCCAATCCTCCTTTATGGCAGTGAAGTATGGGGCCCCATCACCTACCCTCACCAACCCAAATGGGACACCAGCCCAACAGAAATATTCCATCTGGAATTCTGCAAGCATCTCCTCCAAGTCCATCCGAGCACCTCTAACAATGCTTGCCGGGCCGAGCTGGGCAGACTCCCCTTACTTCTTGCAGCACAGAAGAGGGCGCTATCATACTGGGACCACCTAAACATCAGCAGCCTCAACTCATACCACCATAAAGCCCTACTGGCCAACAAGGACCATCCAAAACCATGTGGGCTGCAACAACTCATATCCACCCTGATCATCCAAAGCCCCCATGAATGCAACCTGATAAAATATCAAATAAAAGGCCCTAATTAACGATTCCAGGGAAAACTATATCAGAGAATGGAGACATGATATAGCAAGCTCACAGAAACTCACCATTTACCAATCCTTACAGAGGGAATACAAACTGGCCCCATACCTGGAGGTACTACAAGACCCCAAGGACAGACAGATCCTGAGTCGGTACAGACTGAGCGCCCACAGCCTGGAAATTGAATCAGGGCGGCATAGACAGACCTACAAGCCCAGGGAGAATAGACCGTGCCAGCATTGTGACCAGGAGGCCCTGGAAGATGAGGTCCACTTCCTCCTACAGTGCCCCAAGTACTCAGCACTGAGGGAAACTCACTTTGTCAGGAATGGCACTGGGGTGGCACCACAGGTTCATGGAGTCTAAGCCCAGGATGCAGGGATGCTCTGAAGGTACCTTGGTTAGGCTGATGTTATATGATCTGAGGCGTGGTACAATGGGGGTTATCCAGGAGAATAGTCAGCAGGCGATCCTAGGTCGAGGGACTGGTACAGCGGGATAGTCGTTGAAGCAAGCAGGGGTCTGATACACGGTAAGTCTTTAGCAATAGTTCAGCTATGTTTGCAGGATAGACTTGCAATGCGAAACCATGGTAGAAAGGTGGGAGTGTCTCTTTATTTGCAAGCAGGAGGGTGTGGTGTGTGTGGTGCTTGTGCTTTTACCGTTTAACCCCTCTCCTTGCTGGATTGGAACGGGGGCAGCACTTTACATGTGCTGCCTGAGCAAGGAATGTGATCCTGGGGTGGTCAGCGATGGGGATCCTGACATAGCCCCTCCCTCAAGGCCGAACCCCGTGCGGCCCAGATATGCTTGTAGGCTGGGTTCAGCTGCAGGAGACACATAGGAAAATATTCCCTGCACACAATAAGCATCTTGATCTTTAGTAGAGTTTCTGGACTGTGCATCACAAGATATAGGACCACTCTGGTAGGTGTCGGAAGCGAGGAGGATCGCCCCGCAGCAGGCAGAATTCTGGGCACAGCATTAGCTTGGAGATGATTCTTTCTCTGACGCCTCCTTGCCCTTGATTTGGAGGATTTGGCCAGGATGGTTGCACACAAGGAAGGAACCGGAGCCACACTTGGACCAATCTCCTCCATGATGGGTATCTCTTCCTCTTTGCTGGATGTCATAGACGTGGTGAGGGTAGTCCCTAGGAATGCCCCTTCTTGGTCACTCTGCAGTGGTGACTCACCATTTAAATCAATAAAGTCAAGCCCCGTCTCTGAGGATGGATCAAAGGTAGGTGGTACAACTGCAGCAGATGGTGGCATTTCGGCAATGGCGCTTATTTTAGCCAGTTGTTTCAGCAGGAAAGCAGGGTTTTTCTGGAGATTCTGTAGGATGTCGGTGAGGGAATCAACCTGGCTTGCCAGGATAACAACAGTAGAAGTAAGCACTGATATTTCTGGGGCCTTGTCAATAACCACGCAAGCTGGCATTGAAGCGGGTTTGACGTGTACCACTTCATTCGGCAAAGCAGGCATGGATTCTTCAAGCGGCTGGGCAGCGCACTTGGATTCATCAAGCTGCAGGGAAGCGCACATGGATTCCTCAGGCTGCAGGGAAGCGCACATGGATTCCTCAGGCTGCAGGGAAGCGCACATGGATTCCTCAGGCTGCAGGGAAGCGCACATGGATTCCTCAGGCTGCAGGGAAGCGCACATGGATTCCTCAGGCTGCAGGGAAGCGCACATGGATTCCTCAGGCTGCAGGGAAGCGCACTGGGGTTCATCAGCAGGCCCCTCGGCGTAGGCTTCTGGTTCAACTTCCTCAGTTATGAAAGGAGCCAGGCCAGCATTGTCTGTGGGAGCAACATAGGGATCCAGAGAAACTTGATGCAGCGGGGTGTTCACCGTGGTATATATGGCACTTCTGGTGATCGCGTCTGGTAGTACAAGGTCAAGGAGTTGATCTTTCTCCATGTCAGCCCGGCTGGGGTCAGCAGAGATCCTTGGAGACTTGATCTTTCTTTTATTCACCGATGTCCTCTCATAGGTGTCAATGTTGGCTTTTTCCACCACAAAACCATTGGAAGCAACAGTGTATTCTGTATGTTTGAAAGGAGTGGTACCGCTTGGGTAGGTAGTGGGATATGAAACGGTAGTGCTAATATACCTGGCATAACCACAAGGAGACCCTCGAGAGCACCGTGCTGTCTGTAGCGGATTCTTTGGAAGGTACAGAAGGTCTTGGGCTGCCAACCCCTCACTGTCTGACTCCAGGGACTCCCACTCGCCGTCAGACTCTGAGTCCTGTCGAGAGAGACACGGTGAAGGTGGTGGTAGGTCTTCCCAAGGCATGTGGTACTTCCTGGCAGAAGTGGGCATAGCTGGCTCTCTTCTTGCAGACTGTCCGAGGAATGGAGTAGGGGAGGAGATGCAACGATCTGCAAGGGTGATGGGAGTTGCAGTCAATATGTGAATAGAGTCCACGATTTGTTTTGCAGCTTTCCTCATCATTAATGCTTCTTCAAATACTTTTAGGTCCTCTCTGCAAACCCTGGTTCCATTAGAGGCATATACATGACTGGGAGGACCTGGATCTGGAGCACCTGTGGTTGAAGCAGTAGTTTTCATGCATGCAGGTTCTGGGGTGGAAGGAACACACGTCATGATACAAGGTCTGGAGGTTGTAGGTGTCACCGCCCAGGGTATGGTGCTGGCGATGTCCATGGGGGTTTCCAGGTCGCTCTCTGTGGTGACCTCCATTTCCATAGGGGTGACAGCGTCTTCCTCCTCTCTACACCTGGCAGCTTGAAATTCTATGCTCCCAGGTTTAGCAAGTAAAGAGGGCAGATCTCCTCTGGGTCTAGAGTTGGACCAGGATTCAGCTTTGGGAACCGGATTACTTCTGTTCTCATGCTTGGGCCAGGGTTTAGCCTTGGGAGCATGAGCCCCTCTAGTTCCATTCTTGGGCTGGGGTTCCACCTTGGGAGCAGGAGTCATTCTAGTTACATGCTTGGCCTGGGGTTCTGCCTTGGAAGCAGGAGCCCCTCTAGTTCCACGCTTGGGCTGGGGTTTCGCCTTGGGAGCAGGAGCCCTTCTGGTGTCATACATGGGCTGGGGTTCCCTGGAAGGGCTTGTCACCGGTATTTGCTGTCTGATGGGCCTTTCTGGGCAGAGACCCAGTGATGCGGAGAGGCACAGTACCAGCAGAGATTCTGGGTCTGTCTTCTGAATCGCTCCTCAGGAGTTAGTGGGCCTTTGATCTTTTTCACAGGAGGAACACACACCTTATTAGAGCAGTTTTTGAGGGAGTCCTTCAGTTCCCATAATTCCTCCAACACCCCACACAGCTGATAGTCCATACGCTCCAGGGCTTGCAGTATCCCCGCGGGCTTAGTTGTGGGGCTTCTCACTTTGTCAGGAATGGCACTGGGGTGGCACCACAGGTTCAGGGAGTCTAAGCCCAGGATGCAGGGATGCTCTGAAGGTACCTTGGTTAGGCTGATGTTATATGATCTGAGGCGTGGTACAATGGGGGTTATCCAGGAGAATAGTCAGCAGGCGATCCTAGGTGGAGGGACTGGTACAGGCGGGATAGTCGTTGAAGCAAGCAGGGTCTGATACACGGTAAGTCTTTAGCAATAGTTCAGCTATGTTTGCAGGATAGACTTGCAATGGCGAAACCATGGTAGAAAGGTGGGAGTGTCTCTTTATTTGCAAGCAGGAGGGTGTGGTGTGTGTGGTGCTTGTGCTTTTACCGTTTAACCCTTCTCCTTGCTGGATTGGAACGGGGGCAGCACTTTACATGTGCTGCCTGAGCAAGGAATGTGATCCTGGGGTGGTCAGCGATGGGGATCCTGACACACTTCCAGAGACTCTCCGCTCTCATCCCAGACTTCACCTCTATAGAAGAGACAAGGAAACTCCACATCATACTGGGAGAAGAGACGAGGAAACTCCACATCATACTGGGAGAAGAGACGAGGAACTCAAATCATACTGGGAGAAGAGACGAGGAAACTCCAAATCATTACTGGGAGAGAGGAGCCGGCGGTGAAAATATCTGCCAATACGTCACAGAATGTCACAGACTGAGAGGAACATGAGAGATCCTGGATTTATAAATCCCCAACACGGCCTCGCCCCCATCCCCTTCACATTATCCCTTACCCCTGATAATGTCCATGGACTTGCCCATTCCCCCCATATATATGTCCCACTACCACCCCCCCTCCTCCCCATATGCTTTGGCAATGCTAAAATGTATTTGGTCCTGCCAATAAAGCTTATTTTGATTTGATTTGATATAGATAGACACAGATAGATACAGATAGATAGATAGATAGATAGATAGATATATACAGATAGATAGATAGATAGATACAGATAGATATATACAGATAGATAGATACAGATAGATAGACAGATAGATACAGATAGATAGATAGATAGATACAGAGAGATAGATACAAATAGATATAGATAGATACAAATAGATATAGATAGACAGATAGATACAGATACAGTTGTGTTCAAAATTATTCAACCCCCAATGCTGTAAAGGGTTTTAGGGAATTTAGTGACATTTGTAATTGTATTCAGAATGAAATCCTACAAGGACTTTTTAAAGAACCATATGCAACTAAAATGACATCAATTGGTTTTGTAATACAGTAGAAATGTTTCTTTTGTGAATTCTTCATTGACACAATTATTCAACTCCCCTTAAAGACTACCACTCTGAAGAACAGAGGTTCATTCAAGTGTTTTCAATCAGGTATTGAAAACACCTGTGGATGTCATGGAGCAGCAATAAAGCATAATAAGCACCAATTAGGCAGCTTTAAAATGACTGTGATACTCAGCTCCTTCTAGACATTTACTGGTGTGGTTACAAACATGGTGAAGTCAAGAGAATGGTCCAGGAAGACAAGAGAAGAGGTGATTGCTCTTTCACAGGAAGGGCAATGGATATAAGAAGATTGCAAAGATGTTAAACATACCAAGAGAGACCATAGGAAGCATCATTCGCAAATTCAAGGCAAAGGGCACTGTTGAAACGCTACCTGGTGTCGTGGCAGAAAGAAGATGCTGACTTCGACTGCTGTGCGCTACCTGAAGCGTAGAGTGGAGAAAAGTCCCCGTGTGACTGCTGAGGAACTGAGAAAAGATTTGTCAGATGTGGGTACTGAAGTTTCAGCTCAGACAATACGGCGCACACTGCGTAATGAAGGCCTCCATGCCAGAACTCCCAGGCGCACCCCCTTGCTGTCTCCAAAGAATAAGAAGAGTCGACTGCAGTATGCCAAAAGTCATGTGGACAAACCACAGAAGTTTTGGGATAGTGTTCTGTGGACTGATGAAACAAAATTAGAACTGTTGGGCCCATGGATCAACGCTATGTTTGGAGGAGGAAGAACAAGGCCTATGAAGAAAAGAACACCTTGCCTACTGTGAAGCATGGCGGGGGTCAATCATGCTTTGGGGCTGTTTTGCTTCTGCAGGTACAGGAAGCTTCAGCGTGTGCAAGGTACCATGAATTCTCTTCAGTACCAGGAGATATTGGATGACAATGTGATGCAGTCCACAAACCTGAGGCTTGGGAGACGTTGGACCTTTCAACAGGACAATGATCCCAAGCATACCTCCAAGTCCACTAGAGCATGGTTGCAGATTAAAGGCTGGAACATTTTGGAGTATCGCAGTCACCTGACTTAAATCCGATTGAGAACCTATGGTGGGACTTAAAGAAAGCAGTTGCAGTGCGCAAGCCTAAGAATGTGACTGAACTGGAGGCTTTTGCCATGACGAATGGGCGAAGATACCCGTAGATGGCTGCAAGACACTTGTGTCAAGCTATGCTTCACGTTTAAAAGCTGTTATAACTGTAAAAGGATGTTGTACTAAGTACTAAGATTGAATGTCACTTGGGGGTTGAATAAAACTGATAATGATGTGAGCACAGAAAAGACATTTGTGCTTATTTCATTATAAATGTTATGTTATATTTGACCTACACGCGCCTCTTTGATTTAATTGTAAGCAAGATGACTGAATGATCAAAATCAATGTCAAACTGGCCAAAACACTCAATTTCAGTGGGGGGGGGGGTTGAATAATTTTGAACACAACTGTATCTATCTATCTATCTATCTATCTGTATCTATCTGTCTGTATCTATCTGTACAGAGAGATAGATAACAGAGAGATAGATACAGAGAGATAGATACAGAGAGATAGATACAGATAGATAGATACAGATAAATAGATACAGATAGATAGATACAGATAGATACAGATAGATAGATACAGATAGATAGATACAGATAGATAGATACAGATAGATAGATACAGATAGATAGATACAGATAGATAGATAGATACAGATAGATAGATACAGATAGATAGATACAGATAGATATAGATAGATACAGATAGATAGATACAGATAGATAGATAGATACAGATAGATAGATACAGATAGATAGATAGATACAGATAGATAGATACAGATAGATAGATAGATACAGATAGATAGATATAGATAGATAGATACAGATATATAGATAGATAGATACAGATAGATACAGATAGATAGATACAGATAGATAGATACAGATAGATAGATACAGATAGATAGATACAGATAGATAGATAGATACAGATAGATAGATACAGATAGATAGATACAGATACAGATAGATATAGATAGATACAGATAGATAGATACAGATAGATAGATACAGATAGATAGATACAGATAGATAGATAGATATAGATAGATATAGATAGATACAGATAGATACAGATAGATAGATACAGATAGATAGATACAGATAGATAGAGATAGATAGATAGATAGATAGATACAGATAGATAGATACAGATAGATAGATAGATAGATACAGATAGATACAGATAGATAGATACAGATACAGATAGATATAGATAGATACAGATAGATAGATAGATACAGATAGATAGATACAGATAGATAGATACAGATAGATAGAGATAGATAGAGACAGATAGATAGATAGATACAGATAGATAGATACAGATAGATAGATACAGATAGATAGATACAGATAGATAGATACAGATAGATACAGATAGATACAGATAGATAGATAGATACAGATAGATAGATAGATACAGATAGATAGATAGATACAGATAGATAGATAGATACAGATAGATAGATACAGATATATAGATAGATAGATAGATAGATACAGATAGATAGATAGATACAGATAGATAGATACAGATAGATACAGATAGATAGATACAGATAGATAGATACAGATAGATAGATAGATACAGATAGATAGATACAGATAGATAGATACAGATAGATAGATACAGATAGATAGATACAGATAGATACAGATAGATAGATACAGATAGATAGATAGATACAGATAGATAGATACAGATAGATAGATAGATAGATACATAGATAGATACAGATAGATAGATAGATAGATACAGATAGATAGATAGATAGATACAGATAGATACAGATAGATAGATACAGATACAGATAGATATAGATAGATACAGATAGATAGATAGATACAGATAGATAGATACAGATACAGATAGATATAGATAGATACAGATAGATAGATAGATACAGATAGATACTTATAGATAGATACAGATAGATACAGATAGATAGATAGATACAGATAGATACAGATAGATAGATACAGATACAGATAGATATAGATAGATACAGATAGATAGATAGATACAGATAGATACAGATAGATAGATACAGATACAGATAGATATAGATAGATACAGATAGATAGATAGATACAGATAGATACAGATAGATACAGATAGATAGATAGATACAGATACAGATAGATATAGATAGATACAGATAGATACAGATAGATAGATACAGATACAGATAGATATAGATAGATACAGATAGATAGATAGATAGATAGATACAGATAGATAGATACAGATACAGATAGATATAGATAGATACAGATAGATAGATAGATAGATACAGATAGATACAGATAGATAGATACAGATACAGATAGATACAGATAGATAGATACAGATAGATACAGATAGATAGATACAGATACAGATACAGATAGATATAGATAGATAGATACAGATAGATAGATACAGATAGATAGAGATAGATAGATACAGATAGATAGATAGATACAGATAGATAGATAGATAGATACAGATAGATAGATACAGATAGATAGATACAGATAGATAGATACAGATAGATAGATAGATACAGATAGATAGATAGATAGATAGATACAGATAGATAGATAGATACAGATAGATACAGATAGATAGAAAGATACAGATAGATAGATACAGATAGATAGATAGATAGATACAGATAGATAGATAGATAGATACAGATAGATAGATAGATACAGATAGATAGATACAGATAGATAGATACAGATAGATAGATACAGATAGATAGATAGATACAGATAGATAGATACAGATAGATAGATACAGATAGATAGATAGATACAGATAGATAGATACAGATAGATAGATACAGATAGATACAGATAGATAGATAGATACAGATATATAGATAGATAGATACAGATAGATAGATACAGATAGATAGATACAGATAGATAGACACAGATAGATAGATACAGATAGATAGATACAGATAGATAGATACAGATAGATAGATAGATACAGATAGATAGATAGATAGATACAGATAGATAGATACAGATAGATACAGATAGATAGATAGATACAGATATATAGATAGATAGATACAGATAGATAGATACAGATAGATACAGATAGATAGATACAGATAGATAGACACAGATAGATAGATACAGATAGATAGATACAGATAGATAGATACAGATAGATAGATAGATAGATACAGATATATAGATACAGATAGATAGATACAGATAGATAGATACAGATAGATAGATACAGATAGACACAGATATAATAGCTATAGGTAGATAGATGTTGCTGGTCTACAACTCCCATGATCCTCTCGCTTTCTATTGGATTCAAAGATTTCTGGGAATTGTAGGCCATAGACCCCTGGGGGAGCAGGAGTGACACTTTCTTGGTATAGAGTGTAACTGTTAATATTTTCCCCCTGTGAGAGCGCATTAGGCTGGGTTCACACCTAAGCGTTTTTAATACGCGCGTTTTTCACCGGCGTTTTCCTTGCGTTTCACGAGCGTGTTGCAAAAATGAAACGCGCATTGTACGCGCGTTGTAAGCGCGTTTTGTGATTGACTACGGAGGTGTCCAATAGGAAATTTACTGTCTTAATTACGGAGGCGACCAATGAAAAAGACCTCCCTGTGCTCGAACCAAAGATGCAAAATGGAGATCTGCCCAAGACGCACCATTGCAACAATCACAGCTTTATATCTGCGCTTGAGGAGAAGGAGGCAGGCGATGGCCAGGCGACGCTACTGGGTGCATCCGACCATTGCAGACTGACAACGAGGTCAGGTCTGGGCGTTGTTTGCAACTCTGCGTGCACACGAGGAGAAGTTTATGCAATACACACGGTAAAGAGGTTAGTACATGTACCCTGCTTTTATTGTTGTTGTGTCCCATATGATTGATTTGCTATTAATTCCCCCTTTGTTTTTTTATTTTATTTTACAATAGTTTTGATGAGCTGCTGGACTTGATGTTCCCCACCTTGTGCCTGGCTTGTGCAGAACGCGCACGCGCAGTATGCGAAAACGCACGTTTTTGAATTGGGAAACGCGCAAACGCGCGTTCACGTCAATCTCTATGGCCGCGAACGCGCAGATATCTGCACCAAAGAAGCTCCCGAACTTCTTTGTGCGTCGGCCGTTTATCAGCGCGTTCATGCGCGCTGATAAACGGCCAGGTGTGATATGCCCACATAGGGCATAATGGTATTTCACTGTTTGAGCGTTTTACAGCGCGTAGGAACGCGCTGTAAAACGCTTAGGTGTGAACCCAGCCTTAGTCTCGGGTATCTAGTAATGGCGCAGTAGGTATCTCTCCGTGCTTGGCGCTGGCAGGGCCTGCCCTCCCCAAAGAGATGACAGGGTGAGGCCACGTGATCCAGGAATGACTCACTCCAAGCTCATTCACAAAAAGAGACTCTGAATGAGCTCAGTTGCTTTAAACACAAGGTAACCAGCAGGAGAGTCTGTTACTCAGCATTCTATTCATCCACCGGCCACTCACGCTCATTCACAGCTAAGGCTAGGGTTAAACAAACGCATTATTCGCAGCGACCGTCAAAAAGTGTGTCCGAATGCTTTGACGTATTTTTTCACGGAATACGTGAAAATGGTCAGACGACGCGCATTTTCAAGCGTGATTTTTTACGGATCAGCAATAAAACACTTTTTCCGTCTGGACGTTATGTTGGCCGGACATTAGCAGCGTCTGACGTCTCCCAATCACACACACACGCCGCTAGCGGACGCAGCGCACTCTGTGCGTCAGTACTAGCGGTATCACGTTCTCGAAAAAAATGCGTTCATTTTCCACTTGCGTTGCGCGGGCGAACTTTTGTGCGGTCGGACTTTGTATATTGGCCGTCATTGCGTGTCATTTGCTGCTAGTGCGGCCGTGATTAAGTGCGCCTAAACGCACGTTAAAAATGCGTTAGTCTGACACAGCCTTAGCAGATACTCCCCGGAGCCAATCACTGGCAGCCTTAAATAAAGTATATTCCATCCAGGGACGGGGAACATCTGCCATATATTCAGGATGTCTTTTTAGGGGTTCCTCCATATATTCAGGGTGTGCGGGTGTCTTTTTAGGGGTTCCTCCATATATTCAGGGTGTGTGGGTGTCTTTTTAGGGGCTCGTCCATATATTCAGGGTGTGCGGGTGTCTTTTTAGGGGTTCCTCCATATATTCAGGGTGTGTTTTTAGGGGTTCCTCCATATATTCAGGGTGTGCGGGTGTCTTTTTAGGGGCTCGTCCATATATTCAGGGTGTGCGGGTGTCTTTTTAGGGGTTCCTCCATATATTCAGGGTGTGTGGGTGTCTTTTTAGGGGTTCCTCCATATATTCAGGGTGTGTTTTTAGGGGCTCGTCTATATTCAGGGTGTGCGGGTGTCTTTTTAGGGGCTCGTCCATATATTCAGGTGTGCGGGTGTCTTTTTAGGGGTTCCTCCATATATTCAGGGTGTGTGGGTGTGTGTTTAGGGGCTCCTCCATATATTCAGGGTGTGTGGGTGTGTTTTAGGGGCTCCTCCATATATTCAGGGTGTGTGGGTGTCTTTTTAGGGGCTCGTCCATATATTCAGGGTGTGCGGGTGTCTTTTTAGGGGTTCCTCCATATATTCAGGGTGTGCGGGTGTGTTTTTAGGGATTCCTCCATATATTCAGGGTGTGCGGGTGTCTTTTTAGGGGTTCTCCATATATTCAGGGTGTGTGGGTGTCTTTTTAGGGGCTCCTCCATATATTCAGGGTGTGCGGGTGTGTTTTTAGGGGCTCCTCCATATATTCAGGATGTGCGGGTGTCTTTTTAGGGGTTCCTCATATATTTAGGGTGTGCGGGTGTCTTTTTATGGGTTCCCCATATATTCAGGGTGTTGGGTGTCTTTTTACGGGTTCCCCCATATTTTCAGGGTGTGCGGGTGTCTTTTTAGGGGCTCCTCCATATATTCAGGGTGTGTGGGTGTCTTTTTACGGGTTCCCCCATATTTTCAGGGTGTGCGGGTGTGTTTTTACAGGCTCCTCCATATATTCAGGGTGTGCGGGTGTGTTTTTAGGGGCTCCTCCATATATTCAGGGTGTGTGGGTGTGTTTTTAGGGGCTCCTCCATACATTCAGGTGTGTGCGGTGTGTTTTTACAGGCTCCTCCATATATTCAGGGTGTGCGGGTGTGTTTTTAGGGGTCCTCCATATATTCAGGGTGTCTTTTTACAGGTTCCCCCATATATTCAGGGTGTGCGGGTGTCTTTTTAGGGGCTCCTCCATATATTCAGGGTGTGTGGGTGTGTTTTTACAGGCTCCTCCTCTATATATTCAGGGTGTGTTTTTAGGGGTTCCTCCATATATTCAGGGTGTGCAGGTGTCTTTTTAGGGGTTCCTCCATATATTCAGGGTGTGTGGGTGTCGTTTTAGGGGCTCCTCTATATATTCAGGGTGTGCGGGTGTCTTTTTAGGGACTCCTCTATATATTCAGGGTGTGCGGGTGTCTTTTTAGGGCTCCTCTATATATTCAGGGTGTGCGGGTGTCTTTTGGGGCTCCTACATATATTCAGGGTGTGCGGGTGTGTTTTAGGAGTTCCTCCATATATTCAGGGTGTGTGGGTGTCTTTTTAGGGGCTCCTCCATATATTCAGGGTGTGCGGGTGTGTTTTAGGAGTTCCTCCATATTTTCAGGGTGTGCGATGTCTTTTTAGGGGCTCCTCTATATATTCAGGGGTGCGGGTGTCTTTTTAGGGGCTCCTCCATATATTCAGGGTGTGCGGGTGTCTTTTAGGAGTTCCTCCATATATTCAGGGTGTGCGATGTCTTTTTAGGGGTTCCTCCATACATTCAGGGTGTGCAGGTGTGTTTTTAGGGACTCCTCCATATATTCAGGGCGTGCGGGTGTCTTTTTAGGGGTTCCTCCATACATTCAGGGTGTGCGGGTGTCTTTTTAGGGGTTCCTCCATATATTCAGGGTGTGCAGGTGTCTTTTTAGGGGTTCCTCCATATATTCAGGGTGTGGGTGTCTTTTTAGGGGCTCCTACAAATATTTAGGGTGTGTGGGTGTCTTTTTAGGGGTTCCTCCATATATTCTATATATTCAGGGTGTGCGGGTGTGTTTTTAGGGGTTCCTCATATATTCAGGGTGTGCGGTGTGTTTTTAGGGGTTCCTCCATATATTCAGGGCGTGTGGGTGTGTTTTTAGGGGATCCTCCATATATTCAGGGCGTGTGGGTGTGATTTTAGGGGCTCCTCCATATATTCAGGGTGTGCGGGTGTCTTTTTAGGGGTTCCTCCATATATTCAGGGCGTGCGGGTCTGTTTTTATAGGCTCCTCCATATATTCAGGGTGTGTGGGTGCGTTTTTAGAGGCTCCTCCATATATTCAGGGTGTGCGGGTGTCTTTTTAGGGGCTCCTCTATATATTCAGCGTGTGCGGGTGTCTTTTTAGGGGTTCCTCCATATATTCAGGGTGTGCAGGTGTCTTTTTAGGGGTTCCTCCATATATTCAGGGTGTGCGGGTGTCTTTTTTGGGGTTCCTCCATATATTCAGGGTGTGCGGGTGTCTTTTTAGTGGCTCCTCCATATATTCAGGGTGTGCGGGTGTCTTTTTAGGGGTTCCTCCATATATTCAGGGTGTGCGGGTGTCTTTTTAGGGGTTCCTCCATATATTCAGGGTGTGCGGGTGTCTTTTTAGGGGTTCCTCTATTTATTCATAGTGTGCGGGTGTCTTTTTAGGGGTTCCTCCATATATTCAGGGTGTGCGGTGTGTTTTTAGGGGTTCCTCCATATATTCAGGGTGTGTGGGTGTGTGTTTAGGGGCTCCTCCATATATTCAGGGTGTGTGGGTGTGTTTTTAGGGCTCCTCCATATATTCAGGGTGTGCGGGTGTCTTTTTAGGGGTTCCTCCATATATTCAGGGTGTGCGGGTGTCTTTTTAGGGGCTCCTCCATATATTCAGGGTGTGCGGGTGTCTTTTTACAGGTTCCCCCATATATTCAGGGTGTGCGGGTGTCTTTTTAGGGGCTCCTCTATATATTCAGCGTGTGCGGGTGTCTTTTTAGGGGTTCCTCCATATATTCAGGGTGTGCAGGTGTCTTTTTAGGGGTTCCTCCATATATTCAGGGTGTGCGGGTGTCTTTTTTGGGGTTCCTCCATATATTCAGGGTGTGCGGGTGTCTTTTTAGTGGCTCCTCCATATATTCAGGGTGTGCGGGTGTCTTTTTAGGGGTTCCTCCATATATTCAGGGTGTGCGGGTGTCTTTTTAGGGGTTCCTCCATATATTCAGGGTGTGCGGGTGTCTTTTTAGGGGTTCCTCTATTTATTCATAGTGTGCGGGTGTCTTTTTAGGGGTTCCTCCATATATTCAGGGTGTGTGCGTGTGTTTTTAGGGGTTCCTCCATATATTCAGGGTGTGTGGGTGTCTTTTTAGGGGCTCGTCCATATATTCAGGGTGTGCGGGTGTCTTTTTAGGGGTCCTCCATATATTCAGGGTGTGTGGGTGTGTGTTTAGGGGCTCTCCATATATTCAGGGTGTGTGGTGTGTTTTAGGGGCTCCTCCATATATTCAGGGTGTGTGGGTGTCTTTTTAGGGGCTCGTCCATATATTCAGGGTGTGCGGGTGTCTTTTTAGGGTTCCTCCATATATTCAGGGTGTGCGGGTGTGTTTTTAGGGATTCCTCCATATATTCAGGGTGTGCGGGTGTCTTTTTAGGGGTTCCTCCATATATTCAGGGTGTGTGGGTGTCTTTTTAGGGGCTCCTCCATATATTCAGGGTGTGCGGGTGTGTTTTTAGGGGCTCCTCCATATATTCAGGATGTGCGGGTGTCTTTTTAGGGGTTCCTCATATATTTAGGGTGTGCGGGTGTCTTTTTATGGGTTCCCCCATATATTCAGGGTGTGTGGGTGTCTTTTTACGGGTTCCCCCATATTTTCAGGGTGTGCGGGTGTCTTTTTAGGGGCTCCTCCATATATTCAGGGTGTGTGGGTGTCTTTTTACGGGTTCCCCTAATTTTCAGGGTGTGCGGGTGTGTTTTTACAGGCTCCTCCATATATTCAGGGTGTGCGGGTGTGTTTTTAGGGGTTCCTCCATATATTCAGGGTGTCTTTTTACAGGTTCCCCCATATATTCAGGGTGTGCGGGTGTCTTTTTAGGGCTCCTCCATATATTCAGGGTGTGTGGGTGTGTTTTTACAGGCTCCTCCTCTATATATTCAGGGTGTGTTTTTAGGGGTTCCTCCATATATTCAGGGTGTGCAGGTGTCTTTTTAGGGGTTCCTCCATATATTCAGGGTGTGTGGGTGTCGTTTTAGGGCTCCTCTATATATTCAGGGTGTTGCGGGTGTCTTTTTAGGGACTCCTCTATATATTCAGGGTGTGCGGGTGTCTTTTTAGGGGCTCCTCTATATATTCAGGGTGTGCGGGTGTCTTTTTGGGGCTCCTACATATATTCAGGGTGTGCGGGTGTGTTTTAGGAGTTCCTCCATATATTCAGGGTGTGTGGGTGTCTTTTTAGGGGTTCCTCCATATTTTCAGGGTGGTGCGGGTGTGTGTTTTTAGGGGTTCCTCCATATATTCAGGGTGTGTGGGTGTCTTTTTAGGGGCTCCTCCATATATTCAGGGTGTGCGGGTGTGTTTTAGGAGTTCCTCCATATTTTCAGGGTGTGCGATGTCTTTTTAGGGGCTCCTCTATATATTCAGGGGTGCGGGTGTCTTTTTAGGGGCTCCTCCATATATTCAGGGTGTGCGGGTGTCTTTTAGGAGTTCCTCCATATATTCAGGGTGTGCGATGTCTTTTTAGGGGTTCCTCCATACATTCAGGGTGTGCAGGTGTGTTTTTAGGGACTCCTCCATATATTCAGGGTGTGCGATGTCTTTTTAGGGGTTCCTCCATACATTCAGGGTGTGCAGGTGTGTTTTTAGGGACTCCTCCATATATTCAGGGCGTGCGGGTGTCTTTTTAGGGGTTCCTCCATACATTCAGGGTGTGCGGGTGTCTTTTTAGGGGTTCCTCCATATATTCAGGGTGTGCGGGTGTCTTTTTAGGGGCTCCTCCATATATTCAGGGTGTGCGGGTGTCTTTTTAGGGGTTCCTCCATATATTCAGGGTGTGGGTGTCTTTTTAGGGGCTCCTACAAATATTTAGGGTGTGTGGGTGTCTTTTTAGGGGTTCCTCCATATATTCAGGGTGTGCGGGTGTGTTTTTAGGGGTTCCTCATATATTCAGGGTGTGCGGTGTGTTTTTAGGGGTTCCTCCATATATTCAGGGCGTGTGGGTGTGTTTTTAGGGGATCCTCCATATATTCAGGGCGTGTGGGTGTGATTTTAGGGGCTCCTCCATATATTCAGGGTGTGCGGGTGTCTTTTTAGGGGCTCCTCCATATATTCAGGGCGTGCGGGTCTGTTTTTAATAGGCTCCTCCATATATTCAGGGTGTGTGGGTGCGTTTTTAGAGGCTCCTCCATATATTCAGGGTGTGCGGGTGTCTTTTTAGGGGCTCCTCTATATATTCAGCGTGTGCGGGTGTCTTTTTAGGGGTTCCTCCATATATTCAGGGTGTGCAGGGTCTTTTTAAGGGTTCCTCCATATATTCAGGGTGTCGCGTGTCTTTTTTGGGGTTCCTCCATATATTCAGGGTGTGCGGGTGTCTTTTTAGTGGCTCCTCCATATATTCAGGGTGTGCGGGTGTCTTTTTAGGGGTTCCTCCATATATTCAGGGTGTGTGCGGGTGTCTTTTTAGGGGTTCCTCTATTTATTCATAGTGTGCGGGTGTCTTTTTAGGGGTTCCTCCATATATTCAGGGTGTGCGGGTGTGTTTTTAGGGGTTCCTCCATATATTCAGGGTGTGTGGGTGTGTGTTTAGGGGCTCCTCCATATATTCAGGGTGTGTGGGTGTGTTTTTAGGGGCTCCTCCATATATTCAGGGGTGCGGGTGTCTTTTTAGGGGTCCTCCATATATTCAGGGTGTGCGGGTGTCTTTTTAGGGGCTCCTCCATATATTCAGGGTGTGCGGGTGTCTTTTTACAGGTTCCTCCA
Organism: Leptobrachium leishanense; assembly: GCA_009667805.1. NCBI lineage: Eukaryota > Metazoa > Chordata > Amphibia > Anura > Megophryidae > Leptobrachium > Leptobrachium leishanense. Next base: position 80,385,389 of record CM019075.1, read on the forward strand.
TATATTCAGGGTGTTGCGGGTGTCTTTTTAGGGGCTCCTCTATATATTCAGCGTGTGCGGGTGTCTTTTTAGGGGTTCTCCATATATTCAGGGTGTGCAGGTGTCTTTTTAGGGGTTCCTCCATATATTCAGGGTGTGCGGGTGTCTTTTTTGGGGTTCCTCCATATATTCAGGGTGTGCGGGTGTCTTTTTAGTGGCTCCTCCATATATTCAGGGTGTGCGGGTGTCTTTTTAGGGGTTCCTCAATATATTCAGGGTGTGCGGGTGTCTTTTTAGGGGTTCCTCCATATATTCAGGGTGTGCGGGTGTCTTTTTAGGGGTCCTCTATTTATTCATAGTGTGCCGGTGTCTTTTTAGGGGTTCCTCCATATATTCAGGGTGTGCGGTGTGTTTTTAGGGGTTCCTCTCATATATTCAGGTGTGTGGTGTGTGTTAGGGGCTCCTCCATATATTCAGGGTGTGCGGTGTGTTTTTAGGGGTTCCTCCATATATTCAGGGTGTGCGGGTGTCTTTTTAGGGGCTCCTCCATATATTCAGGGTGTGCGGGTGTTTTTACAGGTTCCCCATATATTCAGGGTGTGCGGGTGTTTTTTAGGGGCTCCTCCATATATTCAGGGTGTGTTTTTAGGGGTTCCTCCATATATTCAGGGTGTGTGGGTGTCTATTTAGGGGTTCCTCCATATATTCAGGGTGTGTGGGTGTCGTTTTAGGGGCTCCTCTATATATTCAGGGTGTGCGGGTGTGTTGTCAGGGGCTCCTCTATATATTCAGGGTGTGTGGGTGTCTTTTTAGGGGCTCCTACATATATTCAGGGTGTGTGGGTGTCTTTTTAGGGGTTCCTCCATATATTCAGGGTGTGCGGGTGTGTTTTTAGGGGATCCTCCATGTTATAGCTGACTATGCTAAACCTGTGCTATCACTTTAACTAGTGGCTCCGCCCAGGATGACACAGGTCAGAGGGCACAGCAGCCATCTTCAGGGTCAGTCAGTGTGATGCAGTTATGAAGGCAGATGCATGATCCTGTGTTCCTGTGGTTATCCAAGCCTGTATATAACAGTAAGTGTCCTGCAATAAAGCAATGGTGAACCTG